>CM060965.1:184938401-185538401 GCA_030765045.1 Tenodera sinensis | reverse complement strand
CATCTGTTTCATGGCATGGCCGCCAGCGTAAAGTCTAATATGCACAATATGAATCTAACGAAGTGTGCCTGGAAAAGCTTCCCATCGGTTGTGAACACTCCCATTTGAATACATGTATATCAAGTTTGTAGTTCTGGTTATTACTGTTACTGGTGGTAGTGAACCAGCCTTAAAACTCACCCCATGAGGTATATAATTTTTACTTTCTCTGCCACCCATGTGGAAGGGAAGTAATTACATATATTTAAACCAGTACTAGATCTTGGTATTTGGAGCACATTTTGTATCTTACGTTTTTGTCTCTGGCCATTTCCTAAGGAGATATTTTAGTTATCTCGAAAACAAGTTGGCAACACTGCAGATTGTGTGGGTGGCACTTTCTCTAGCTCAGCACATAAACACAGTAACAGTGCTTCTTGAGAACACAAATACCCTGCCTTGTCCTGTATTTACTGTGCGAGTGTAGGCCAATCACAAGTGTTAGCTCCCAAAACATTAAAGTGCAAGTGCCAGACCTGTTTAAACCCACAAACCAGCTCAATTCCCTGACCAACCTCAACGCAACGTTGTTGACTTACTGCAGGTGTGAAAAATCTGCTTGGAGTATTCCTTCACGCATTTTAAGTGATTAATTATTTCGAAATCCTGTGTGTGATGTTCCATAATTACTACCGAAGCTATGTCAGAAATAACTTACTCTACACATCTTACAAGTAACAAACTGTTATCTTCGTACATTCCTGTGGAATTACGCATCCAAGTTGGATAAAAAACCATTTATTTTTTCTAAATCAGATGATCAAAGAACAAAATGCCATTAGAATTTTTTGTTTGTAATGCTTCTATGAAGCACATAGAAGGAATGTAATGACTTCCCTTCCACTTTGTATAGTAGGTAGAGGATGTCTTGTACTCCATCCAAAAATGTTGTATCAAGATCTCCCCACCCAAAAAAAAATTAAGCTTTTGGTAGGGGGGGAGCAGAGAGAGAGAATGCAGCAGCACAACTCAAAAGGAAAAGTTTTGATAAATATATCAAATTTTACATTCTAGTCAAATGTTTAACCCTCTGCTCCTCCTTTGGTATTTGCTCCTTTTGCTACAGCCAGGCCACTTCATTTGTGAACCTTTAAATTTAAAGATCCAGGGTGTGATTGTATGTAGCAGATTCACTGCCTGCCCTTACCTCTAGGCGACCTGGTGGCTCGACATCCTTCATCTAGTCGATGCATCTGAGGAGGCGCCAATTTCTCAGGGTCTCAGCCTCAGCGAGAGATGATGGTCTTCGGCAGAGGAGCGGTGTGTTGGACAGTGATAGAGGGAATGGGTTTTACACGGGGTTCCTTGCACGAGATGCACTTTCCCTATTGGCACTTTGGGTTACAGGAAACTCTGCAAGTCCTATCGTCCACCCCTTTAGTGTAATATGCTCACCTACTGTACCGAATGAATCGCAATTCCTTTATACATAGTTTACTGTCACTAGGCATGTCGCGGCTTAGTGGCACTTGGCAAGGTACTTCTTATAACTTATAACTTCTTAGTAGTAACGTGGCGTCCATTCTGCAACTTGGTGACACAACCTCACCGTACACCTGATAGCAACGAGCTGTGTGGAGTTTTTCACCAACACTTGGCTCAAAAGCGGTGGGGAAAGATTTCGAATTTTCCAGCATAAACATTTCTCTCCCCTGATTGGCTACTTTCATTGGGCTTTTAGGTTCATTGGTTCCCTCTTTGAACCTTTGAATTTTAGCGGTGGTTTATGGTGACGTGGGGTACTTTAGGCAGATGGTTAAACATTCCTTGTAACATAATAGAACGCTAAGTTTTATTGCCCCAGCCAAAAAGCTTTGCCAATGGCCTGCAAAACTGATCTCACTTTCTTGAATGGGAAACTTGCAGATTTCCCTGTATAACTGCTTATGTTCATTTATGAAACTTAAAACATATATATAATTCAAGGTCTTTTGTTTGGTATAATTTTCAGGGAAATTACTTCAAAAACATGGATAATTAATAAGCTGGGTGTTGATTAACTATCCATATTTCCTTAATTATGACAGATTAAGGTTCCATTTCTGGGCACTCATTGTCAGGCGGAAATACTGCTACAGCTCGCTATTTGTTAATGCATAAACAGCATACCTCACGTCAATAAACTAAATGCTCTACAAATTATCTACAGATTTATGAGGTAAATAGACACAAAAATCTATTTAGAATATTATTAAAATGAGGTAACTGCCCCTTTCAGCTACAAGGTACATATTGAATCATCCCTGAACATACCTGTTCTTCACTATTTATACATGCATACTACCTGCTATGTGCTCCATTCAACATGTCCTTGGCTGTCCACGATACACTTGTGCACGCCAGTCCCATGGCCTGGGTTTTACCCTGCAGTCAATACAGTGCTGCAGTTTGTTGCCCAAATTGGCTTTGGTAGGGAAGTTTAACTTGTGTTTCATTTCATAGCTTGTTTGGACTTTTAGGATGTTTTACCTTTTTATTTTTAACACTTTAACGGCCTACCGTTTTACAATCAGTTTTAAGTTTTTAACTGTTTTTAATTTTTATCTGTTTTAATTTCCCCTTTTTAGTTTTATAATGGTGCATCCTAATGGGTAGTGAGTTTCCCTGTTTTTATCTTTGAGGTCAGGCCCTAATGACCTGGCTGTCGACAGACCCTTAAGCCTTGCTCATTCACACTATTATTTACAGGATTGTTACTGTCTTAGGTGTTCATTATTCACTATTTTTCCCTTCCCCTCCTCTTTCTAGGTCGTATTCAAGAAAACATTCAGTTTTGCATAAGGGAATGTTGCACTGTTGACATTTATACTATATTTGAATGCCAGGACTCAATTTAGTCTTGCATTTTTTGCCAAACATTATACACATGTTTTCACAGGTCCCTGTATCTTCTCGGTGGAATGAAATAATCATAGTGATGAAGAAGCAGTGGATGGGCTGCTGTGCCACTTCATATGCTTTCGTGGCATACAGTTACCGATTAGCTGATGCACCAAGCTTTTTCTGAACTGCTACAGCCTAGTAGGTCTGTTAGTTATGTTTATATAATGAAGCTATTTACAATAGTTACATTTACTATGAAATGGAAGATGTATTTCCACCATTTCTTCTGCAGATCTTCCTATGCCGTAATATTCCCTTCTTTGGTCAGCCAAGTCAATGATCAGCACAGGTACAAATAATCAAAATTTTGTTCTCCCTATTTTGGCCATGATTCATCATTTAGGTGTAAATATTATGACAGCTTCTCAAAATGTCAGTATCATGGATTGTTCTATAATAGTACAAACACAAAAGTCTCTGATAAAGTAATCCCTGGTTTCAGGAAGATCTACTAGAACCCCTATAAATGCCCTGATTTCCCACACATTAGTTTCCTTCCATCGAGAATCTTGCGTATTTATTAGTCTTGGTCACAATGAACTCACAAAGTTCATTGCCCAGAACAGTTTGTCACTTCCCACTTCTAAATGTGGCAAACAAATGGTTTCATTTGTCCAAAAGTGAGTTGCACTTTTGCAGAACAACATCACTCCCGGCCACACTACTGTCGCTGTTCTTACCACCATGTTTTGCAGGACATGTCAGAACTATTGCTTTCATAAGCTAATTCCTCCTCAATCGTGGCACGTACGTTACTTGTTCATAACTAATTTCTGTTTACTGTCACATCTTGAGGAGCCTCACAATATAAAGCAAGCCATAAATCCTACCCTCATCATAGTTTGTTTCTAAGAGCCTGGTGTTTCTCAACATATACATTGACTGGTAAATAACCATTCAAAGCCTTAAAACTTGAAATTTTTGCAATTAGATGGCCTTAGTAAAACTAAAGAGCTCAACTGTGCTTTACTATGATATGTGGATGAGAAAATACTTATCAGGAATGTCATACCAAAGAAGTAATAACAGTAGGGGCGGCTATTGAAGGGGGCCTCAAGGGCAGCGTTTTCCAAAACTCACACACATAACAAGGAATATCTCTGAAATGGTTCACCCTACAAGAAAATTTATTGAGACATAAATTGTGTATTTTACCAAAAACTACACTTTTTGTATAGTATGATTTGGTCTATCTCTAACGGTTTACCAGTTATGCAAGTCGTCCAGAGTAAATACGACTACAGTGGCTATAGCCAGAAAATTCAAGATATACATTTCATTTGTCATAAAAATATCTCAAACATATGACATTTTAATCAAAATCGTTAGAGCCATTTTCAAGAAAATTAAAATTTTTGAAAAATCTTCCATGTAAAGGGTAGTTTAGGGTGGGGCTATTTTCTTCAAAATCTTTGTGTTACATCCTTGAAAGACATTAAACTTAAGTACCAACTTTCGTTTCTAACCGACTTTTCGTTTTTGAGTTATGCTGTCCACAGACTGACACACACACAGACCTTTTTCTAAAAATGCTTGTTTTGGATTCAGTGGGCCTCAAAACATATATTTCCGGTGAAATCTTGACCTCGAATTTTTGGGTGGAATACAATACTTCCCCTACTTACCAGTAGAGAAAGTAAAAATACATGTTTTGGATTATATTTATTAAAATTACTCATTTCACATTATTATTTTACTTAAATTTTAGACGGCAAAGCAATGTTGAAATACTGAATGAATTTATCAATAAGTGAAACATTCAATTCAAAATAATTAAACTTTATAATGAGGATGCATTTTCAGTTTTCTATCTCTTGACATACCATGAACAACCAGGCATTTTCATTTTAAGTCTGTTGCTTCTTTCAACGTACAGTGAATAACCATATACTTTTCCATATTTTCAGGGGTCGTTGTTTGTCTCCTGTCAATTAAATGTTCTTATAAGCAGAGAAACTTCTCTCCACGTCACACGAAGGAACAGGAGCATTTTTTAGCATAGGAATCTGATTTGCTGAGAAATGTTTTGGTAAATCGACATTGTCACCATTTAGCACCTTAGACACGACACAAGCGTAGAGTACCCTGGATTCCTGTTTAGGACAGCTTTGAATTTTTCACCTACCTTCCTTCCTACATCTCCTGCAACTGCACTAAGCTTCTGTGATGCACGTTCCATTAAATCCATAGATTCGTGAAGAAGGGAACCCGATGTTCCCAACTGCTTGATGGTACTAGGCAACCAGCTGAAGTTACTTTTGATGTAAGCACAGGAGGTTACCACTTTCTGATCTTTAAAGATGTCCTGAGATTCACACATGGAAACAGCGACTTCTGAAGAGAACATGTTCACCACTGACTGGACTCCTTCAAAATGTTCACAATAGAAGTTCAAAGCGTCTAACCCTGTAGACATCTTGTAAAGTACTGGCTCAGGAGGCAAACGGACATGATGGAGATGATTTTTATAGCACTGAATTCTGTGCGGTGCTTTCACGAAGACCTTATTTGTTGCTGATATCAACTTATTCACACAGGGAAAATTACTTCTTGCTACTTCAGCAACACGCTGCAATGCATGGGCCAAGCAGGTGAAGTGAAGTACATTCGGGTAGAAAACCTTAAGGGCAGTAGCAGCTTTAATCATGTACACTGTGGCATCTGAATACATAATTAAAACCTTTTCCTCACACACACCCTCCAGCCACAGAATCTTCATCCCACCATTCACGAATCTTGCAATTGTAGAATGATTTGTTTGTTCTAACATCTTGCAACACATTAGAAATGATTTTGCTGGACTTTCGGAATCTAGTTTTCCTTCTACTAAATTTGCTATGTACCAACCCATGTCATCTGTGGTTTCATCGACGGAAAACCAAATACAAGTCTCCAATTTCATTCCGTAAATGAGCAACTGCTTCTCCATAACACACTTTTTCCTCAGAGTAAATTCGTCAGGAATAACTTTCTTGCAATATTTTTCTTAAAGGAGCGAAATTGAGGAATTTGAAGTTTATACCATGGAATATTAGCTGCAACCATTGCCCTGCACAAGTCTTCAAAAAAATCATTTCATATATGATACCGGGCGTAGATTCCATCATACATCCTCCACAACCACTCCGGACTATCCTATATCATGGACTTGGTGAGCAAGCGATCCCGAACCATGCACACCAAACTGAGTTCCCACTCCAACCAACTGGTACGGTAGGACCACAGAGCATCCCATAGAAGGAAAAGTTACCGCTTGCCTAAGGACGCCCTTGGGTAATGGTGATGCCACTCCCATCTTCTAACACTTACTCACCCCAACACCAATTCCCGTCCCCCTTCCTGCATCCAAACTCAGGTATGCAGGAAGAAACCATACCAACAGACACAAAAGCTTGAAAATGTTTGAACATCTTGTATACTTTAATTTAAAAGGTGAGTTAATTAATAACACTGAACAACACTTACAAAATATTTTTCCGGGACGTATTTCGAAGGTTAACTTTCCTCCATTATCAACCGGACAATAACTGGGTTTCCATGGTGTTTCATGGTGCGGATGGTGATGCTTCTTCTGATGTTTCTTCTGGTAATGGTTCAATGAATAAATAAATAATTAACTCACCTTTTAAATTAAATTAATTACAACACTGTTTTCAAACTTCTATGAAAGGCAGATACCTTCTATACTGCACAGATAGTCACATTAAGCGGCTAGGTGCTGTGCAGATAAACATACCGTACAGGAGAACCTGCATGACCTGTTCATGAATGCTGGATTACAAGATGCCGACTACCGCGACAATAGTAACAATGGTAACAATAAATTTCTCCAGTCCTTGTAAATGCCCAAAGCGCTACGAGAAACGTGACACTGGAGGTCAACATTATAAAGCAGCACCTGCTTTGATATAAACGGACAAAAATCAGAACAAAGTGAGGTGCTTATTATCGCATTCTTAATTTAACTTGCATCCTATCCTATTTTGCAGATTGATTTTTGCTGCTTTTGGCAAAACTTGTGAAAACAGTAGTTTATAATGTGACTACAATATTTTTAAAAAAATAATAAAATTGTAACAAAATATGTAACAAATATGTAAAAAAAAAAAATGTAAAATAAAAATTCGCAAGGAAGTCCCAAATGACGTAATATGCCAACATTTTTACTTCTCATTGAAATATTATGCAGGATTTAAAATATGTAATTACTTAAAAATCCAGGCTTTAGTTATAAGTAATATGTTCCAAAGGAAAGGACATTCAGCAGGTACAGTGGTTTTCCAGGATAGATTGTAGAGTTTCAGTAGTTGTTGTTTTGCTGTTTTTCCAAGGTTTTTTATGAACTCTGGATGTATGTGATCTGGTCCAGGAGACTTTTGTTTTTTAGATTATTTATTGCAATGTTCAATTCTTGCATATTAAAATTTTGAAAAAAGATATTGCACTGAGTGTTAGGATTACATTCTCTTTCTTGTTTCAAATCTTTCTTAAATTCTTTATGTTCCTTTTTATTATTGCTTGTTACTTTGTGTGAATTAGCATAATATTTATTGAATGTTTCGGCTATGACTGCGTCATTTACTAACATTTTATTGTTGTGTATGATAGGTATGCTGTTGTTTTCTTTCCTGTCCTTGATATTTTTTATGAACTTATGAGCTTTGTTACCATCTGTCCTATAATCCATTTTTTCTAAGAAATTATTAAAGTGATTCCTTTTAGCAGTATTAATTTCTTTTTTTAGTGAGGCACATTTCTTCCACCATATTTGTGTATCTGATATGTTTTTTGTTTGTTCAGCTGTATTTCTAGCTATATCTCTTTGCTTTTTCAGTTCTTCTAACTGGGGGTTCCAAAAGGGTTTGACATTTTTAATTCTTCCACAAGGAATATGTTTTTTTGCAGTTTCTAGGATGACTTTACAGAATTCTTTGTTCATATGATCTGGTTGGTCATATTGATCAATTGTGGGATCTAGTATATCAACACCAGTCAGTAGATGGTGCATATAATGAGTTTTTTAGTATTTTCAATTATTGCTTCCAAACAGCCTCACCAAAAACAAGAGTGCCAATTCAACAACCAAACAACAAATGGATAACACTTGGTATTAAAAATTCAAGTCGCAGAATGAAATTTCTTAGTAAAATCATAAAAGTTGGAAATGTTTCAGAAGAATTCAAAGCCTGCTATAAAAAATATAAACATATATATAACAAAGTGTTGATTGAAGCAAAAAAACTACATAATGCAAACCTCATATGTGAATCGCAAAATAAATCAAAAGCCATGTGGACCTTAATTAAATTAGAAATTAAACAAGATAATATGTCTGAGAATATACACCTTAGACACAAGGGAACTAACATAAGTGATCCAAAACAAGTAGCCAATTTTTTTAATAACTATTACACAAACATAGCTGAAAATAGTTTGCATGATAACTTGCAGAAAAGTTTCCCACAGCCAAATAGATATCCAAACCAATGCAATAGTATGTATTTAACCCCAGTCACAGAGACGGAACTGGTAAGTATAATCAAGGGTTTGAAATGTAAATCATCTTGTGGTATTGATGAAATTCCTGACAGTGTTACAAAGAACTGCTACCAAAATATAATAAAACCGCTTTGTCACATAATAAACCTCTCACTTTCAACAGGTGAATTTCCAGCTAAGGTTAAACCTCTCATTAAGAAGGGGGAAGAATTTGATGTAGACCTGTGTCACTACTATCAGTTTTTTTTCAAAATTAATAGAAAAAGTAATGTATGTAAGACTTGCATCACTCCTCAATAAACACAACACAATTACAAACAAACAACACGGATTCCGTAAAGACAAGTCAATAAATACAGCAATAGCAGATTTTGTTTTAAACGTGTATATGAATCTGTGGATAAAAAAGAAGAAAATATTGGTATATTTTTACATTTGTCAAAGGCATTTGACTTAGTAGAACACAACATTTTATTGGAAAAACTAGCTGTTATCAGTATATGTGGAATAGTGAACAAGTGGTTTAAAGGATATTTAACTGCCTAACAACAGATGGTAGAAATTACTTATGCGCATGTAAATACAAATGAAATTACAACATATTTATCATCTATGGCAGCGATACAATATGGCGTCCCCCAAGGTTCAATTCTTGGACCTGTTTTTTTTTTTTAAATTAACGTCCTCCAACATTGTGTCATATCAGATGAATGAATGAAATGAAATGGGTGAAATGATGCTCAAATAAGCCCAAGGTCCATGGAGCTTTAAGTTACCCGACATTCTTCTTCTCAGGGTAGGGAAAACCTCGGAAAAAACCTTACCCAGATAACTTACCCTGAGCAAGATTCAAACTCGCCACCTCTTGAACATAAGGCAGACATGCCAACCATCACGCTACAGAGGCGGGCTGTGTTTTGTTTTTGATATATATTTAAGTGATTTAGAGCGTTCCTTAAAAAAAATAGTTATCCAACATTATTTGTTGATGCTACAACTTTATATATTTCTTGTTACAACTTGAGGTCCTCAGAATGTAAGATAGAACAGACAATATCTGAATTGCTAAACTGGTTCAACATTAATAGATTATTAATAAATACAGAAAAAACAATAGCAATAGCTTTTCATCATAAATAAAATACACTTGCTAATCATCCCTTTATAAAGTTCCAGCACAAATATATCTCATACACAGATAGTACAAAATTTCTGGGAGTACGGGTGGATGAAAATTTAACGTGGTCAGTTCACATTCAAAAGCTAATGCAAAAGCTGAGTAAAATAACTTCTGCTATCACAGTCATTTCAAAAATCATGGACTTGAAATTGGTTTTATCTTTATATCATGCATATTTTCAATCTGTTCTTTCCTTTGGAATATTATTTTGGGGTAATTCAACAGGAGCAAAATCTATTTTTAAAATGCAAAAAAGGGCAATTAGGATAATGCTACATGTTAATAAAAGAACCAGTATTGCCCCTACCCTGTATTTATATATATGAAACATTATGCTACATTAAAACTAATCTCAGTACGTACACAACAAACTCACAGATACATTCTCATGACACCAGAAAAAAGATCACCTTCTACACATAGCACAAGTTCATTTGGAAAAAGCTTAGTAGATACTGGCCTCCAGCTTTATAACAAATTACCCAATTATCTGAAGCAAATACCTGCATAGATTTAGGATTTGTCTCAAAAAACTTCTTTCACCCCGTTGTTTTTATAGTATAAAAGAATATTATAAGTGCTTTGACAATTTTTAAGGTATTTTATAAATATATACCTGTTTTTATTTAATATTTTGAGGTAATAGCTCAATTTTGTAATTGAGCTATTACCACATGTACATATTGTAAAATATTGAAAAACCTGTAAATAATTGTAAAGATCTTGGATGTGTTCTATATCATGTATTATGATCCAAAGAACCAATAAAACTACTACTTTCATTGCACGAAAGTTCTAACTTTTCTGAAACTGACACACAAAATAAGAAATATCTCCGAAATGGTTCATTCTACAAAAAACTTTATTGAGACATAAATTGTATATTTTAGCAAGATCTACATTTCTTGTACAGTAAGATTTTGTCTATCTCTTACGGTTTACAAGTTATTCAAAACTCATCCAGACTAAACAGGACTACATAGGCTATAGCCAGAAAATTCAAAATATACATTTCATTTGTCTTACTCAGGGATCTCCATCTAGGGGATATGTTAATGGCAACCACAACGTACCCAAGCTGAGCAGAACATTACTTCCACTTACTGGTGTCTAGGGGATATGTGGATAGTGACCACAAGGTACCCAAGCTGAGCAGAACATTACTTCCACTTACTGGTGTCTAGGGGATATATGGATAGTGACCACAAGGTACCCAAGCTGAGCAGAACATTACTTCCACTTACTGGTGTCTAGGGGATATGTGGATAGTGAACACAAGGTACCCAAGCTGAGCAGAATATTACTTCCACTTACTGGTGTCTAGGGGATATGTGGATAGTGACCACAAGGTACCCAAGATGAGCAGAACATTACTTCCACTTACTGGTGTCTAGGGGATATATGGATAGTGACCACAAGGTACCCAAGCTGAGCAGAACATTACTTCCACTTACTGGTGTCTAGGGGATATGTGGATAGTGACCACAAGGTACCCAAGATGAGCAGAACATTACTTCCACTTACTGGTGTCTAGGGGATATGTGGATAGCACCACAAGGTACCCAAGCTGAGCAGAACATTACTTCCACTTACTGGTGTCTAGGGGATATGTGGAAAGTGACCACAAGGTACCCAAGCTGAGCAGAACATTACTTCCACTTACTGGTGTCTAGGGGATATGTGGATAGTGACCACAAGGTACCCAAGCTGAGCAGAACATTACTTCCACTTACTGGTGTCTAGGGGATATGTGGATAGTGACCACAAGGTACCCAAGCTGAACAGAACATTACTTCCACTTACTGGTGTCTAGGGGATATGTGGATAGTGACCACAAGGTACCCAAGCTGAGCAGAACATTACTTCCACTTACTGGTGTCTAGGGGATATGTGGATGGTGACCACAAGGTACCCAAGCTGAGCAGAACATTACTTCCACTTACTGGTGTCTAGGGGATATGTGGATAGTGACCACAAGGTACCCAAGCTGAGCAGAACATTACTTCTACTTACTGGTGTCTAGGGGATATGTGGATAGTGACCACAAGGTACCCAAGCTGAGCAGAACATTACTTCTACTTACTGGTGTCTAGGGGATATGTGGATAGTGACCACAAGGTACCCAAGCTGAGCAGAACATTACTTCCACTTACTGGTGTCTAGGGGATATGTGGATAGCACCACAAGGTACCCAAGCTGAGCAGAACATTACTTCCACTTACTGATGTCTAGGGGATATGTGGATAGTGACCACAAGGTACCCAAGCTGAGCAGAACATTACTTCCACTTACTGGTGTCTAGGGGATATGTGGATAGTGACCACAAGGTACCCAAGCTGAGCAGAACATTACTTCCACTTACTGGTGTCTAGGGGATATGTGGATAGCACCACAAGGTACCCAAGCTGAGCAGAACATTACTTCCACTTACTGGTGTCTAGGGGATATGTGGATAGTGACCACAAGGTACCCAAGCTGAGCAGAACATTACTTCCACTTACTGATGTCTAGGGGATATGTGGATAGTGACCACAACGTACCCAAGCTGAGCAGAACATTACTTCCACTTACTGGTGTCTAGGGGATATGTGGATAGTGACCACAAGGTACCCAAGCTGAGCAGAACATTACTTCCACTTACTGGTGTCTAGGGGATATGTGGATAGCGACCACAACGTACCCAAGCTGAGCAGAACATTACTTCCACTTACTGGTGTCTAGGGGATATGTGGATAGCACCACAAGGTACCCAAGCTGAGCAGAACATTACTTCCACTTACTGGTGTCTAGGGGATATGTGGATAGTGACCACAAGGTACCCAAGCTGAGCAGAACATTACTTCCACTTACTGATGTCTAGGGGATATGTGGATAGTGACCACAACGTACCCAAGCTGAGCAGAACATTACTTCCACTTACTGGTGTCTAGGGGATATGTGGATAGTGACCACAAGGTACCCAAGCTGAGCAGAACATTACTTCCACTTACTGGTGTCTAGGGGATATGTGGATAGCGACCACAACGTACCCAAGCTGAGCAGAACATTACTTCCACTTACTGGTGTCTAGGGAATATGTGGATAGTGACCACAAGGTATCCAAGCTGAGCAGAACATTACTTCCACTTACAGGTGTCTAGGGGATATGTGGATAGTGGCCACAACGTACCCAAGCTGAGCAGAACATTACTTCCACTTACTGGTGTCTAGGGGATATGTGGATAGTGACCACAAGGTACCCAAGATGAGCAGAACATTACTTCCACTTACTGGTGTCTAGGGGATATGTGGATAGTGACCACAAGGTACCCAAGCTGAGCAGAACATTACTTCCACTTACTGGTGTCTAGGGGATATGTGGATAGTGAACACAAGGTACACAAGCTGAGCAGAACATTACTTCCACTTACTGGTGTCTAGGGGATATGTGGATAGTGACCACAAGGTATCCAAGCTGAGCAGAACATTACTTCCACTTACAGGTGTCTAGGGGATATGTGGATAGTGGCCACAACGTACCCAAGCTGAGCAGAACATTACTTCCACTTACTGGTGTCTAGGGGATATGTGGATAGTGACCACAAGGTATCCAAGCTGAGCAGAACATTACTTCCACTTACTGGTGTCTAGGGAATATGTGGATAGTGGCCACAACGTACCCAAGTTGAGCAGAACATTACTTCCACTTACTGGTGTCTAGGGGATATGTGAATAGTGAACACAAGATACCCAAGCTGAACAGAACATTACTTCCACTTACTGGTGTCTAGGGGATATGTGGATAGTGACCACAAGGTATCCAAGCTGAGCAGAACATTACTTCCACTTACTGATGTCTAGGGGATATGTGGATAGTGGCCACAACGTACCCAAGTTGAGCAGAACATTACTTCCACTTACTGGTGTCTAGGGGATATGTGAATAGTGAACACAAGATACCCAAGCTGAACAGAACATTACTTCCACTTACTGGTGTCTAGGGGATATGTGGATAGTGACCACAAGGTACCCAAGCTGAACAGAACATTACTTCCACTTACTGGTGTCTAGGGGATATGTGGATAGTGACCACAAGGTACCCAAGCTGAGCAGAACATTACTTCCACTTACTGGTGTCTAGGGGATATGTGGATAGTGACCACAAGGTACCCAAGCTGAGCAGAACATTACTTCCACTTACTGGTGTCTAGGGGATATGTGGATAGTGACCACAAGGTATCCAAGCTGAGCAGAACATTACTTCCACGTACTGGTGTCTAGGGAATATGTGAATGGCGACCACAAGGTACCCAAGCTGAGCAGAACATTACTTCCACTTACTGGTGTCTAGGGGATATGTGAATGGCGACCACAAGGTACCCAAGCTGAACAGAACATTACTTCCACTTACTGGTGTCTAGGGGATATGTGAATGGCGACCACAAGGTACCCAAGCTGAGCAGAACATTACTTCCACTTACTGGTGTTTTGCTCCTCACTGTAACTTTTCTATCTGACCTTACCTTGGTCATCTCTTGTTCTCTTCCGACCCCGATACTATTAGGGTTCCTGAGGGCTAGGGAGTCTTAATTTTTCCAACCTCTCCATTTCCCTATAAAACCTTAACCCCTAACATGCTGACCTGTCATGGCATGTAATATGTCCTCTGATTGGTAATCAGAGGATATGGTCGGTGAATTTATTTTGATAATTCTCCCGGTCAGGTCGATGAGACCCGTAAACCAACGACAGGTGTGGTCCTCCAGACATTCTGGGGGTTGTGAGAGAGCGATGTGACTGCCAAAACATAAAAATATGGTGCTCTCTAAAAAGCAGTTACATTTACTGCTAAGTCTCTTCAATATATTAATGAAATATGACTCAAGAGGTAAAATGTTCCGAAATGAGAAAATGGATCGAGACCACCTTCAAATATGTCCGGCCACTTCTAGTGCCCCATCCATCAGTGAAAAATATTGGAGGATTAATGACTTCATTGTCAGAAATCCAGCATTATCTAACAACATTTCATTTGTCATACAAATATCTCAAACATATGGCATTTTAATCAAAATCGTTTCCATGTAAAGGGTAGTTTAGGGTGGGGCTATTTTCTTCAAAATCTTTGTGTCGCATCTTTGAAAAACATTAAACTTAAATACCAACTTTGGCTTTTAACCAACTTTTCATTTTTGAGTTACGCTGTCCACAGACTGACAGACACACACACACGGAGCTTTTGCCAAAAATGCTTGTTTTGGATTCAGGGGGCCTCAAAACATATATTTCTGGTGAAATCTTGACCTCGAATTTTTGGGTGGAATACAATACAATACAAATTGATGTCAATTTTAAGATATGGACACACTTTATGGGAAATATTGGAAATACTGCCATAGAGATCAAAGAGAAGGTGCTGCACGGATTACACTGGGGATTCAAAGATTAAAGATTTGCAGAGGAGGGACAGAAAAAGGAACTTGCTCTTTATGTAGGGATAAGATGATGCAAACCACGTTTATTATTCTAGAGTGCATAGACATGGGTATGTGGAAGAAAGGGTTTATTCCAAATAAATGCTTAAGAAATGCAAAAATGAAGAGTGGAAAAATAGATAATGGGTCAAGTGACAAAAATTCAATTTTTTATTTTTCTCGTCTAAAGTGGGCTATGGAGCAATCCCAATTAACAATATATAACGGACCATGTAACATAAGTACTGGAAGTTGCTCAAATACATCTCAACAATTGGTGCATGTCTCAAGCTGTTTATTTTTTCCTTAAAAATGCCACGTTTTCTCCAAAACTTTAGTTTTGTCACTTGGGTCATTATATTTTTTCCACTCTTCAAATAGTAGTAGCTTGAGAGATTGTTTTGGTACACAATCTCAAATTTAATTTAGGAGAATTCTTATTTAGAGTTAATTTTTGTATCTGTTCTGTACATTAAACTGAAATATGTTAACACAAACTAATCTAAAATTATGAAACTATTATAGTTTGGTAACAGCAATGTAGGAGCTATCAATAATAATTGTATTTAACAGTTACTTATTTTGTACGACCTGTTATTAGCTCCAAGCCACATTCATTATGTAAAGAGCAGATGTAGAACTGGTAAAGAACTTCATACAGATAAATAAGCAATGTTTAAAATTATTCTTTAAGGCGAGGATATACCTTATTGAAATTCTAAAATGTTTTCAATACTAATCTAAGTGAGTTGCCTAGATAAAGAGCTTTTTTCGGGAATCTTTATGTCAAAGAGCATATGTTAATCATTGCCACTCGACTGTTCGAAATATATACTGATTTCATTCCTTTCACTAAAAGACTACAGAAGTACCCATTCGCACGGTTGTGCGCGTTATCTCATTAGGAATATCATTGCCTTATTATTACTTTGAAGAAAAATCTTTTATAGGACTTAATCTAAATTACAAGACCAATAGTCTTACAAATATAGTCTGTGCTTTTATGCCCCCGTTTGGTTCTTTGCTTGGTTTGTCCTTATTTCTTTACATGTTTAAGGGAAAATGAAATAGTGTTTCACATTAAAAATTATGCATAATGTGCAAACTAATCACGAATTCTGATATGGATTATATAAGCGGAATATTTTATAACTTCACCTTGTGGTTTCTTGCTAAAATTATTTAGATCTATTGCCACGGGTAGGAGAAAAGCCAAGATATAATGTATGAATTACCAAACAGCCGTTACTGATTTAAGTTTGAGGCTTTTAAGCAATACATTAATCGAGAGTAAACCTAAACGAGTTATTTAAAATGCCTTGGATAATTAAACAGTTTATAATTATTCCTCCAAAGGCTCATCTGTGGCTCATGTCATCTCAGCCACACGCACTCCACCATATTGAAAATAGTTGGAATGTATCCGTAAGATGGTGCTGAAGTTTGTTTGGAACTTCCGGTTGTGAAAATACAAAGATCTGTGTGAAGGCTTCACCTGTCAAGACTGTCAGAGTTGAGTTTACTTGTTTTTAACTGATATTGTCAATGAAAATAGGCAATCAATATTAGATGCATCGTGGTTAAGAAAGTATTCGTTAACAAAAATGTGTGACCAGTGTGCTGTATAAAAGACATTTGTGTTTTCAATTATTTTATACATACAGTGCGACCTCGTGTTTTGACTGTCATAGAAGAAGCTGGCTTAACATAAATTGACAGTTTGCACCTGGATGTTTGTGCTTTTATGGACTAGTGTTGTGCCAAAAATTGCAACGTGGACTTCGAAATTCGTTGTATTTTTTATTTATCGGAGCTCCTGACCCGAAGTGTTATATAGCATCTACATAGCTGTTTCATGATGAAGTTCAAAAGACGTAAGTACCTAAATTACAGCAATTTTTATCATATATAGCTCTTGAGGACTCAATGCTTAATTTATTTAATATGATGTTTCCTTTTTGTGTATATGTGTCTAGTTTTTATAACCCTACAGAAGGAAAGCTATGAGCACGTGGTCGCTTCACTCTCAGCGCAGCCATTGAACGATGCGTGGGGTTCGCTTGTCCTGTTCCCAACTGTCATAATGGCGGTTTTTCCGAAGGAATTTGCTTAGTTCTGTCAAATGTTCAAGGTCTAAGGAAAACAGAATGTGAACGGTAGCTGTTAGTGCAAAGTAGTAACACTCGAGGGCTATGTAATTAAAATGAATGGACCGTGATGATCAAACGATTTGACACGGAAACGCTCTATTGGCCACGTGAGTATTTCGGAGATAGAACTCGCGCAAGCCTTACGTTACAGAGTAATTGTCTATGGCAAGGTGAAGTGCCGGAAATTCACCCCGGTAGTTTCACTCTCTGAAGTTAATGTTATTGCACGTTTTCATTGTTTACCATAAGGCCATACTATTTGTCAACACGTGCCAACATGGTCGGCACACATTACTATAGCGCCTAATACAGAACTTCTTAAATAAAATAAAATAAAATGTGCATGATTCTGCAGAGAAATAGCTTTATTAGAAATGCAGAACTAGAGAACCCTGGCGACATGTCATTACTCGTTATGTATTTATATTTTATGTAGTGAGTTAGCGTAATTTGGCGTGCTCGATAGTTGAACTTCCTGTTTAGATAATTTTCTCCAGGTTGCTCTATGTTGCGCTTATAACAGATTGGAAAAATGCGCTGCCCTGGTAAATCATTTACAAGGGTTTTCTCTTAATATTAAGCAATAGCAGGAGAATATTAGTAGCTTAAGGAAATCCTTAATATTCTAGGAAAATAATTGATGGCAGAGGTTGGAAGAAAAGGAAATCTTAGCAGTAATTATTACAACATTGAGGGAATGTTAAATATGGTCAACAATGAAGTAAACTAAAGAGAACGTGTACATCAACTGCAATAATAATACAACACTTTAAAATCTTACATCTCTTTACCGTACAGTAGTATTTTACTGCATAGCGAGTACAGGAATGCAACCGCAACAATACCAAGGGGGTGGGGGTTACTCTTTTACAAAAATTGGTTTTGTCTCTAATTTTGTTTGTACCATCAATGGGATTTACTTGAAGTTATATTTCATTCTTGATTGGGCTTCTATATTTACTTTCTTTACGACTTATAGTATGGTATAGTAAGAAGTATTCTACAAAAATTCGATGTCGAGATTTCACCGGAAATATATGTTTTGATGCCCCCTGAATCCAAAAAAGCACATTTAGAAAAAGGTGTGTGTTAGTCTGTGGACAACATAACTCAAAAACCAAAGTTGGTATTTAAGTTTAATATCTTTTAAGGATGCGACACAAAGATTTTCAAGAAAATTCCTCCACCCTTAAATACCCTTTACATGGAAAAGTTTTTCGAAAATAGCTCTAACGATTTTGATTAAAGTGCCATTTATTTAAGACATTTGTATGACAAATGAAATGTATATTTTGAATTTTCTGGCTATAGCTTATGCAGTCCTGTTTACTTAGGATGACTTTTGCATAGCTGGTAAACCGTAAGAGATTTCCTACAAGGAAGTAAGCAATAAGACAATTTCTGCAGATGTTTATCTCAACTAACATGAAGATATAGGATTAAGAGTTTGTAAGAACAGTTGTTGCAGCCATGGAAAAAATTATTGAGCGCATTAGGAGAGCAGAATACGTTTAAGTTCCATGTCGTGAGGCAGCGCGGTTTACACAAGTCAACATGCAGCTGAGTTTATTTATAGTCTCTGATCCAAAGTCATCGTCTATTGGACACTCATATAAGCTGTCTTAAATCACCACTCACATTTGTATTTGCTAGTGATACCTAATACAAGACGCAAGCTATTTGTGTATAACATATGGATCAGAGGCTATAAATGATCTCAGCTGCATTTAGGAAATATAGACTTGTGTAAACCGCATGCTACACGACCTGCTCTCCAAATGCGTTCAATTGTTTTTTCCATGACGGTATCATATGATTCACAAAGTTATTTTAGAAATGTCTGGACGTCATTTGACAGATTAAGGAATTATAGACGTGTATATGTATATGACAATCAACCGTTTGGGAATTCGATGATAGTGATGACGCAGTGAGTGAAACAGAAAATCAAAATATCGTGCATGAGCAATTGGATGAAGCAATTTTATCACCTTATGAAAGTTGAAAAATGTTAAACAATGTTAAATATTACCTTTGGAAACATGGAAAAGATACTATGTAATTTGTAGGTTTGTTTGCAGTGGCGGTGATAAAGTTGACCTCCATACCCAAAGCATGCGGGGTGAGGGAAGCAGAGTGGGCAGGCCTCGAGGAGGTCACTCCCGCCGCCGTGGAACTGCGTACCATCAGCTCACAATCATTTATTATAAATTTGAATAATTTCTATAATTTGTAGAAACCGCCGCCTCATTCAGCGAATGTTTTGGTTACGATGTAATACAAGTTGTTTATTTAAAAGTTAACGGGTGTACGGCATTACCTTTCTAACGCATTTAGCTGTGTGCCACAGCCGACTTTGCTCCTACATAAACTCCACGTATATAACACCTGTGATCCATCCTCATGATATCAGTACAACACTAAGTTGGACCTCACACTGCTGCTTCTCTAGGGGAATTTTGGTTCCTCGATAACCCTATATCTATTAAGGTGCTAAAAGGGCCAGTCTTTCCAGTTGTGCCTACATGGCATGGAAAACGTTCCAGAACATGATGTAGTCTTCCCAAACTTCCGCGAGTGCAAGTTCAATTGTTTTCGAAAGTTATCTTTTTGACCAAATAAGGTTTATTGACTCGCAAGATCGACTGGCGTCTGGATTCGATTCTAAGTAATGAGAGTGTGTGTTTACCACGTGCTGCACGTGGAAATAAGTTTCCAAGTGTTGCTACAAGTTTCAAGTTTGGATTTTGTATTATGAATAGGTTTGTCATTTTAAATTGAAGATATGTTAACACTGCTTTCTGGAATCGGTATGTTTAGAGTCTACAGTATTGGTCAGTCATTGTGAACATTTTCGGTATCTATCAATCAACTGCTCCAGAGAATTGCAAGCAACTCAATCATGCCGGCACACTTCAAATGCGCTTCAGTGTCTTTCAACAATGTTGCATCTAACTCGCATACCCACATTCATTGTCAGCACCTGTCTACTTTCAACTTCATGCAGGATAGCCACTGTTGCCTTCCCTTTCTTCTTCTTCTTCTTCTTCTTCTTCTTCTTCTTCTTCTTCTTCTTCTTCTTCTTCTTCTTCTTCTTCTTCTTCTTCTTCGTTTGTTCTTCTTCTACTTCTTCGTTTGTTCTTCTTCTTCTCCTTCTTCGTTTGTTCTTCTACTTCTCCTTCTTCTTCGTTTGCTCTTCTTCTCCTTCTTCTTCTGCTTCGTTTGTTCTTCTTCTACTACTTCTTCGTTTGTTCTTCTTCTACTTCTTCGTTTGTTCTTTTTCTTCTCCTTCTTCGTTTGTTCTTCTACTTCTCCTTCGTTTATTCTTCTTCTTCTCCTTCTTCGTTTGTTGTTCTTCTTCTCCTTCTTCGTTTGTTGTTCTTCTTCTCCTCCTTCGTTTGTTCTTCGTTTGTTCTTCTTCTTCTTCTCCTTCTTCATCATTTGTTCTTCTTCTCCTTCTTCGTTTGTTCTTCTACTTCTCCTTCGTTTGTTCTTCTTCTCCTTCTTCGTTTGTTCTTCTCCTTCTTCGTTTGTTCTTCTACTTCTTCGTTTGTTCTTCTTCTACTTCTCCTTCTTCGTTTGCTCTTCTTCTACTTCTTCTTCTTCGTTTGTTCTTCTACTTCTCCTTCTTCTTCGTTTGTTCTTCTACTTCTTCGTTTGTTCTTCTACTTCTCCTTCGTTTGTTCTTCTTCTCCTTCTTCGTTTGTTCTTCTCCTTCTTCGTTTGTTCTTCTCCTTCTTCGTTTGTTCTTCTACTTCTTCGTTTGTTCTTCTTCTACTTCTCCTTCTTCGTTTGCTCTTCTTCTACTTCTTCTTCTTCGTTTGTTCTTCTACTTCTCCTTCTTCTTCGTTTGTTCTTCTCCTTCTTCTTCATTTGTTCTTCTTCTTCGTTTGTTCTTCTTCTTCGTTTGTTCTTCTACTTCTTCTTCTTCGTTTGTTCTTCTTCTTCTCCTTCGTTTGTTCTTCTTCTACTTCTCCTTCGTTTGTTCTTCTTCTACTTCTCCTTCGTTTGCTCTTCTTCTACTTCTTCTCCTTCTCCTTCTTCTGCTTCTACTTCTTCTTCGTTTGTTCTTCTTCTGCTTCTTCTTGTTCTTCTGCTGCTTCTTCTTCCTCTGCTTCTTGTTCTTCTTCTGCTTCTACTTCTTCGTTTGTTCTTCTTCTTCTTCTCCTTCTTCGTTTGTTCTTCTACTTCTCCTTCTTCGTTTGTTGTTCTTCTTCTCCTTCTTCGTTTGTTCTTCTACTTCTTCTTCTTCTTCGTTTGTTCTTCTACTTCTCCTTCTTCTTCGTTTGTTCTTCTCCTTCTTCTTCATTTGTTCTTCTTCTTCGTTTGTTCTTCTTCGTTTGTTCTTCTACTTCTTCTTCGTTTGTTCTTCTTCTTCTCCTTCGTTTGTTCTTCTTCTACTTCTCCTTCGTTTGTTCTTCTTCTACTTCTCCTTCGTTTGCTCTTCTTCTACTTCTTCTCCTTCTCCTTCTTCTGCTTCTACTTCTTCTTCGTTTGTTCTTCTTCTTCTGCTTCTTCTTGTTCTTCTGCTGCTTCTTCTTCCTCTGCTTCTTGTTCTTCTTCTGCTTCTACTTCTTCGTTTGTTCTTCTTCTTCTTCTCCTTCTTCGTTTGTTCTTCTACTTCTCCTTCTTCGTTTGTTGTTCTTCTTCTCCTTCTTCGTTTGTTCTTCTTCTCCTTCGTTTGTTCTTCTACTTCTCCTTCTTCTTCGTTTGTTCTTCTTCTGCTTCTTCTTGTTCTTCTGCTGCTTCATCTTCTTGTGCTACTTCTTCTGCTTCTTCTTGTTCTTCTGCTTCTTCTTGTTCTTCTGCTGCTTCATCTTCTTGTGCTACTTCTTCTGCTTCTTCTTGTTCTTCTGCTGCTTCTTCTTCTGCTTCTTCTTGTTCTTCTTCTGCTTCTTCTTGTTCTTCTTCTGCTTCTTCTTGTTCTTCTGCTGCTTCATCTTCTTGTGCTACTTCTTCTGCTTCTTCTTGTTCTTCTGCTTCTTCTTGTGCTTCTGCTTCTTGTTCCTCTGCTTCATCTTCTTGTGCTACTTCTTCTGCTTCTTCTTGTTCTTCTGCTGCTACTTCTTCTGCTTCTTCTTGTTCTTGTTCTGCTTGCTTTTCTTGTTCTTCTGCTTGTTTTTCTTGTTCTTTTCTGCTTCTTTTTCTTCTTGTTTTGCTTCTGCTTCTTCGGCTTCTTTTTCTTCTGCTTCTTCTGCTCCTTCTGTTTCTTCTTTTTCTTCTGCTTCTTCTACTTCTGCTTCTGCTTCTTCCCTTTCTTCGTTGACGGGCTCTTAGACCCTACTCACTCACTTCCAGACCTGACGACCTGTTCTATCCTCAAACATATCGCTTTTTTTTTTTTTTTCCCCTCCTTGGTCTTACTAATTTTTGTTTTCATTAACTTTTTTCACTTAGAAAGAAGTTTAATGTTCTTGGTATTTGACCTCTCCATATGCTGCTATTGTCAGTTATTAGTCATTATTTTATAATGCTTCATTTGTGTTTCCTTTGATGTCTTGCTTTTCAATGTTGTCCAGATTGTTGTGTTCATTGCACAGCGCTCGTATAGCCCATGGTTCTCCACATTGATTTTAGAGTGTGTTTGCTGGTGTTGAACCAGTAATGCTTTTGGTTCTCTCTTCGCGCCAGGATTGGCATTTCAATGTTTTGCACGTGAAACACATGGCTATATTGATTTGATGGTGGAAAGTTACTGGTCTGTTCCCACCATAGAATGAAATGCTGACCACGAATATTAAGTTTATCAAAACGTGATTGCAGAACATGTGACCTCTTGACCTGCGACATCAGTGACACCGAGGTGTCCTTGCCAGTGGCCGAAGGTTCACTTTGACGTCACAAGTAATCGTGAACTTGGAGGGCTCTAGTTGCGATTGTAAGAATATGTTTGCGCGCTTGAGGAATTCAGACACATTTCGTGTTATTATGAATAGAGCCTGCATTTGGATGAGTTTGCACCTTTTTCAGAACAACTGCTCTGTGGAAAATACAAGTGGCTCATATCATTTTGACTGAAATTAAACCACTTTTAAGCGTGTTTTTCTCATGTTGGCTTTTCTGTCTGATAGATCATTTTTAGAGGTTGTAAGTAATTACAAATGTAGATTTCCATTTGAACTGTATCAAGTAAACGGTTCACGTCCATTGTAAGACAGGCAGCCTTGTCCTCTAAGTCTAAAGGAATGAGGGGTGAATCTACCTGCTACTTTTGAGGCTCGCACCACGCCTACCTCTATAATGAAGTCTTGATGTTTGAGATGGTGCCGAAAGTAAAAACATGTTATTTCCGAGAAATGCAAGACTTTCTCTACTCTTGTACTAACCATTCCTATATCTTCCTCATATTAGTGGAGATAAACATTTGTACAAATTATCTTATTGTTTATTTCCTTATAGGTACAAGGGCAATATTAGAATACATTAGGCTTTGAGCGATAGTCAAATCTTTCAAAGTTTGAGATTCCATTCTCTTTGCACACTTTAAGGGACACTGGGAGTGAAATTTGAAAGTTCCACATTTCTTGATAGATTTTGCTGAAACTTTTACTGTGTTTGTATTTATATGAGAATAGGAGGTACACGAAATTTCATTAAAATTGGAAAATTCGTTTATGATATATAAATTAATTTATGAATTTAATAGGCACATTTTCAAAATAGAGCTCGCGTCTATTGACTTTTCAAAATGCATTTATATTGCCAGAACTGGTACTCTAAAACATGGATAACAATTGTATGAAGAGATATTTCAAATACGTTTGCAGATTATGCTGTGCATATATTTTTAATAACAAAGAAAATTTAATCTTAAAAATTATTGATTTTTTTCATACAAAAAATGTTTTTGGAATTCATGTTAATGATAACATCAATATTGAAGCATAGTTTTGTTTAGCTGCTATTTATGAATACTTTTGGAAGTTTTCATTGAACTTGAAGCAAAACTCAGGCGCGACCTTCTTTTGGAATGTGCAGAAATGTAATTTTGAGAAAAACAGGCTTTTATATAGGAGCATCCTGTGTACGTTAAGGGAAGATCACTATTTGAAAGGGCCGTAATGACCACATGGAGTGAGGGATATGAAAAATGTTAGCTGATCCAAATGCACAGGTGTTCCAGGAACATTTTAAGGTAAAAAACAATTTTCGACTTTTTGACAATTTTGACCAAAATTTCACTCCGTGTCCCTTAACATATAGCAAATGAACAACGATGTTGCATTTCACCAAAGTTTTAAGTTTTCCGAAACTGACACAAATAACAAGAAATATCTCCGAAATGCTTCACTGTACAAAAAATTATTCAGACAACTTGTGTGTTTTAGCGAAATATACATTTTTGTATAGTAAAAGGGTAAAGGGTACAGGCACAGAGGGGGACACCTCTCTCACGTCGACCTGCACAGGTCTATTGTGGCTACCGCCCCCCAGGAGTCAGGGATGAATGAGGGAACCGAAGGGGTGCTACCCTATCAGACTCGCAGCTAGACAGGCCACAGAGACGCGTGGAAGTCCCTAACCAGTACGAGTTCGGGGCGGTTGCGCACGAAGTGTCCCCCCCCCCCCTTAACGGAGGACAAGGGCCACCAGACGCCACTCAGCGGTGAGAACAGCAGTTACCATGCGCAGTCATCCACGCCATCTGTCCGACACTGCCCACACTACATACCTGGAACTGCAACACCTGAAAGATGAGGAAATGATGGAAAGGAAACCGTGGTATGAAATAATGCACGCCTAAGTGACACGGGGATCGAACCCGCGACCTCCCGAATGCGAGCCATCCCGCTTGAGATTTTGTCCGTATCTTAGGTTTACGAGTTAGTCAAGTCATCCATAGTAAACAGGACCACATAGGCTACAAGCCAGAAAATTCAAAATATACATTTAATTTGTCATACAAATATCTTAAATCGTTAGAACCATTTTCAAGAAAAACACAATTTTCCATGTAAAGGGTAGTTTAGGGTGGGGCTATTTTCTTCACAATCTTAGTCTCGCATCCTTGAAAGATATTGAACTTTTGAGTTGTGCTGTCCACAGACTGACACACACGAGTTCTTGATATAGGGTATGTTAATGCAAAGTTGTCTATTGCTAGAGCCCGCATTTTTATGTAATAATTTACGTACTTAAGAGACCCATACAATTACAAAATTCTGAGTAATTTGCAGTGTGCATTTACATTTGAGGTGGTAATCTTAGCATTTAGATTATTACATAAGTTTACAGATTTTGTTGATATTACATATTTCATTACATATTTTGATGTTTTTTGTTACATAAATATGTACATATTACTCCTAGAAGTGGGATGAGGTCCTCGCTAGGTCTTCCGCCGCCCTGCCAAACTGCACCTAAACCTCGCACGTTACTGCGAAGCCATGTCGCTCGGCACGCTAACACTAACATCCCCTCTCTGTTTGTCCCCACCCCCACTCATAGCCATAATGCCATGTTGCGTCTGCGGACGGATCTACTTGGTATTGAATATGATTCTGTTTCCCATCAATTCTTAGGTTCTCTAAAGCTGGAAGGACATGCACGTGTATGCATGCATACCTGGACACTATTTGCGTTCGTTCAGCAATATTAGAATGCTGCTTTTTATCACGTTTGCTTCGCATGGTGTTTTTCATACTACGCATGCAAGAAGTGAACTCACAAAGCTACACATGAATTTGGTTGACCGCCGTACGGTTACCTCGATTTGCTCATTTAAACATTTGTGTTCACTCAGAACTAAATTTGATCGGATCTACAACATTTTACGCTTTTAAATCGTCATTAGCGCCTAAACAATGTAGAGCCGTGGACAGAAATGATCGGGCGCATTAGGAGAGCAGAATATTTGTAACTTGTGGTGTGTGGCAGCGCGGTTTACACAAGTCGATATTGCAACACGCAGATAAGTTTATTTGTAGTCTTTGATCTATGGAACATTCAAATAGACATGTGAACCCCCTGAATCCAAAAAAGCGGGCGCGCGCGCGTGTGTGTGTGTCAGTCTGTGGACAGCATAACTAAAAACCAAAGTTGGCATTTAAGTTTAATGTGTTTGAAGGATGTGACACCTTAAACTACCCTTTACATGGAAATGTTGATATTCTTGAAAATAGCTCTAACGATTTAGATAAAATGCCATACGTTTGAGATATTTATGACAAATGAAACGTGTATTTTTCTGGCTGTAGTCCTGTTTACTCTGGATAACTTTTGCATAACTGGTAAGCTGTACGAGATAGATCAAATCTTACTATGCAAAAATGTAGATCTCGCTAAAACACACAGTTGATGTCCAAATATTTTTTTTTGTTGAGTCAACCATTTCGGAGATATTCTTGCAATTTGTGAGTTTTGGAGAACTTATACTTGTGTCAAATGGAACATCGTTTTTCATTGTTTATTGTTAGCCGTGCAAAGAGAACTGGATCTCAAAGCTTTAAAACATTTGACTATCGCACAAAGCCTACTGTATTCTAATATTCCCCTTGTACCTACAAGGAAATAAGCAATAAGATAATTTGTACAAATGTTTATCTCAACTACCACGAAGAAGATATAGGAATAAGAGTTTGTAAGAATGGTTAGTACAAGAGTAGAGAAAGTTATGTGAGTGCAACACGTGAGATGTTTAATGTAAATAAGGAATGCGTTATTTTGAATTAGTAGCTACATACATACATATGTGTAGTAATTATTGCCGACGGTTTAGCTGTTTGTTCTATCATCTGCGCCGAACCCTTTAACACAAATGTACGAGAATAACACCAACTTGTAATCAAATCTATAATTAACAAGATACTGCGGTTACGCTGCGTTTGCATGACATGTAAACATACATTATTGTGAAAGCAAATACTGCCTATGAGTGACATATTTGACAACAGAACGGATATTGAGTGCAAGGTTGCACCACGCGCCCCCTCCCCTCCTGTGTCGACTCTGCTACAGATGCTAACTAATGAAGTACATTTTGGTCCGGTCGAGCTGGCTTCTTATTTTAGTTGTCCCACTTTCGACTCCCATTTCACCAAAACTCACCCTACAAGACAATTTATTGAGACATAAACTGTGTGTTTTAGCAAGATCTACGTGTTTGTATAGTAAGATTTTGTCTATCTCTTACGGTTTACGAGTTATACAAAAGTCATCCAGAGTAAATACGACTACAGGGGCTATAGTCAGAAAATTGAAGATAAACATTTCATTTGTCATAAAAATATCTTAAGCATATGGCATGTTAATCAAAATCGTTGGAACCATTCTGGAGAAAATCAAAATTTTCTACGTAAAGGGTAGTTTAGGATGGAGGAATTTTGTTCAAAATCTTCGTGTCGCAACCCTAAAAGATGTGAAACTTCAATACCAACTTTGGTTTTTAAGCGCCTTCGTTTTTGAGTTACGCTGTTCACAGGCACACACACATTTTCTTCTATTGAGGGGACCTCAAAACATATTTCCAATCAAATCTCGACATCGAAATTTTGGATCGAATACAATATTTCCCTTTCTTACTATACGCAGTAGAGAAAGCCGTGTGAATGTAACATTAGGATATTGTTAAGTTGATAAAGACTGCACTATAGGGAAGGGCGGTTAGTGAACGTAACGCAGGATCACAGTAAGAGGAGGACAAAATGATAAAGTACACTTTCAGAGTATGACCTTGTTTACAACAGCTACTGCGTGCGTAGTGGAAAAACACCGCGCAGCGGGTCGATCGCTCTCTCTCTCTCTCTCTCTGCATATATATAGTAATAAAAGTGCAAAATGAGTGAGTCCGGTTACTTTGTCTTTGAAGCTTTTGCACAAATACAGTTTACTAACACAAGCTACGGCAGCGCTATCCGACGGACGCCATGGCACCCTTCCTTCCGAGTCTGCACAGTCGTGCTAGTGTATGTGCTCGGGCACATTTAGGAGGCGCGGGCGCCATCACAACCAATACTTCATCGGTGTGTACTGGGCAAGTATTCGGAAGAAAGTCGTCGGAGTAAACATTTGAGGGACTGGCCGGTTCTCTGGGGGAGTGGCCTAACATCCGAGGCTGGCTCAGAGGCGGATGGTGCGGAGGCCGAGATGAAGACCATAAAGTTAAGTGCTTGATTTGTAAGACTGGTAGTTGCACATTTATATCACTTCCCTTGCTTACTTTCCGTGTTCACGATAAACGTTATTCTCCTGGAAAAAATACAACTAATCAGGAGTACACTATGAATGTGTACGCCTTTAATTTCGTGTACTTAAGAATGTGCCGCCACTGGAGCTCAGTAACCACGTCATTCTGCCCCAGTAGGTGGAAGGAGGTGAATTCAACCTCCCCTAACTTGCACCGCTGAGCTAAACGGTATGGCAGAGTAGACGGGGTTAAAACTATGACGTAGAGGAAATGGCACATTGTGTTACTTCTCCCCATCTTTGACTTTGAAGCCGAAATTGTGAACGTCATAATTATGGACATAATACTGCGTCACATCGCATTATTAAATAATCAGGAAATGTTAAATTCGTTACATGTATAAAGGTACAAAATCTGGATGGATTAGTTCGGGTTAAAATTGTGGAAATGTTACAGACAAGTCACTAGAGGCATGCGTCAGGTAGTCAAGCGAGGCCTGGTAATTCCAGTTTTCCTGGAAATCGCTTAGTGCAGGAAAACAAGGGATGGTCGCGGAGACTTAGTCGAAACCCGCTGCTGTCGTGAGGGGTAATTAAGGGGGTGAAAGACATAGACAGCGTCATGACGCACAGACACTTGCCTGCGAGCATCCGGAGAGACACTTGCCTTCCAGATCGCCGCGAGCGAGTAAGTCAGTTGGACTTACCTTCCGGCATGAACGTCGGCAGACTTTTTTCCGGGGGGGGGGGGGGCAATGTTAGAATTTTGCAATCAGATATCATTGATTCATTATTTTGTTGTCAAAAGTTATAGTATTTGTTGCGGATAACCGTATAAGTTTGCGCTAAATAGAAATTGTTCTTTACATAAAAATTAAAATAATAGTTAAGTAGTCAGCACATAAAGTTCATTAATTTCCAAGGGGGGCCGCGGCCCTCCCTTGCCCCCCCCCCCTTCGCGACGCCCATGCCTTCCGGACCTCGAGTGCGAGGACACACGACCGTTTCTTCAGTCTTAGTAAACACACAGTAAAGACGTAACAGAATTCTAATAGCGATCGGCAAATCTAAAACGTTAGTTGGTTCTAAATAAAAATGTTTTAAGGAGAGTTCCGGCTTTTTTTGCAAATACTAACGCATACCCTGAGGTTCAAATCCATGTCGAGCAGTCCGGAGCAGAGTAGGATAGCGGAATTGAGGAGCGGGTAAGCCCGCATTAATTTGGAGCATCGAATAATGGAATTGAATAGAGGCATTCCTAAATACTGGTTAAGTAATTCCTTAAATGATTTGTATGTGATATTGTCAGACAACCCAGGACTACCAGTTTGAACACAATTGATTGAGTAGCAGCAAAAATGGTTAATATGAATGTTGAGTTGCCTGTAAATGAGTAGGTGTCTCTGTGGTGTTGCTCAGCCGTATGCTTCAAGTCATTTGGGATGTGTTTGATCGCACAAATGCCTGATCATAGGGCGCTTCGGTCTGCCGGGAGCTGGAAAGGGAGGGAAGGACAGTACAATTATATCTAGTTACTGTGACCGTCACCGCACACCGGCCACGGGAGACCAAGTGCAATGCATTGAACGTAGACAAGAGCGACCGCAGGTTAACGCGGTCTTGTGAGTCTTAACGGTGATTGTGAACGTGTCAGTGACGTCGCAGCGTAAAGTTGCATAACAGAAGAACCACTGCTTGCCTCCCTATCATAATCAGATGAAAGGTCTAAATTCTGAAGACATACATACATACGCTCTGTGGTCACCCCTGCAGGAGGGGAGGGGAGGGCGATGTTTGCATGTGACGCTTTGCGGCAATTTGGCAGGACCGGACCAGAGCGCATCTTTTTGCCACGAGGTATCTGCTCGCACCTTAAATGTCATTCCCCCTCTCGGGCAGCCTAGCTCGCTGTCCCAGGCTGGTGGCAGCTGTCCACTAAAATTAGAACCAACCGGCCGGCCGGCCTGCCTGCCGACTGGCTGTAGTGCGCGTGTGACATTCAGCGCAAATGGTCAAATCCGTTTCTCTAGCAATGCTTTTTTGTTAGTGGAGTGTAAATGACCTTCAGCTGAGGAAATGGTTGCATATTTCAAGCTTCCTCTGTTATTTCATATTTTTCCTAATTTGTACAAGTGGTTTTGCTAAATTTGGTGCACATATGCTAATAAGTCTCTCCAAAATATACACATTTGCACATTTTATGGAAAATACATAAGCAGCACTTTATTTTAGGATGGTGCGAGAATTTTCCAGTGCTTTTTTCTCGGTTGTAATGTTTCACATTTTTACTTTCTCTGCTGCGTATACTAAGTCGGGGAAGTATTATATTCCACCCAAAAATTCGATGTCGAGATTTCACCGGAAATATATATTTTGAGGACCCCTGAATCCAAAAAAAAAAGAGCACTTTTAGAAAAAGGTCCGTGTGTGTAATCTGTGGACAGCATAACTCAAAAACAAAAAGTCGGTTAAAAGCCAATTTTCCTATTTACGTTTAACGTCTTTTTCAAGGATGCGACAAGAAGATTTTGAAGAAAATTCGTCCACCCTAAAACTACCCTTTACATTGGACATTTTTCGAAAATTTTTATTTTCTTGGAAATGGCTCTAACAATTTTGATCAAAATGTTTTAAGATATTTATGTTATTTGTATGACAAATAAAATGTAGGTATATTTTGAATTTTGTGGCTGTAACCTATGTAGTCCTGTTTACTCTGTGTGACTTTTGCATAACTGGTAAGCTCTACGAAATAGATCAAATCTTACTGTACAAAAATTGCAGATCTCGTTAAAATACACAATTTATGTACAAATAAATTTGTTTGTAGAGTGAACCATTTCGGAGATATTCCTTGTTATTTGTGTGAAATTTGGAGAACTTTTAACTTTCGTCAAATAGAAGATCGTTATTCATTTTTGTATGTTAGCCGCACAAAGAGAATGGGATCTCAAAGCTTTAAAATATTTGCCTATCGCACAAAGCCTACTGTATTCCCCTGTTCCCTTTGTACCTACACGGAAATAATAAGATAATTTGTACAAATGTTTATCTGAACCAACATGAAGAACATAAAGCAATAAGAGTTTGTAAGAATGGTTAGTACAAGAGTAGAGAAAGTCACGTGAGTGTAACACGTCAGGCTTTTTGCATTTAAAATGCTCCTTAGGACATTTTGAAGTTATCGGAGGGAAGCTCGTGGAATTCCTTCTCCTATACATGCTAACGATAACCTGTTATGCAGTTATTAGTGTAAAACATGTGCAAGCGCACCCGAGTTTGATAATTTTATATATGGTTTGCAGAAACCAAAACTTCAAATTGAACCAAAAGTATTTTTAAAAGCGTGAGGCGAGGGTGGTGCGTATATTGAAACGAGCAAGAACCCAGTCTGCCCTAACAACTACCGCTCCATCAGCATTCTCCCAACCGTCTCAAAAGTTTTTGAGCGGTTGCTCCTTACCCGCCTAACGCCTCTTTTTGAGGACAGGCAACTCCTACCGGATCACCAGTTTGGTTTTCGTCGGGGTCACTCCATGACCATGCAGTTACTGCGTGTGGCCGAGATGGTTTCCCTGGGTTTCCAGGAAAACTTTAAGACCATAGCGGTTTGCTGGATGTGGAAAAGGCCTTCGCCACAACTTGGCACCAAGGCCTACTGTACAAACTAAAGCAGGTAAATATCCCTCCTCCATATCTCGCACTGATTAGCAGCTTCCTTCAGGACCGCACTTTCAGAGTGAAAGTGGAAGGATGACTGTCTACACTAAGAGACATAGCGGCAGGAGTTCCAGAGGGCAGTGTACTCTCCCCGCTACTCTTCGCAGCATACATGTCCGATTTCCCCACGGAACAACACACTGCGACATGCCAGTATGCGGACGACATCCTCATCATGGCACAAAACAAGAATGTGAGATATTGCCTCCCTCCCCTTCAACGACAACTCAACGCCGTTGGCCGCTGGGATGAGAAGTGGAGAATGGCTACTAGCCGGGGGAAAAGCTCCGCACTCCTCCTTGGTAAGGTTCGCCATTGGCGGCCCGAACGGTCACTTGGGCTCAGGCGGAGAAATATCCCATGGGTAGCCTCCGCCAAATACTTAGGCGTTCTCCTCGACCGCGGAGTAACATACGCTCCACAAGTCCGCGCAAAGGCCGGACTCGGCCACGCTGCACTCAGACAGCTCTACTCTATCCTCCGTTCCACCATGCCCACTTACCTAAAACTGCGCATTTACCGAGCAGTCATCCGGCCATTGATCTTGTATGGCTGCGAAGCCTGGGGATCGGCGGCACCCTCTACCATACGCAAACTGCAGACTGCAGAACAGGGCGTTAAGAACAATATATGATACCGGGCGTAGATTCCCGTCTTGCATCTTCCACAACCACTCCGGAGTACTCTGCATCATGGACTTGGTGAGGGAGCGATCCCGAACCATGCACAGCAAACTGAGTTCCCACACCAACCAATTGGTACGGGCACTAGGTCAATATGACCACAGAGCACCCCGTAGAAGGAAGTTACCGCCTACCTAAGGACGTCCTTGGGTAACGGTAATACCTCTCCTATCTCCTAATACTTACTCACCCCATCACCTATTCCTGCCCCCTTCCTGTATCCAAACTTAGGTATGCAGAAAGAAACCATGCCCACAGACACAAAAGCTTGAATAAAATAATAACACCTCATATACTGCACAGCTAAAGTTGCACTAAGCGGCTAGGTACTGTGCAGATAAACATACCGTACAGGAGAACCTATGCGACATGTTCTGGAATGCTGGAATGGCTTGCGGGCACGTCCCATAACCAAGGAGACAACCCATCAGCAGCTAAAGCTGAGCTCCAAGTACAGTCCCAACAGAGAATTGATCGACTCCCAAAATTTACCCCCATTAAAATTCTAAATTAAAACCCCTATTTTAATACCCTATTTTAAACTGGTTTTCTTCGCCATCAGAAGGCAGACCTTGCTGCGTTCTGTAAGTCAATTGTCAAGGGGCATAAAGCTCCCTTAAATACCCATCCCAATACACTCCTATCTGCGGTTAAACCCTATTGGGGGTAGGTACACAGCAAAATTCGTCGGGCTGAACCTCAGCCTGCCAGTAGCTCGTCGTCGTCAAGCTTTTTCCAAACTTAGGTATGCTTGAACATTCTGTACAGCACAGATAAGGTCGCTTTAAGCGGCTAGGTGCTGTGCAGATAAACGTACTGTACAGGAGAACCTGTACCACCTGTTCTCGAATGCTGATACGATAATTTAGTGACAGCGAAATATTTGCCATATGCCGCTAATGCTTAAAATAAGACATGGCAATTAATTGACCCTATAGGTGATCGAATTATTAAGGCCAGAGTTAAAGTACGTACAACATCGTAAGTCATCATTAGTGTTGCCGTAGTAGCTCAGTTATTAGAGCAGCCGGACGGAGACCGGAGGATCCTTAACCCTTTCAGTCCCGAATTGTTTTGCTAGTTATGCCGTTCTTCCTCTTATTGGAAACCGGCTTAGATTAGGCGGTCTGGGACACCTTCAGTCCACTGACTTGAATAGCTAGGCGACAAGTAGTGCACTGGCCATGCACTCAAAGCCTGACGTAAAGGACGGGGAGGGCCCACGTAAAATAATCGATTAGATGATGGCACGCGTGGATGATGACGGGTTATCATTTGACTGCGGTTGCATGGATGTTGCTTCTTTTCTTTAAAAAAGGCACTACAATGTAAATCGTAAAAAATAATTTTGTACAATTGAGAACAGCTCAAATACATATGTTTAATTGGTGACGGACAGTATAGCAGAAAAAACCGTTAAAAGTATTACAAATGCATATGTCCATTATGATGGACACCGGGAGTGAAAGGGTTAGTTCAAATCCCGACTATGGCTCATTCTACCTTTTCACTTATTATGTGGGATATTTGCAAATGTTATTGAAATATCAGCGGGTGTTGTTTAAAGCACAAATTGTTAAATATTGATTGAAACAGACTGCAGGCTTATTGAGAGGAAGCACCTAAAACTTCTGATTTGTGGTATGTTTCCCCAGTAGTAATTTGCCGGTTTGAGCTTTTTCTTCTTCCAGTATTTGTTCAGTCACGATAGGTGACAAATGCAACAAGCTCATTTCATGTATCGACAGTGCTGCCTTACATTTGTACCACCTTGTTTTGATCTTGGAGGGAACATTTGAATGCAGGCGCAGATGAAGCGATGTTTTGAACATTTCTTAACTTATGAACTGTGAAGATGAAGATTCATCGCCTAGTGTGCAATTATTATTATTATTATTATTATTATTATTATTATTATTATTATTATTATTATTATTATTATTATTATTATTATTATTATTATTATTACGGAACATTTAGTTTGGCCGCCTCCATAGCGCAGCTGGCAGCGCGCTTGCCTGTGGCGCGGAGGACCCGGGTTCGATCCCCGGTACCAGCATGGGGATTTTATCCCCTCTGGGAGGTCTGGCACGGGGTGCACTCAGCCTCGTTAGGTTCCGGGGGGACCAATTGAGGAGCTACTTGATGGAGAAGTAGCGGCCCCAGGTCGAGAAGACCGCATAACTGGCCGGGAGGGATCGGGGCGCTGACCACGTCCCACCCTCCAGTACTGCACCTCACCAATGACGCCTGTAGTGGGCAGAGGTGGGGGACGCAGCGGCTGGGCGGTAGGCCTTGGCCCTTCGTGGGCTGTCGCGCGGGGTTTACATTACAACATTTAGTTTCTTTACAATGTACATCCTTTAGAAATAAAGCTCTCCAAAAATGATGGAGTAAATTTGAAAATACCCAAAAGGAATTCCCTTAGCTCAATCAATAGAACACCTGCCTGCTGTGCAAGGGGTCTTTAGTTCGATTCCCGGCTGAAAGGGTGGGCCTTCTTCTTCCACTAGGATTATTCCCCATCTTCCGTAGACTCTGGGAATATGAATAGGAGTATAAACGAGTGTGTGAATTTAATGTAAAGAAAAACCAAAGTAATTGAATACCACGAGTGAACAGCATTGCAATAATTGTTGGAGGAGCAGCTGTTAAATAAAGGTGGGGGAATCCGTTGCGCCTTAGTGCTTTTCCAAGAATTCATTAAATGCCCGGCCTCCTTTAACCCAATAGTTAATTCCGAAAGTCTAAATAGCACCTTGGCGATTCATGAGTACCAAAATAATTGCATGACGTGCCGGTTCCATTTCGCCCATCTGCGACTGGAGGGAACTGCCTTTGCGAGGTCATGAACAGGCTGCGGAACTTTGGACACACAGAAGTAGGACAAAGTATAGGTATTTCTTGAAATAGCTGATTTCAGCCAAGATGTGCCATTGCTGCGGTGCTTCGTTTACACGCTAGACGAGTTAATGTCATTATCACACCCCCCTCCCCCCCCCCCCCCGGACCCAGTTTTAGTATTTATAGCAAAATCAACAATGCAAATTAGTATTGTATCGGCGTGCCCTTTTTCTAAAAAGACTTTTTTTTTATTCAGAGGGCCTCAAAACTTATAATCCTGGTGAAATCTCGACATCGAATTTTTGGGTGGAATACAATACTTCCTCTATTTTGTAGTAGAGAAAGTATAAAATGCTGGGGGTATGTAGGGATTTTTATGAAACGGAATTCCCGATTTTATTTTTCACTTGTTCCAAATTTCATGTAGTCGCAAAATTATTGCATTTTGGTGGACGAGAAAAAATGTCTGCTTTTTTGCCCCTTTGTTGAGCACTGATTGCTCTTATCAGGTGATTCACACTAGATAAGTGTCGATGCTCTATTGCCAGTTGCATAACGGTTTTAGTCTATTGCTATTTATTTCTGGAACTAGACTTGAAGTGGCACCAATTTGAGACTCTTTTGGCTGGGCATCCTTGAGAACATGTCTGCCTCACGTTCAAGAGGTCGCGAGTTCGAACCTACACACTTGTACCATGTGCACAATGATGGATCTCGGCGATTGCATTGCCGAATTGGCATCCTCACTTGGAATGTTCATGACATTTAACGAAGGTGAAAACGAGAATGTTAAAGATTTGGTCGAGTATAAAATACTAGCCTCTTGACATTTGGAAGAAGATATCCCAGAGCATGACATTTCTATTAGCGTCTGTGTGCAGGGCAGCCTTATTTTGACAGGCAGGCGCCTGTGTTATTATTGTAAGGTAATATTCTTTCGTCAGGCAGGCTCAGGCGGAGCTGAATCACTGGGCTATTTGTATCGGCAGAGAGCCGTGCCAGTTGATACCTACGCCTCCCGAAGATGCACCATTGCATTTATGTACGTACGTACGTACGTACTGACGTACCGCTTATTTTAATAAAAGCCAGCCAAATGCGCTGCCAACAGGAAGTTTCGTCAAGTGCCAAATGGCCCCACATTCAGTTCGCTACGAGCACATGGACTACCCAAGCACACTACACCATTACTACACGCATCCGGACGGCTTGCTACAGTCTCTTTTCTTTTCACGTCGTCCATTTCAGACGTGTTGGCTGAAACAATCGCTGCCACAAAACCTTGGACTTCTTACATTTTACTAAACGATTTTACAACTTGATATTTTTCATGTAGCTGCTCGAAAGCATGGGTTATGCAATAGCGTATCATTAACAATGTAATTGTGCGTAGCGGAGGTCGTCCTCCCAGGCTACATGCGCGGTCACCTGGGATCGAGCCCGGCCCCTTTGGTGAGACGCGAATAGTCTACGTAGGTCAATACGACCACAGAGCACCCCGTAGAAGGAAGTTACCGCCTTCCTAAGGATGCCCTTGGGTAACGGTAATGTACACTCCCATCATCTAACACATACTCACTAGGTCACCACAGAGCACCCCGTAGAAGGAAGTTACCGCCTTCCTAAAGACGCCCTTTTGTAACGGTAATGTACACTCCCATCATCTAACACATACTCACTAGGTCACCACAGAGCACCCCGTAGAAGGAAGTTACCGCCTTCCTAAGGACGCCCTTGGGTAACGGTAATGTACACTCCCATCATCTAACACACACTCACTAGGTCAATACGACCACAGAGCACCCCGTAGAAGGAAGTTACCGCCTTCCTAAGGACGCCCTTGGGTAACGGTAATGTACACTCCCATCATCTAACACATACTCACTAGGTCACCACAGAGCACCCCGTAGAAGGAAGTTACCGCCTTCCTAAGGACGCCCTTTTGTAACGGTAATGTACACTCCCATCATCTAACACATACTCACTAGGTCACCACAGAGCACCCCGTAGAAGGAAGTTACCGCCTTCCTAAGGACGCCCTTGGGTAACGGTAATGTCACTTCCATCATCTAACACACACTCACTAGGTCAATACGACCACAGAGCACCCCGTAGAAGGAAGTTACCGCCTTCCTAAGGACGCCCTTGGGTAACGGTAATGTACACTCCCATCATCTAACACACACTCACTAGGTCAATACGACCACAGAGCACCCCGTAGAAGGAAGTTACCGCCTTCCTAAGGACGCCCTTGGGTAACGGTAATGTACACTTCCATCATCTAACACATACTCACTAGGTCACCACAGAGCACCCCGTAGAAGGAAGTTACCGCCTTCCTAAGGACGCCCTTGGGTAACGGTAATGTCACTTCCATCATCTAACACATACTCACTAGGTCAATACGACCACAGAGCACCCCGTAGAAGGAAGTTACCGCCTTCCTAAGGACGCCCTTGGGTAACGGTAATGTCACTTCCATCATCTAACACATACTCACTAGGTCACCACAGAGCACCCCGTAGAAGGAAGTTACCGTCTTCCTAAGGACGCCCTTGGGTAACGGTAATGTCACTTCCATCATCTAACACATACTCACTAGGTCAATACGACCACCGAGCACCCCGTAGAAGGAAGTTACCGCCTTCCTAAGGACGCCCTTGGGTAACGGTAATGTACACTTCCATCATCTAACACATACTCACTAGGTCACCACAGAGCACCCCGTAGAAGGAAGTTACCGCCTTCCTAAGGACGCCCTTGGGTGAGGGTAATGTACACTTCCATCATCTAACACATACTCACTAGGTCACCACAGAGCACCCCGTAGAAGGAAGTTACCGCCTTCCTAAGGACGCCCTTGGGTAACGGTAATGTACACTTCCATCATCTAACACACACTCACTAGGTCAATATGACCACCGAGCACCCCGTAGAAGGAAGTTACCGCCTTCCTAAGGACGCCCTTGGGTAAGGGTAATGTACACTTCCATCATCTAACACATACTCACTAGGTCACCACAGAGCACCCCGTAGAAGGAAGTTACCGCCTTCCTAAGGACGCCCTTGGGTAACGGTAATGTACACTTCCATCATCTAACACATACTCACTAGGTCAATACGACCACAGAGCACCCCGTAGAAGGAAGTTACCGCCTTCCTAAGGACGCCCTTTTGTAACGGTAATGTACACTCCCATCATCTAACACATACTCACTAGGTCACCACAGAGCACCCCGTAGAAGGAAGTTACCGCCTTCCTAAGGACGCCCTTGGGTAACGGTAATGTACACTTCCATCATCTAACACATACTCACTAGGTCAATATGACCACAGAGCACCCCGTAGAAGGAAGTTACCGCCTTCCTAAGGACGCCCTTGGGTAACGGTAATGTACACTCCCATCATCTAACACACACTCACTAGGTCAATACGACCACAGAGCACCCCGTAGAAGGAAGTTACCGCCTTCCTAAGGACGCCCTTGGATAACGGTAATGTACACTTCCATCATCTAACACATACTCACTAGGTCACCACAGAGCACCCCGTAGAAGGAAGTTACCGCCTTCCTAAGGACGCCCTTGGGTAACGGTAATGTAAACTTCCATCATCTAACACATACTCACTAGGTCAATACGACCACAGAGCACCCCGTAGAAGGAAGTTACCGCCTTCCTAAGGACGCCCTTGGGTAACGGTAATGTACACTTCCATCATCTAACACATACTCACTAGGTCACCACAGAGCACCCCGTAGAAGGAAGTTACCGCCTTCCTAAGGACGCCCTTGGGTAACGGTAATGTACACTTCCATCATCTAACACATACTCACTAGGTCAATACGACCACAGAGCACCCCGTAGAAGGAAGTTACCGCCTTCCTAAGGACGCCCTTGGGTAACGGTAATGTACACTTCCATCATCTAACACATACTCACTAGGTCACCACAGAGCACCCCGTAGAAGGAAGTTACCGCCTTCCTAAGGACGCCCTTGGGTAACGGTAATGTCACTCCCATCATCTAACACATACTCACTAGGTCAATACGACCACCGAGCACCCCGTAGAAGGAAGTTACCGCCTTCCTAAGGACGCCCTTGGGTAACGGTAATGTCACTCCCATCATCTAACACATACTCACTAGGTCACCACAGAGCACCCCGTAGAAGGAAGTTACTGCCTTCCTAAGGACGCCCTTGGGTAACGGTAATGTCACTCCCATCATCTAACACATACTCACTAGGTCAATACGACCACCGAGCACCCCGTAGAAGGAAGTTACTGCCTTCCTAAGGACGCCCTTGGGTAACGGTAATGTACACTCCCATCAACTAACACATACTCACTAGGTCAATACGACCACAGAGCACCCCGTAGAAGGAAGTTACCGCCTTCCTAAGGACGCCCTTGGGTAACGGTAATGTACACTCCCATCAACTAACACATACTCAATAGGTCAATACGACCACCGAGCACCCCGTAGAAGGAAGTTACTGCCTTCCTAAGGACGCCCTTGGGTAACGGTAATGTACACTCCCATCATCTAACACATACTCACTAGGTCACCACAGAGCACCCCGTAGAAGGAAGTTACCGTCTTCCTAAGGACGCCCTTGGGTAACGGTAATGTCACTCCCATCATCTAACACATACTCACTAGGTCAATACGACCACCGAGCACCCCGTAGAAGGAAGTTACTGCCTTCCTAAGGACGCCCTTGGGTAACGGTAATGTACACTCCCATCAACTAACACATACTCACTAGGTCAATACGACCACCGAGTACCCCGTAGAAGGAAGTTACTGCCTTCCTAAGGACGCCCTTGGGTAACGGTAATGTACACTCCCATCAACTAACACATACTCACTAGGTCAATACGACCACAGAGCACCCCGTAGAAGGAAGTTACCGCCTTCCTAAGGACGCCCTTGGATAACGGTAATGTACACTCCCATCAACTAACACATACTCACTAGGTCAATACGACCACAGAGCACCCCGTAGAAGGAAGTTACCGCCTTCCTAAGGACGCCCTTGGGTAACGGTAATGTCACTCCCATCATCTAACACATACTCACTAGGTCAATACGACCACCGAGCACCCCGTAGAAGGAAGTTACCGCCTTCCTAAGGACGCCCTTGGGTAACGGTAATGTCACTTCCATCATCTAACACATACTCACTAGGTCACCACAGAGCACCCCGTAGAAGGAAGTTACCGCCTTCCTAAGGACGCCCTTGGGTAACGGTAATGTACACTTCCATCATCTAACACATACTCACTAGGTCACCACAGAGCACCCCGTAGAAGGAAGTTACCGCCTTCCTAAGGACGCCCTTTTGTAACGGTAATGTACACTCCCATCATCTAACACACACTCACTAGGTCACCACAGAGCACCCCGTAGAAGGAAGTTACCGCCTTCCTAAGGACGCCCTTGGGTAACGGTAATGTCACTTCCATCATCTAACACATACTCACTAGGTCAATACGACCACCGAGCACCCCGTAGAAGGAAGTTACCGCCTTCCTAAGGACGCCCTTGGGTAACGGTAATGTCACTTCCATCATCTAACACATACTCACTAGGTCAATACGACCACAGAGCACCCCGTAGAAGGAAGTTACCGCCTTCCTAAGGACGCCCTTGGGTAACGGTAATGTCACTTCCATCATCTAACACATACTCACTAGGTCAATACGACCACAGAGCACCCCGTAGAAGGAAGTTACCGCCTTCCTAAGGACGCCCTTGGGTAACGGTAATGTCACTTCCATCATCTAACACATACTCACTAGGTCAATATGACCACAGAGCACCCCGTAGAAGGAAGTTACCGCCTTCCTAAGGACGCCCTTGGGTAACGGTAATGTCACTTCCATCATCTAACACATACTCACTAGGTCAATACGACCACCGAGCACCCCGTAGAAGGAAGTTACCGCCTTCCTAAGGACGCCCTTGGGTAACGGTAATGTACACTCCCATCATCTAACACATACTCACTAGGTCACCACAGAGCACCCCGTAGAAGGAAGTTACCGCCTTCCTAAGGACGCCCTTGGGTAACGGTAATGTACACTTCCATCATCTAACACATACTCACTAGGTCACCACAGAGCACCCCGTAGAAGGAAGTTACCGCCTTCCTAAGGACGCCCTTGGGTAACGGTAATGTACACTTCCATCATCTAACACATACTCACTAGGTCACCACAGAGCACCCCGTAGAAGGAAGTTACCGCCTTCCTAAGGACGCCCTTGGGTAACGGTAATGTACACTTCCATCATCTAACACATACTCACTAGGTCACCACAGAGCACCCCGTAGAAGGAAGTTACCGCCTTCCTAAGGACGCCCTTGGGTAACGGTAATGTCACTTCCATCATCTAACACACACTCACTCCAACACCTATTCCTGCCCTCTTCCTGCATCCAAACTCAGGTGTGTAGGAAGAAATCGTGGCCACAGACAGAAAAGCTTGAACAAATATGAGCACTATTCGAAATGTTTAGTTCTTCTGGGCTTGTAGGCCGTGGTGTAGAAGGCATGGTAGATACCAACGTTTCGCCAAGTACTGCACTTGGCATCATCAGGGTAACACGATCCTCCGTCTGCACTGGTCAGAGTTTGAATGTGGAAACAGAGAAGTAGTGGAAGTAAATACCGTTAACCAATGAATGAATGAAAAATGTTTATTTGGGCATGTTTAGAACATGCCCGGGCTGTTTAGGGAAATCCCTCTTCAGCCTAGTGTGGTATTTGTTTCTTGTTCGGGTTGGGATTTCCCTCGGCTTTGGTGCGTATTTGTGTTATTTGTGTTTTTGTTGACGTTGTGTTGTGATTTGTGTATCTGTGTCAGTTTCCGTGTTCCACATCCATGGCTCCGTTCATGTGCTTCTGCCTAAAGAAGATCCTATGTTTTGTTGCTTGTTGTTATTTTATTTTGATGCTGCTGCAAGGCTCATTGGTATTTTTTATATGTATAGTGTATTTTTGTATGTTAGGAGTTTTTAGTGTGTGTTGTTTTATTGTGGGTCTAAATGTTTTGGAAGTGTTGTAGATGGTCTCGTAGTTCCTTTTCTTCTTCTTCTTCTTGATACTTATCCTAAACATGTATGAGTGTGATAAGGGGAGGGTTTTTGTCTGTTGGTGTTTCTTGTATGGTCTTCATCTTTTGTGCAGTGTTTATGAGTGTTCTTCTGTAGCTTCTTGTGTGTACGTTGTGTATGTATTTTATGAATTGTTGTGCTATGTGTGTGTCTATGGGTGTTGTGTTTGTGTATTGATGTACAGTGTTGGATTTAAATGATGGTGAAAGTTTGTGAGCAGTCCGTAGGCATTTTCTTTCATCTGCTTTTATTTTGTTCATCATAGTTGTTGTGATGAGGGGCATTGTGGCTACGGCTGCGTATGTGAGGGTCCGTTACGGTTATTTATGTGGGTGGGGCATTGTTGCGCTGGCTACGGTACTGAATGGCCAGTTGTAGGTGGGGTTTTATTACAACTGTTGTGTGTGTTTAGATAACGTTGGTATCTACCATGCCTTCTACACCACGGCCTACGAGCCCGGAAGAATAGTCAAGACGCCGGCCCGGCCGTGAAAGCCTAAGTACATATCAAATATGAACACCTTGTATACTGCACACTTAAAGTGGCACTACGCAGCTAGGTGCTGTGCAGATAAACATACCGTACAGGAGAACCTGTATCACCTGTTCTCGAATGCTGGAAGAATGTTACGCGGGTTGCGTGCACAGTGGACACTGGGTTAGTTGATCTTGAAGCATACAGTGAGTGTAAAAAGTTTTCGTACACATAAGAAATTACATTAAAATTTGTGGAGGAACAGGAATGGGATGTTTGGAAAACTTTTAAATAAATTAATCATGTCCAGTAAAACATTTATGTTGTATTTTGTAATGTTTTATATAAAAAACATAAAAATTAATTATTTGTTCTAAAGAATAAACAAATGCTATTATTTCGCAGATGTATATAAGTACTTCAAATTTGAAGCTTAAGACTATTTCAATTTCGAGTTTATGGTTTGTTGCTAGCAGAGAATGAATCGCCAGACAGATGGTGCACATTGTCGCGGTTGGGTTGTCGACATTTGACCCCACAACAATGTTGAGCACGCGAACGAACGCTCAATATAGTATTCGGAATGAAGTTAATAATAGCTGTTTTTCTGGCAGCTCCGCTCCACCGGCAGTCAGACGTGCAAAACTTCACTCTGGACCTTGTGCACGTCCATGGACGCACGCCTGGACACAAGTCCAAGTTAAAGTGGCTAAATGATACTTTTCAAAAAGAATTTAAAGCAGCAGTTCAGAATTCAACTGTAAATTCCAAATGTAAGGTTGAATATTTGAATCATTATGGCGGTGCCTAGACAGTTCGATCCTGGGGACCTGCCTGCATGTAGTATTCGTGGTGGACGAAGTGGCGTCAGTGTGACCCCGGTTATACTAACTTGCCATGTACATGGGGAAGGTCGCGAACAAATGAAGAGGTATCTATCACGTGCTTAATGTGCTTTATGAAGTTTGTGTGAATCATTGACCCCCTTTGGCACCCTCGGAGGCGGTAAGACGGTTCCAAATCACGTGTTGACATTCTCATTAATCACTATTTTGCTTGGCGAAGCCGTGATTTGACACTTTGTAGAGCGAATTGTTTGTCGTTACAATGAAAGAGAAGACAAGTGTTCTAAAATATGCACTCGGGGTTAATGATCTGCTCTTGTAGGGGCAAGCTGCTATCCATCAAGTAGGCATATACCTACCTCGGTGGCCCGTAGCCAAATTGTCATGCTACTCGTACGAATATGGCTCACAAAAACAAGAGACGGGGATGTATGTAACCAATCGTTGGTAATTTTTCACCTTCTTTCCCATCAGGCAACTTATTATCTCTTGTGATTCTTTTTTTCTGTTTCATTTGTATAGCCCCTTGAACCTGTTTGATCATATCGGGGACAACTGGCAGGCGTCGAGCGCTACGATCGCTTCTTGTTTATTAGAAGAGCGCGATATCTCAGGTTCACTTGTGTCAACCACAAGGTCAAATGTATTAGCGTTCACAACAAACGGCTCTAACGATTTCTATCAAATGTTGCACTCAGACAGGGTTTTGCTTATTAAGTTTATCTATACAGGTGTCATTCCTGAAATACGTGATTTTACGTAACAGTCACAATTACTCTAAGTCTAAACCTTATTTTGGCCAGAATTTCAACAAACAAGCCAGGATATTAAAGGTCTCATCACGGAAACGGCTCCAACAATTACGATAAACATTTGTATTTAGTTAACATGTTGCTTTTTAAGTTTATCTAAATAAGTATCTTCTAAAAAAACAGGATTAAAAAAAGGAAAGGCCGAGCGAAACGAAAGGAAGCTCGGCTCGGCTCGGCTCCGTCGCCCAGGTACTGTATGCCCAGCACAAGAAGGCGAGGCTTAGGAATGTGTAACGTAATCATGTTTTGCTTCCCGCGTGGTGTTTATGTCTAGTTTCCGAGTATGATAAGGATGTTAGGTTCGTTTAAAATACACAGTGTTGTCACATAACTCACCTAGAAGTTCAGTTGTCGTGCAAGATCCGAGTCGGAGAAGTCGTCACCTTCGCTGCTGTCACTACCGCTTTCTGCATCTTCGTCAGACCTCCTAGTGATATAATAAAATTGTCTATTGCATCTTCCACTAGCCCATCCTTTTGCCTGAACTCATCCTCAAGTTTCTTAACGTGCCTAACATAGCCCTCCCAATCAGCTGTTGTAACGGAGTTCGCTGCACTTTCACACACCTGCTGTAGATTTCTTAAATGTAGATCGCCGGTTACATTATGCTCTCTTACATGTCGTTTTATTGCTGCCCATGTCAATTCTATAGCGTTCAACTCGCACATATAAGGAGGTAATCTAAGAACCGTATGCCCATGCATTTCTATTATTCTGTCGATATGGTATATTTTTTCCTTTGGTTTATGTATTTGAATTAAATCAAACAAGTCGGTCTTTCGCATTGCAGCAGAATATGAAATATTGTTGTTCTCCAACCATTGTACCATTTCTTGCTTTACAGCATATTTCGACGGAGGCTTATTTTCTTGTACACTGTGGTATGGAGCATTATCAAGCACGATGACACTATTGCAGGGTATATTAGGTAACAGTTTCTCCTCCAACCATTTCTGGAAATTTTCTCCATTCATTTGGCCATGATAATCGCCGCTAGCAAGTCCAGCTTTGAATATCAAAGAAGCTCCGGGTATGAAAACTTCGTTGCTGCCTGCATTTACAAGAATCAGGCGGTTTGAAGAGCTAGTGTTTGTCGTAATCCCATAGATATCATCGCTCTGCCAGCACTTCCCAAATGTCAAATTATTGTCCACCCAGGACTCATCAATGTAAATGATATTTCTCCCAGCATTTCTGTATCCATTTATAGCTCTTAGGTATTTAGCTCTCCAGTTAACTATATCTGGACGTTCAATAAGCAATTTTCTCTTACTTCCACATCGCTTCCATTTGAAACCCATATCGTGCAATAGCTTCCGCAGAATTTCTCTTCCCCAAGGAAAACTTATTTTTTCCCTAATTGCTGCAAGTAGCTTCGGTACAGTGGGCATTTGTTTTTTTAACCAAATAAAAGTCTCGAATTACGTTTTTAATTACTGTTCTATCAAAGTCATCACAATGAAATTTGCATTCCTCGGCCTTTGGTCTCTTTTTCCCGAGTATGAAGTGATTTTTCACCAGCTTTAACACCTCTTCTTATTCTTGTTACACTATGTTACGATATCCCACAATAATTTGCCACACGTAAATTTCTTTGTGATAATAAACATTTCAATTGTCCTGATTTCGCTTCTTCGTCACATACCTCTATCACTTTTCTAATTACCTCCCTTGCTTCACTGTGAATACTTCGTCCCTTCTTTCGAACTGCAGCCATATGTAAATATTAAGCCAAGAATAAAACTAACAAAATACGAGTATATAACTGTAGCGCCGTAGCGCGAGAGCCAAATAATGCATAATACTAAAAAATCTCTGCACCTGCACCTAATACTGCAAAGCGCGTTAGATCTGGCAACGCGGGTGACTCATATGCATTTTCATGCACCCATTTCCTAGTAAACAGATACGCTACCGGAGCAGATAAACAATTGAAGCCCCCTCTGCCCTTCATTCCCCTCTAGCCTTCTTGTCGTGGGCATACAGTACTAAACATTAAGGAAGCAGAATGAGGAGTGCCAAGCAGCAGTAAGGGTTAGTCAGGTACTGCCTGCCGTACCACGGCACGACCCGACACGACTGGCACTTTCCCCTATGCTATTACCATCCCCTTGCTGCCTCAGCGCAAACTTGCTTCTAACCATAACAACAGACAAAGTGTTGCATTTATCCTAAAATTCCATAGCAAGAAATCAGTGGAAGTAACGTATTTACAGGATCCCTGAATGTTACACTCACATGACTTTCTCTACTCTTGTACTAACCATTCCTATATATTCATGTTAGTGGAGATAAACATTTGTACAAATTATCTTATTGCTTATTTCCTTGTTGGTACAAGGGGAATATGGCAATACAGTAGGTTTTGAGCGATAGTCAAATATTTTAAAGCTTGGAGATCCCGTTCTCTTTGCACACTTAACATATAAAACATGAACAATGATGTTCCATTTCACGAAAATTTTAAGTTTACCGAAACTGTCACAAATAACAAGGAATATCTCCGAAATGATTCACCCTACAAAAAAAATGTATTTAGACATAGATTGTGTGTTTTAGCGTGATCTATATTTTTATATAGTAAGATTTGGTCTATCTCTTACGGTTTACTAGTTATTAAAATGTCATCTAGAGTAAACAGGACTACAGGGGCTATAGCCAGAAAATTCAACATATACATTTCATTTGTCATAAAAATATCTCATACATGACATTTTAATCCAAATCGTTAGAGCCGTTTTCAAGAAAAACAAAATTTTCGAAAATTTTTCCATGTAAAGGGTAGTTTAGGGTGGGGCTATTTTCTTCAAACTCTTCGTGTTGCATCCTTGAAAGACATTAAACTTAAATAGCAACTTTGGTTTTTATCCAACTTTTCGTTTTTGGGCCATACTGTCCACACACACACACACACACACACACACACACACACACGCACACACACACACACGGACATTTTTCTAAAAAGGCTTTTTTTATTCAGGGGGTCTCAAAATATATTTCCGGTCTAATCTGGACATCGAATTTTTGGGTGGAATACAATACTTCCTCTACCAGTAGAGAAGGTAAAAATAGCAGTCTGTGACCAGAATGACTCAAAAACAAACGAAAAATCGGTAAAGTACCAAAGTTGGTATTTATGTTGAGCATTTTGTAAGGATGCAACAAGAAGATTTTTCAGGAAAATTCCCTCCAACGCACATAGAAAACTTGATCATTTCATAAAGAAGTCTTGACAATTTTCATTAACATATTGCATATTTAAAATAGTGACATGATAAACGAAATTCACTGAAGTGCTGCTGATTGTGAATGACTTGTATAGCCATTGCATGATAGCCCCCATATTGGCTCTTTGACGTTGAAACACATTGACTCCCACATGCACACTTGCAGACTCTGCGGAGGGTAGGGGAACATTCTAATTAAAGACAAATCCCCCTAAAGAGAAGCCACAATGCTGACCACTGGACAGCAAACTGGTTTGATGTTTATATCGACTGTAGAGGAAGTATTGTATTCCACCCAAAACTTCGATGTCCAGATTTCACCGGAAATATATGTATGTTTGGAGACACACCTGAATCCAAAAAAGTAGGTGCGCGCGCGTGTCTGTCAGTCTGTGGACAGCATAACTCAAAAACGAAAAGTCGGTTAAAAACCAAAGTTGGTATTTAACTTTAATGGCTTTCAAGGATGCAACACGAAGGTTTTGAAGAAAATAGCCCCACCCTAAACTACCCTTTACATGGAAAATTTTCCGAAAATTTTTATTTTCTTGAAAATGGCTCTAACGATTTTGATTAAAATGCCATACATTTAGGATATATGTATGACAAATGAAATGTATATTTTGAATTTTCTGGCTATAGCCCCTGTAGTCCTGTTTACTGTAGATTACTTTTGAATAACTCGTAAACCGTAAGACAAAAAAAAATGTGGATCTCGCTAAAACACACAATTTGTCTAAATACATTTTTTGTAGAGTGAACCATTTCGGAGATACTCCTTGTTTATTTGTGTCAGTTTCGGAAAACACTTTCGTGAAATGGAACATAGTTGTTCATTTTTTATATGATAACCGTGCAAAGAGAACGGGATCTGAAAGCTTTAAAGGAACTGAATATCGCCCAAAGCCTACTGTATTGTAATATTCCCCTTGTACCTACAAGGAAATAAACAACTAAGACGAAGAAGATATAGGAATAAGAGTTAGTACAAGAGTAGAGAAAGTGATGTGTTGTATGTATGTAGGCTGCTTGTGCCTGATACGCAAGTAGTGCAATGTGCAACAACACTGGACACAAGTTGTGCAAATATAAAATGCATGTTGAATGTTTGTTGCGGAAATGTTGAAGCAGCCAAGGCCGACTGACGTACGTACACTTGTTCCCAAACAAGTTTGTCCCTTATTAGCAAGAAATGCCAATTCCATGCAAGATGTTGTTGGTAGGACCAGATAGATACAAGTTAAGTTTGGACATGTGCGTAGCGCCTTGCTGCTGCGATCTATCTCGGCCTTGACCTTGAATAGCTTTCACTTTCCTACGTCTAGCGGTCTAGCCAGTGTTTGCTATTCGCCTTGCAGATGGGTTAGCTAAGAGCTTCCTTCCAGATCAGGCAGCCACTGCACTACGGCCACAGTGGCTCTACGTTTATCGTTTTAGGCCATGTCGAGATTTCACCGGAAATGTTTTGAGATCCCCTGAATCCCCCCCCCCCCAAAAAAAAAGAACGTTTTTAGAAAAAGCTCCGTGTGTGTGCGAGTCTGTCAGTCAAAAACAAACATTTGGTTTAAAACAAGAGTGGGTATTTAAGTTTGTCTTTCAAGGATGCTATACGAAGATTTTTAAGAAAATGAACTAACCCAAAACTACCCTTTACATAGAAAATTTTTCGAAAATTTTGATTTTCTTGAAAATGGCAGTAACCATTTGAATTAAACTGAAATGTGCAAGATATTTGTGTGACAAATGAAATGTATATTTTGAATTTTCTGGCTATAGCCTGTGTAGTCCTGTTTACTCTGGGTGACTTTTGTACAGCTGGTAAAATCTTTCTGCACAATGTAGATCTTGCTAAAACACACAATTTATGTCCGAATAAATTTTCTTGTAGGGTGAACCATTTCGGAGATATTCCTTGTTATGTGTGTCAGTTTCGGAAAACTTAAAACTTTCGTCAAATGGAACATCGTTCATTTTTTTATATCTTATTCGTGCAAAGAGAACGGAATCTCAAAGCTTTTAAAGATTTGACTATCGCTCAAAGCCTACTGCATTCCCCCATTCCCTTGTACCTACTCAACTAACATGAAGAAGATATAGGAATGGTTAGTACAAGAGTAGAGAAAGTCGTGTGAGTGCCACACATCAGATTTGTTGTACAAGTTACAATTAGTATGAAGAGTTTAAGAAAGAAGTAGTGAGTTGGTTAATAGCGTTGTTGGTGAGCAGCTGCAGGAGGCCTGTGTTGATGAGAGCTGCACGACGTCACCTTCCAGTTGTTTGTATAGAGGTTTAAGTTGTCTTTGCTTTTCCACTTCATAACGTCAGCCACCGTATTTACTTCGCTCCTTCGCCAATCCCCTAAGTCTAAGGAATTTGATAATTGTGTTGTTATTGCGCACAAACTTGAACTTCAGCCCAACGCACCTTGGCTCTAATGTCCTCCTGCCTCCAGTAGGTTGGTTGTTCAACAAGAAGAATAGGGCTTTGGGCAGTTATAGCTGGCGGTCTCGAAGTTCATGCCTTAAAAACACTGAAATATGCACTATTTAATTAAAACATGTCCCTTTGCAGTAGACAAGACGAGTTAGTGTAAATAATAAATAAAGTTAGCTTATTCTTTAGAGGTTGAAGCAGAAGTAGTCCCGCTGCTAGTATTAACTGCTAAATTGCAGTTCACAACCAACACTGCACAAATATTCAACTGTAAAACATCGTCTGTTGTCTCGCAAAACACTTTTGTAACGTGAAAAACTTCTCTCCACGTCACAAGATGTTATCGGGGCATATTTAAATGATGTTAACTGCTTCACAGAGAGAGTCAAGTCTCTTGGTGTGACAAATGGGTTTCTTTCGAGGATGTCTCGAATATCGCACATCTGTTTATAACCAGAATTTTTTTTAAATTACATAATTCACCTTCTCTTTCACTTTTTGTCCTATGCCACCAGGAACCGAACTTAGATCACATATTGTTTTTTGAAAGACAGTAAGTAATTCATGCAAAGGAGATCCCACAGCTTCCAATGCCGTTATGGCTGTTGGTAAGAAAGAAAAATGGGCAGATATGAAACTAAGATCCTCTTTTAACCCAGCGCCTTACAGAACATTTTGCACAGTTTCTATTGATGAAGCATCTTTCGAGTCCAATGAATTAACAACCTCTTCGACTATTTCTATGTGTTCAGCATAATATAAAACTGCATCGACCCATGTTCCTCGTCGAGTTAACACCGGTGCAGTCTATATTGTGCCCAAATAGAGCAAGCACAGGTTTGATTTGACTGAGCCTTTTGAGATGCAGTGTTAATTTGATAATCCTAAATGTTCTGTGATATTATCCCTTACGTAAATAAGTTTATCTTGATTAGCATCAAGAGCCACTTTACTTCTAACAACGTTATCTCAACGGATTTGTATGTAATTGTTTTCTGAGTGACATTTGAGTTTGGCTAGTGGCTCCATGGCATAGCCGTGGTAATGATGAGACAGGAACTTGGGCACAATGCCAGTTTTATACTGCCTTTTTAACCATAAATGCCTTTTGTTGCCTTTATTTCATTATTTGTTAACTATTAAACGTTTCCTTCAGGTACATTTTATTTCAGTTACCGTTAGTTCGTGACAATGAAAGTTACATATATTATTGTGTTTAAGTTGGAGACAACATAGGCGTCCTTCACTCACTTCATTATTTTCTTTGCAACAATGAGTGCTGCCGCGAAAATCAATGTATAGATAACAGAAAGCGCTTCAATTAGCGCTAAAGGCAATAATGAGTGCAGGTCTAACTGTGTTTTTGTTTCAGTTCTCATTGCGACATTGTTGTAACTAACATAGGCTTACCATGTCATGATGTCAAAAACCTGGGGGAAGTCACTTAACGGCATTTATTTCACATACTTATCATTAGAGCCCGGATTTTTATGTAATTACATATTTTCAATCGTGCATAATATTTCAACGAGAAGTAAAAATGTTGGCGAATTACGTCATTTAGGACTCCCTTACAAATATTTATTTTACAGATTTTTACATATTTTGCACGTTTCTACATATTTTAACGACATTACATAAAACGTACATATTTTCTGGGTTTCGTTTCACACAATTTTGTTATTTTTTAAAAAAAAATATTGTGGTCACATTATAAACTACTGTTTTCACAAGTTTTGCTAAAAGCAACAAAAATCAATCTGCGAAATAGGATGCAAGTTAAATTGAGAATGCGATAATAACCGCCTCGCCTTGCCTCGTTCTGATTGTTGTCCGTTTATATGAAAGCAGGTGCCGCTCGACAATGTTGACCTCCAGTGTCACGTTTCTCGTAGCGCTTTGTTACCATTGTCGCAGTAGTCGGCATCTTGTAATATAATAGCTGCGACGAAACAAAGTGAGCCGCTGGACAACCATCAATATAGCGAGGCGATAATACTGCAGTTAGTTTCCTGCAAGTCTTAGTAAAATGGCAGCAGTTGCGTCGTCGCTATCCCGCAAGTTGAATTCATGGGTGAAATTAGATAGCGCCTTTACAACAAACCGAAAAGTAATAGTCTGTCAAGCATGAGGTAAAAGAATTGGCTGTTCCATGAAACCTCAATTGGAACAACATATCAAAAGTGTTTTTCACATACGCAACAAACACCTAGTATTCTAGAAAGCAAGTTCTGTTGACACAAATGCAACAGGAAATAGATTCCGAAAGTCCTTCTAATCTTAGGAGACAAACAATGGCCCCTGAAAATATGGAGAAGTATATGGTTATTCACTGTACGTTGAAAGAAGCAAAATACTCAAAATGAGAATACCTGGTTGTTCATTGTATGTCAAAAGATAGAAAACTGAAAATGCATCTTCATTATAAAATTTAATTATTTTGAATTCATTGTTTCACTCATTGATAAATTGGTTCAATATTTCAACATTGCGTCAACATTATTTAAGTAAAATAATTATGTGAAATGAGTAAGTTTAAGAAACATAATCCGAAACACATATTTTTATTTCGTGATCACCTACTTGAACATAAATTTTAGTTAAATTCTGCATACAACAAAACATTTTCCCTATAATTAATTCTATATTTAGGACATTTTAACTAATTGTAATTGATTTATGTACTTACAGACCCATCAAATTACAAAATTCTGGGGTAATTTGAAGTCTGCATTTAGATTTGAGGTTGTAATCTTAGGATTTAGATTATTACATAATTTTACATATTTTGTTGATATTACATATTTTGATGTTTTTTGTTACATAAATATGTACATATTTCGCACCTTGATATTACATAAAAATTCGGGCTCTACTTATCATTTCCTTTGACCTTTTACAGACAATCCTGTCATAACATTGAGGACAAGTTACATTTCCATTATGATGAATATTCGGCAGCGAGGTTATTTCGCTCGTCTGTCCACTGCATTCTGTGCAAGTATACACTCGACTCATGCATTGCTACCATTTCTCGGCAACACCAATGTTACCACTTGTTAAAAATAACACCGCTTGCCACTCTGGTTCCTTATCCACTGTATTGGGTCATCCAATTATAACTAAGTATACATTTACATATAACAGCAAGATACCGAAATGTAGTGTTCCTTTACGCATTGAATTACAGAGTTACGTTAATACTTTTGCATCCGACGGTAAAGTACTCTCATGTTTTATTGTGGTATTAGCCATTGCCCAGATATTGTATGTTATTGGCTTGAACTTTTCAATAGCCTTTGTCATTGAACAACAATGTTCCATTTCACGGAAGTTTTAAGTTTTCCGAAACTCACACACATAACAAGGAATATCTCCGAAATAGTTAACTCTACAAGAAAATTCATTGAGACATAAATTGCGTATTTTAGCAAGATCTACATTTTTTGTAGAGTACGATTTGGTCTATCTCTAACGGTTTACCAGTTATGCAAAAGTCGTCCAGAGTAAATACGACTACAGGGGCTATAGCCAGAAAATTCAAGATATACATTTTATTTGTCATAAAAATATCTCATACATATGACATTTTAATCAAAATCGTTAGAGCCATTTTCAAGAAAATCAAAATTTTCGAAAAATGTTCCATGTAAAGGGTAGTTTAGGGTGGGGCTATTTTCTTCAAAATCTTCGTGTCGCATCCTTGAAAGACATTAAACTTAAATACCAACTTTGATTTTTAACATACTTCTCGTTATTGAGTTATGCTGTCCACAGACTGACACACAGACACACACGGACTTTTTGCTAAAAATGCTTTTTTTGGATTCATGGGGCCTCAAAACATATATTTCCGGTGAAATCTCGACATGGAATTTTTGGGTGGAATACAATACTTCCCCTACTTGCCAGTAGAGAAAGTAGTAAAGTACAGTAAAGTTGTTTTATGGCTCCCTGAGTATGTATGTTCAGACTGGGGAGCTTTGGCAAGTAGGTACGAGCTCATTCATACAAGCGGACTGAAACACAAGAATTACACGCGTGCACTAATCAGGCGTGTTTTCTACATCAGAGACCTTGATACTCCCAATTTGACGTGGTGAAACGCGTTTTGCTTATTTAATAACTTGATTAGATAACGTTTGTAAGTGTCAACAGATTGATAACATGTTACATCTAACCTAGTTTAACAGCACTTCTGTTTGTCTTAATGCTGGCCGCTAGATCATAAAGAAAAAAACAGTGAAAGAGGTTTTCGTATTCGTGTGTGTGTATGTGTGCGTGTTTGTGTGTGTATGTGCGTGTTTGTGTGTGCGTGTTTGTGTGTATGTGCGTGTTTATGTGTGTGCGTGTTTATGTGTGTGCGTGTTTGTGTATGTGCGTGTTTGTGTGTATGTGTGCGTGTTTGTGTGTATGTGTGCGTGTTTGTGTGTATGTGCGTGTTTATGTGTGTGCGTGTTTGTGTGTATGTGCGTGTTTATGTGTGTGCGTGTTTGTGTATGTGCGTGTGTGTATGTGTGCGTGTTTGTGTGTATGTGTGCGTGTTTGTGTGTATGTGCGTGTTTGTGTGTGTGTTTATGTGTGTGCGTGTTTATGTGTGTGCGTGTTTGTGTATGTGCGTGTGTGTATGTGTGCGTGTTTGTGTGTATGTGCGTGTTTGTGTGTATGTTTTTGTAGAAAGTGAGATATATATTTGGCAGATTAAATTATGCAGTAACGAATGTGTTACCTTGCACTGCAGTGTTTTGTGTGAGCACGCGCAGTAGAAGCAATTTGCGGGCCTCACTGTTGATTTACTCCTATGTACTTGCAATTTTAATCTTGTTTGCACTTGCTTGTTTTTTATTTGGCGGGGTGTCCAGACCGCGCTAAGTCTCCCTTATCCAAAAAGGAATGAGCAGACATAGGCACTCTTCAATACTGGATTCAATCTATCTCCATTTAAAGGAAGGGAGGCCAAGGTTGAGTGACTGGAGGTATACAGAGTAGTGTTTGCCTTTTGTATGTTGTCATGTTGAGCCATCAAATCTTCTCTTTGGCTTAAGTTGAGTGATCCATTTGGTATCCCACTTGTATGTATATGGATAAGTAACCACTGAGTGTGGATGTGTGTGTGTGTGTGTCTGTCTGTCTGTCTGTCTCTCTCTCTCTCTCTCTCTCTCTCTCTCTCTCTCTCTCACCTGCTACCAGGGTCACTAGAAACATATCGAAACAGCAAAACATGACTAGTCACCAAAACGTTTTGTTTATCCCAGCTTGTGAAAGTATTCTCCTCCGGAACCAGTTGTGAAGGTGTCCACGCCACTGCAGATAACTCCTCAACTCCTCTTTATACACAGAAACTGCTTGAAAGTCGGCGTTCTCTTCACCACAGGGAACAGGAAGAAGTCACGTGGTGGGACTATAGGGTGTATAGCGGTGTGAAGGTGTTGAAACCTAATCCCTAATGTCCTTGTAGGTTAGTCTTGGATCTTCCCTAATGTTGGTCTCTTCATCTTTAAGAGATTGCCGCCCCCTCTCACAGTGTCACGTGACAGAGAATAGTCCCCAAAAGTCCCTCTCAAACACTCAAATGACTGTGTTTGTTTTAAACCAAATTTCTAGTCGTGCACTATCATTGCACGAAAATAGTCTCTCCGTATCTCCATCGTACACTGTTCATTGCCACGTGTACGTCCCCGGAATGAGCATATTTGTTGATTACTTGGCTCACCAAATGTGTAAGTTGTATCAGCAGAGTCACTTGTGTATTGCAACACAGTATCGCAGTCCAAGGTGAGGAGATTATATAAGTCATAAGAGACGCACCTACCTACAACTGAATGATTGCATACTATTGTAGCTATTCTCACACTTCACCGCAAATACAGATTTTGAGGCCCCCTGAACTGAAAAGAAAAACCACGCATCTTTTAAGAAAGTATGCGTGAGAGAGACAAAAATAAGAAAGAAGATGGTATTTTCCAGGGATGCGAATTAGCTCTCCTTTACACCGAACACATTTCATTTTCTCAAAAATTACTCTTAAATGTGTAATAGTCTTTACGTGACAAAATGCACATTTGTGTTTTCTGGCAATACATTGTGAAATCATGTTGGATGTAGATGACTTGTATAAATGTGGGCCTGGGCTCTCTGGGCGCAGCGCGCTCGCGGACTCTCATTGCTTACCTGAGTACAAGAAAGGATACGTATTTATATGAGTCAATTATCCTTCTCAAAATAAGAACTTTTATAGTTTTCTCAAGTGGAGCATTTTTTGCAATATATTTTAGTATAAGTTTCATGTTTACGTATAGAATTATCTATAAATTGTAACAGAATAAAAGGTACAAGTCTAATCTGAATGTTGTGGTATAGATACTAGAGGCCAGGCCAGGACAGGACATGAGTAAAGCAGAAAAAGTCATATGATGCAACACATTTTCTATACTCCAAATGAATAAAGTAACATAAAATGCATGCTTGAATCTTTCACTCGTACATAACAGATTTTAGATTATGTTTCCGCATTTGCATAGAAATGGGAGCGAAACTGAAATGTAAGGAATAGATGTCAGTGGTAAAATGTAAAACTGAGGGAAGGGGTGCCTAGAGAAGGTGACATTGCTAGGGTCAGAGCCTTCCCGCCAGACCCCAGACGCGTGCCTACTGCTACGCTACTCAATGAGACTTTTAACACACTTGTCTTGTGTTTAAACGTGACCTTGTAGTCCGTTCTTACATTACATCTCCCGCCCGCCCGCCCACATTCATGTATACATTTGTGAAGATTTGACCTTCACCTAACATTACTGCATTCCCGGCCTACAGCGTGTATCTACATTAACTCAAATAGATGGAATAAGCTCTTTTGAGAATAGCTTGTAGAGGAGTGGACAGAGAAAGTCATATGAGTGTTACTATTTTAAGAAAAAGATGATTGTTATGCGACGTATTGAAACTACTTAGCAGTGTAAGGTGTAAATGAGTGTTGTCCAACGCGGCGCCCATCATAAGCACCTCAAGCTGTATTCCTTACCTACTTCCCTAACCAGTGCTTCTCCGTGATGGCGCCCGCGCCTCCTGAGCATATAGCACTAGTGGAAACCAGTACCTCGCAAATAGTTAATCCTACAACATATGCTTACTAAGGTTTTGTCAACCTCTTACGGCTTACAACTTACACAAAGTGTAGTTAGTAAGTAAGTTTGTTTTGTCACTGCCATACAATGTACAGATGGACACGTCAATAGAAAGAAGATACACTTAATTATAAAATTCACGTAAGGAATAAAAACATTTGTTTATAAGATAATCAGGTTTTAAAGCTATTTAAAGATTTGATGTACATTATTTCTTTTGGCAAATTATTTACCACGTTACTTACTTATGGAGCTTATTGGTGACTTTCCTATAATGCGCTATATGTATATTACGTTTATTTCTGGTGTCGTAATTGTGTACATCTGTATTTAAGATAAATAATTCAGGATATTTTTTGTAATATAAAGCAGATTTATAAATAAAAATAGATGTGAGAGTCAAAGCATCACTAAGAGAATCCCTAGGTCTTAAATGAAAAACAATTCTCAACATCCGTTTTTGAATAAGGGAAACCCTTTGAATATTGTAATCATTGTCCCAAAGGATCACGTTATTCATTAATACAGAATGACCAAGAGAAAAATAAATATTTAATAAATTGTCGAGAGCCAAAGGTTGTTTAAGACACCTAAGAGCAAAACACGCTTTATTTAATCTCTTGCATATATCATCCAAATGAGCATTAAAATTCAGTTTTCCGTCAACGAAAATACTTAAAAATTTAGCAATAGGAGCAGTTTGAGTATTTATCAAGGGAGGAAACAAAGTATTATGAAATGAAAAAATAATAGTCTTACCCATGTTTATCATTTATCTATTAGCATCACACCATTTTATAAAAGAATAATTCGTATCATTAATACGTTTATCCAATTCATCAATGGTACTTGCTGATATAGCCATAGACACGTTATCAGCAGATATTAATTTGTCACTATCAATGTATTGATCCAGATCGTTAACATAAAGTAGAAACAATAATGGCCCTAAAATGGACCCCTGAGGCACGCCTATATTCATAGGGTAGTCCTTTGACAAATGGTTTGATATTTTTATAATCGCTCTGCGACCACTGAGGCATGATAAAATTAAGTTTGCAACACAACCTCTTATCTCTAATTTATCTAGTTTGATGATCAAAAAAGTGATCAATGCAGTCAAATGCACTGGACAAGTCAGAAAATACCAGCAACAAATAAATTTTTGTCAAGGCTGGAATAAACATGATTTAAAGTAGGAAAGAATGAAATACGACAGGCCGAAACAATTGGTAAAAGCTACTGTGGGCCTGTTGTGTTATTCTGCTCTCTGATGAACATTTGAATGATAGGCAATACCACGAACGTCTGCAATCGTTATGTTTATGTACGAGTATATTGCATACGAGTTACATTATCATGACATCGTGAATGATTCATCATGTGTTTAGTATTTAATTTAATTACAGAGTTATTAATATGCAAGAGCAGATTTTAGTTGAGTAAAACATTGTGTAAAAGTTCTCGTGATCTCTGACTTAGTGGGTTAATGTGGCCCCCGTTATCAAAAGTCTGGCGACTACTGCACTAGAAGATTCGAACCGAAGACACCAAGTGCTTTAGCTGAGGGTCGAGGTGAGAGTAAAGCTATATCTACGCATCTGCATGTTGGCCTTGCTAATTCTCAAATCAAGGGTTAATTTTGAGGTCTCGGCACTGTGCCGAAGTACAGTTGCACTCAAATCTACGTCGTCTATCTCGGCAGCAGCGAGGTAGCCATATCGCAGGTAGGGATGCCGTGATGGGAAGCTGTTACATGTTACGAGTTTGATGACATAACCCCGGGGATTACCTAGGATAAAGTAATCGGCGGCTAGCCACGAACTACAAGTTACTAAAACAAAAGATTGATAAAAGAAAAATCTGATGTGTTGCACTCACATGACTTTCTCTACTCTTGTACTAACCATTCTTACAAACTCTTATTCCTATATCTTCTTCGTGTTAGTTGAGATAAACATTTGTACAAATTATCTTATTGCTTATTTCCTTGTAGGTACAAGGGGAATATTAGAATACAGTAGACTTTGTGCGACAGTCAAATCTTTAAAAGCTTTGAGATCCCGTTCTCTTTGCACGAATAAGATATAAAAAAACGAACGATGTTCCATTTGACGTAAGTTCTAAGTTTTCCGAAACTCACACACATAACAAGGAATATCTCCGAAATGGTTCACTCTACAAGAAAATTTATTGAGACATAAATTGCGTATTTTAGCAAGATCTACATTTTTTGTATATTATGATTTGGTCTATCTCTAACGGTTTACCAGTTATGCAAAAGTCGTCCAGAGTAAATACGACTACATGGGCTATAGCCAGAAAATTCAAGGCAAACATTTCATTTGTTAGACAATAACTTAAGCATGACATTTTAATCAAAATCGGTAGAGCCATTTTCAAGAAAATCAAAATTTTCAAAAAATTTTCCATGTAAAGGGTAATTTAGGGTGGGGCTATTTTCTTTAAAATCTTTGTGTCGCATCCTTGTAAGACATTAAACTGAAATACCAACTTTGGTTTTTAATATACTTTTCGTTTTTGAGTTATGCTGTCCACAGACACAGACGTGCGCGGACCTTTTTCTAAATTTTTTTTTTTTTTTTTTTTTTTTTTGGTAATATTTTTATTCGGGGGTCTCAAAACATATTTCAGTCTAAATATGTGGAGGCAGAAATGGAGTCCACTGTTAACTAACTCCTCTGTATTCCCTGTAAGGTTAATCCGCGCGAAACTAAACCCAGTGCACAGTTATAAATAACGTATCCTTCCGCCATACAACCCTAGGTAATAGATCCCGTATTCCGTCAACTTAAACAGTGACTAACATGTAACTAGAGGTGACAGGCGATAAGATTGTCACTTGTTGGCGGCTCATTGTGCACTGTTACGCGAATTGTCTTTTCAACAAAATCCCCACATTGTTGCAAGGCGTATTTGACGCCACCATGATCATAAATGCAAACTTCGTTAATTACCTATTTGTATAGAATATTATTATATCATTTAAGGATAAATTGATTGTAAAATTGGGACTACTTGCCTGCACGCATTGCTACCGTGTTGTCCCTTCAACGTGCAACCTGCCCAACAGGCTCTTGAGGATGCGCTGCATGACGTCACATGTACCATTGCGTGACTAGGTATTGACGGATTGTAAACCACAGAAATAAAACGTCGTAAAGATTGTGTTTTCCTTTGCCCGGGCTATTCGCACGAAGTTTCCTAGAAAACAGATGCATTTTTTAGACGCGCGTATCGATCGCAGTAAACGGTCTCTGGTATTAGGTATCAGTTGGGGTTGGTAGCGTAAGTTGACCGTACGTCAACGTAGTGGTTAAAGCAAAGCGGAAGATGCGTGGTTCAAATCCCGGCAATGACATTGAATTGTTCAGTCCTGATTCCACCTCTTTGACAGCTAATTTGCTTTTTGAGTTATTATAAATGTAGTTTGTTGAAAGTTTTCGTCTGGTGTTTTAATGTTGCATTTTATTCTTGCATCATGCTGTTCACGTATTTTCGTTTTCAGCATCTCAAAAGGTGTGTTTTCGGTTGTACGCATTATTACTAAATACGCTCTTTAAACTTAATTCCAAGTGCATTAGACAAGTTTCTAATACCTACCAGTGGTTTGAGGCACGTAATATTGGTAACATCGTGAGCAAATGTTACTGTGAATATCCAGCTCTGCTATATATTTCACATAAGCAAACTGCAAAAGCAAAGAAAGGAGAAAAAGAATTAATAATTTACCGTGTTGGTTGACATAAATAACCCACAAGGATCATTTTCTAGTCAATCTAAGATAATTTGTGGTTTTAGCTTCCATAAATTTTCCTGGAAGCACAACATGGGCATGTTTTGAGATAATATAACCCTAAATGGATTGCATAGAATGTTGAAGATAGATCTAAATGTGATGCCATGTTTGGAAGGAAGGTCGACATTAAATCATCTTAACAAAAGGCTCTGTTATATCCACAGTATTAATTTGAAAGCTGAAATGTTCTTTATTCACGTAGGTAGATACCAACTGTAGTAGAAAAAGTGGAATTGATGTAAATCGCATGCTATACCTACCCTTTGGGAACACATCGATATCACGTGCTGCTGCTGTACATAGTTATGAGCAAACACATGCCACATGTTTAAATACAGACGTTAACAAACTTTTGAAATAGAGCTTATAGGAGGGCCACCCTGATGCTCTATCAAAATAGTCAACTCATTGTTAATACATTGGCAGTTGGCACACCATTGTTCCGCCATTCATTGTTGCTCAGTTTATGTTTGAAGTCTGGAAAGTGTGAACGTTTTTTCAAGTACAATGGAGATTGAGAGAGAACATTTTCATGTAATGACTTCGTACGACTTCAAATGTGACTTAAATGAAACACAGTCACTTGAGTGTTTGAGAGGGACTTTCGGGGACTATTCTGTGTCACGTGACACTGTGTTCCACTGGTTTGTAGAATTTAAGAGGGGGCGGCAATCTCTTAAAGATGAAGAGACCAACATCACCACAATGATTAGGGAAGATCCAAGACTAACCTACAAGGACATTAGGGATTAGGTTTCAACCATCCTTCATCAACACCTTCACACCGCTAATGTAACAATGTAAGGAACTGAGACATACACCCTATAGTCCCACCATGTGACTTCTTCCTGTTCCCTGTGGTGAAGAGATCACCGATTTTCTAGTCCTGAAGAAGCAGTTTGAAGAGGAGTTATCTGCAGTGACGTGGATGCTTGCAGAAGTGGTTCAGGAGGATGGAACACTATATATCTGTAGACGTTATGAAGGCACAATGGCTGTTATGGAGAATCAGCGCGGCGATTACCATGGTTTTGCTAGTTGGTTCCTGAACCACTGTCCAAATCTATCGCTGTCCATTTCACCATGATAATCAGCAGAAAGTTTTTTCGCCAAGAAGACAAGTTTTGCACCATGTACAAATCGTACCCTCCGCATGTAATATTATGGAGTAAGTGTTTTAAGACCAGTGGATAACCCGGCCAAAAGCGCTTCTTTACGAGTTTTTTATAGTCCTATCCTTCCAAACTTGTGATACAGTGTGCCCTACATTTACCCAACTTTCGTCAAGGTACACGATTTTCTTTACCTCTTTGCTGAATTGTTTTATTTTCCGTAAATAGGAATGTCGCCACACTATCATTTATCTCAATCATCAAGGATTTATTTCCTCTCTTTTCAAAATGACCAGAAGTTGCTGAGAGTTTCCCGCTTCTCGAACGTTCTGGGACTCGGATATATAAGCCATTGCTCTCGTGAGAGATTTAATCAGATGGTGTTATTTTGGAGCTGCACGTTTGTGACTTGCATTGAGCGTTGTTGCGGGAGTTTAGAGAAGTATTATGTTCGACTTCCCAGCGAGTGAAGTGGACCGAAGAAGACGTTACTTGGAGCGTATTTCGTTTCGTGCAGTTTCAGTGAAGATTGGAAGTATAGTTTCGCAAAATGTATAGGTGGCTGGCTCAACACAAAGTCCTATCATAGACTTGCCACATAGACCAAGAAGAGTACGATGTGAGGGCAGTTTGTCGCTTGGTTTCAGAGACATACTGTGCAATAGAGGCTCGTGTTGGCAGATTGCAAGCTGCACACCCTGAGGACACGGAATGTGGTGCAAGTGTTCCAACCTGAGTAGAGTAGTGACCTACATTTGCCACCTCAAGTGGCGTGGCGTGGCGTGGCGTTTACAACTCGCATTTTTGGCGGCGATTTAGGTTTTGTGATTGACAGTTGCACGTGTTAGTGAGATATTGGTTGCCGGGTCCTCCTCATGTAGAGCTAGAGTCGTTAGTGGTAGATTAGAAGCGAAATATTAGTCTCATAATAACGCTTATCGGCTAATGAAAGTGCAATTTACTAATACACTATTAAAGAGTAACTATTTTTCAGAAAATAATTAGATCGTGTGGAGCAATTTTCAAAAGCATGAAGATTGTAGTAAAATTAATATTACAGGAACTAATTAAAAATATGGATGAAATATATGATACTTTGATTGCTGTAGCAACATTTGAGTAAAATTGTGGATTTTAGAAATGTGTAGCTAGTGTTATGCAGTTAGGCGGTTTGTTCCAAGACCAAGTGTGTGACAGAGAGAAGGGAAGGGGACGTAACTCGGGTACATGACAGTGAGTTTGAGGTTGTGGCTGTTGGATATGGGCGAGAGATAGAGATAAGCATCACCATAAAACAACCACCAACTTGGAAACGGCTCCAACAATTACGATAAACATTTATATTTAGTTAACATTTTGCTTTTTAAGTTTTATCTAAATATCTTCTCCTTAAATAAAAAAACACGATTAAGAAAAAGGAAAGGAAATGAGAAGAAAAGGCCAGCGAAGGAAAGTTCGGTCGCCAGGTACTTGTGGCTCGGAAGTGTCCGAACACGTAATATAATGTTAATTGTGGGACATTGTTGGGAGTTTACCCCATTTAGTTTAGCTTATTGGTGCTCTTTCTCAATTACAACAAACATGAATGGTTCTTGCGAGTTTAAATATGACTGAAAGAAGTTGATTTGAAGCATTTTATTCAAGTTTGATAATAGGAGTAAATGTTGAACTGTACTTGAAGTAGGTAATGTGATCACGTATCTGCATATAGTCCATACGTAACACAATTTGTTGTACATTACATTACATTACATTACATTACATTACAAGTTATTAAAAAGGTTAATTTGCATAAGTTTTCTGCCTTGTTTTAATTAGTTATTATAACCTTTTTAAGGGAATTGATCTTTTTAGAGCATTCCTAGGTCCCGCCGCATTCATAAGCGCACATAGTGAATGTGTAGAGGTATAGGTAGGTCTCCACTCCCCCGCCACAAGCATGCAGCAGATCCGCCATTCATCCTTCTTGTGGGAGATGACCCACTGACCTACACTCGAAATGACCTTGCCGTGATGACCACTTGCTTCTGTGAATGTGGCAGAGCAGGGGATATTGGACGGTGAATGAAATGATGCTCAAATGAGCCAGGCCGAACTCGCGACCTCTTGAACATGAGGCAGACAAGGCCGACAGTGTTTGGCACCGACTTATGCTTAATAAGGAGAAGTTACTACGAGGTGCAATAAGAATGTGTTGTGATTGTCCGACTGCTGGGGACCACCATGCCCAAATTATGTAACAAGAGTGCAGTGCATTTCATGTGTTTGCGGAGATATTCCTTGTTATGTGTGTCAATTTCGAAAAACTTAAAACTTTCGTGAAGTGGAACATCGTTGTTCATTTTTATATGTTAAGCGTGCAAAGAAAACGGGATCAGAAAGCTTTAAAACATTTGACTATCGCACAAAGCCTGCTGTATTCCCTTATTCCCCTTGTACCTACAAGGAAATAAGCAATAAGATAATTTGTACAAATGTTTATCTCAACTAACACGAAGAAGATATAGGAATGGTTAGTACAAGAGTAGAGGAAGTCACGTGAGTGTAACACGTCAGATTTTTTAAAAAACATTTTAGTCATGTTACAGGTGATTTTTCTTGAGGTGATATAAATCCGGGCCATGGTTTGTCACTTGTGGCAATTGCAGAAGAATATGAGCTTGTTCTACTGCACGAAGCACTTGTGCTGAGCACAGGGAAATTGTTGCGTGCAGTATGTAATTCAAGACACACACGAGGAGATAGGATTGCAGAGGAAGGTAAACCTGAGTTATGAATGTATGAGACGCCCACTTTACACCTATAACCCACACTGCAATTGGAATATTACCCTTTGATAAACGTGACTAAAAATGCATGCATACCCACCCAGGGAGTGTTGTATCGGCGGCGGCGGCAAGAGACTCGATCTGAGACATTATTACTCGGCGTATCTGGCGATAAAACAGGCAAACTTGAACAACGATGTTCCATTTCACCAAAGTTTTAAGTTTTCCGAAACTGACACAAATAACAAGGAATATCTCCGAAATGGTTCACTCTACAAAACATTTATTCAGACATAAATTCTGTGTTTTAATGAGATCTGCATTTCTTGTAAAGTAAGATTTTGTCTATCTCTTACGGTTTACCAGTTACGCAAAAGTTATCCAGAGTAAACAGGACTACATGGGCTATAGCCAGAAAATTCAAAATATACATTCCATTTGTCATACAAATATCTTACACATGTGACATATTAATCAAAATCGTTAGAGCCATTTTCAAAAAAATCACAATTTTCCAAAAATTTTCTATCTAAAGAGTAGTTTAGGGTGGGGCTATTTTCTTCAAAATTTTCGTGTCGCATCCTTGAAGGACATTAAACTTAAATACCAACTTTGGTTTTTAACCGACTTTTCGTTTTTGAGTTATGCTGTCCACAGACTGACACACACACACGCGCCTTGTTCTAAAATGCTTTTTTTAGATTCAGGGGTTTTCAAAACATTCGCGGTGAAATCTCGACGTGGAATTTTTGGGTGGAGTAGGATACTTCCCCTACTTACTAGTAGAGAAAGTAAAAAGACCGTAAAATGATGACTGACAATATCTAGTAAGAATGATCTGAAAGAAAAAGAATGACTTATAAGTACTTTGATTTAATGAACTCTGAATAGTGAAGCAGCTTGTGTAACTGACGGGCTTACATACACACATAGATACCAGCTGCTCTTTATCGAGGCATACTTCATTACATCTACACACTTCCCACTCGGCTTACATTTCACCACTTCTATTCGCGGAAATACTTGTTTTCACTTTCGGTATGATGAAATAGTTATCTCAATCACTAGCAATAGGAACAGAAGAGATACGGGCCCTGAAACCAAATTGATTGTACTTATGCCTCCGGGAGGAAGGATGGGGGAGAGGGGACACCGGGCGGCCATATCCAGACATTATACCTCGGGCGCCATCACAACCACTGTTAGGGAAGTAATGAATACAGCTTTAGATGTGCTGGAAATACTTCTGTCTTGAAATTTGAATTAATATTGCAAATCATGGGAGTAAAAATTTGCTAATAAAGGGCGCCGCGTTAGACAGGTCTGCTTTGGGTCTTATGGGGACCCCCGCGGGGTCCATGATCCCGACAACGAGAGTTCGCTGACACTTGCGACCCTCAAACAACCAATGGAATGAAAGACAGGAAATTAGGGGGATGCATTCGCCTGGCGACCCACGACCTCCTGAATGCTGAGCTATCTCACTCAGTTTTCCAACACTATGTCAAGACTATCGCCTTTTAGTTGATATAATCCTACATTGTTTGTGTATACATTTATGAATATATAATTGGATCTGTCGATATAGATTGTTTTTGTTGTATTGTGCCTTTTGGATATCCGACTGTGCAGTTTAATGACTGATTTGAGAGGCAGGTTTGTTTACTTGTCGCTGCCCGGCACTTCGTGTACTGTGGGACGGGCGGGCGGGAGTTGATGGATATATTTATGTAGGTACCTATAGCAGAGGTTGTAAGGTTAACGCACGTGTGCCTCCGGGAGCTGGAGCTGACAGGCAATTACATTCCTGATGGAATATGCAGGCAATTCCTCACTCCAGTGAACGACAATTTGATACAGCATTCAACTTTCTGGCACAGTGCGCTTATGTCATGCATGATTCATATGTACTTCCAAATATTTCGGAATTGATTAGAAAAGGCTATGACCAACATAAGATGTATGTTTGACATCCCTATTTCCAGCAGAGGAGGTACCGAAATATATCTACGTTTTTAGACTACCCAATACAAACATGTGAACAGCATAGTTCAAAGGCGAAAACTCGAATGAATAAACTTTGTATTGAAGTTGAGCATTTTTCAAGGATGCGACACATTTGGCTGGAGTAAAATAGTTCCCCTACTTACTAGGTATGCTATAGGAATTTTCACGTCATGAAGGCACAACGGGCTCTTATGGACCATGCTATTCTTATGGAAGATTCACGTGCGCCGTTGCCAAATTTACATGTTTTCAAATGTGACTAAGATAAAGTATGAACATGCATTTTGGTGTAAAATATGTAGAAGAATACTATGGCATGCACAATAAACCTTTTATGCAATTGTACGTTTTTTAAAATAATAAAATGTAAAATTTTGTTGAAAGCAGATTTTTTAACATCTCCGCACGTTTAAACATAGTTTTAAACCGAAATAATTGCATTGAAAAAATCTGGATTATTCGCTTGCTTTTATAGGCCACGTTAGTATTTACATTATATTAATATGTCTAAACATATTTTTTTTTAAAAAAAACAAAGAAGTTTAAAACAAAGTGTTATGATTCTTCGTTTATACAGTGGAAAATGTCGTCGCTGGCTAATTCTCGTTCTGTAAGTCCCCGTAAAAACTTCCGGCGACAAAGTTGTCAAGGAAATAACGAAATTATTTTTTATATAAACAGTAGCAAGTCATCCATTTAAAGGCAAATGTTTTTAGCGCGCCAAGCACACGGCCAACAGCACCCGGTTCTGCTGTCTTGCAGATGATGTGTGCCACTTGAAGGAAGGGCGGATAAGGGATTGTACTTCAGTGGAGGTTTTCAATAGGTTTCGGGGATTTGAGGTGTGAGCGAGTTTTGCAAGTTCTCTGGTAATCGTGTGCATTGCAGTTAAGTGATCAGTGCGCAATGGATCACACAAGAAAAGGCGAAATTATTAAGTGGCGAGCGAAAAACAATTCTTAGGGTGTATGATTATTTAAAGGAAAAGAACCCCGGACACAGTGACTCGTTTATTGTTAATGAACTGAGTGAGTAGGCGTACATTTTTTAGATTAACAAAATAATGTACACCGCGCCATACATACAAAACCAGCAGGAAGGTGAAATATAATGATTTTGTACGATGCAAATTTCATGAATTTCTGTTTCAAAGTACTCCCCCTACAATTGTGTCCGTGTTGAAAAATGTCAATCAGGATGAGGAATTGCCAAATTTTAAATATTCAACTTTTTATCGCTTAGTGAAGGAATTGGGATTTGATTTTGAAAAGAGAGGAAATAAATCGCTTATGATTGAGAGAAGTGATAGTGTGGCGGCATTCCTGTTTACGGAAAATAAAACCATTCAGGAAAGAGGGAAGGAAAATCGTGTAGGTACCTTGAATGTGGAGCACACTGTATCAAAAGTTTGGAAGGACAGGACAATAAAAAACTCGTAAAGAAGGGATTTTGGCGGGGTTATCCACTGGTCTGCTCGCGGACCACGACTTGTAATGTTGCATGCTGGAGAGTGCAAAACTTGTCTTGTGCTGACTATCATGATGAAATGGACAGCATGGGCTTAAGGAATAGAACTCGACGTTGCTGAGAAATACCGTTTCAGTTTGGGACACTGTAAATGTCACTCTTGTGGTGTTTTATTGGCTCTTTATGTAGGCAGCTTGTTTCCTGTCGCCTTTGTTAGTGCGTATTTGTGTGTTGTGTATCAAGGTGTATAAATAATTCAGTCGTGTGGGGTGTAATACGTATTGGGGTGTCGGATCTGCTTATGCAAAAAGCATGGCATGGGAAAGGTGACCTGAAAACCTTGACACATTCAAATGTATGATAATTGTGATATTCATTGGCATCCGGTGGCGATACGTTGGAAGGTGACCCAGGATTTGGGTTTTATAAGCTCGCTTATCTGAGAAAGGCATCAGTGGATGGGCAAGTGGCCTGTGTTTTGCTTTGTTGTTCATCTTGGCATGTCTGTACTTGAACGTGCAGTGCAATTGTCACAAACTCATTTATCCGTTACCTTACCATATACAAATTACAATTCTTGGAAACTACTCTAACGATTTCGATCAAATTTTGTATTCAGACATGGGTTTGCTTATTAAGTGTATATATGTAGGTGTGATTGCTGAAAAAACACAACGCGATTTTACATAAAAAGTAACATTTTTTATTCCCGCTTCTACAGAGCCATTGAACGTTATTTTGGCCTTTTCTTCTCTCCTAATAGACCGATTTCAACAAACGACCTATCGTTTTAAAGTCCTCTTCCAGGGCTATCAGAATACAGTAAGAAAGTTCACCTATAGCTGTATTAGTTTGTGTTATAGCTCGTCCCGTCTATATGTTTGAAATAGAAGTACAACGTAATACATTTAACGTTTGCTTTTCAAGTTTATCTCAATAAGTATCTTCTACAAAAAAAAAATCACAAAAAGGGGGGGGGGGACGCTGTCACCCAGGTACTAGCAATTATATGAAGAAGGGCGTGTAGGGCAAGGGTAGGCAAGTCACGAGTGACGCCTGTATAGGTAAGAAGGGTAAATAAGGTGGCAAGGATGTTTCAGATTAAATTCAAAATGAATGGAAATAAATAAGCAACACAAGATAAGTAGTGTTGATGTCCCATGTTTTAGTTTTCCTTTGGAGCAGTGATGCCCACTCGTTTGCTATTGGTGTCCTGTTCCAGACATGTTGAGGCGGTCTGAATAACGTGACGGTGTCCGCTTCAACAGATTTATCTGCGTCAGTCACGAACACGTGTGTAATAAAGCACTACTAGTACTATAGGCGAATGTGACAATACGTCCCCGGAGTAACGTTGCAACATTTGGCAAGCTACGTGCTAAACGCTTGTCCCAGTCTTAAACCTTCTTTCCTGAGTGCTACTCGATTAATTTAAACATTCATCAATTGCTATTATAATAAAGGATTCTGAAATAAACATGAAAGTTTTCTGGTGTAGGAATTTGGATTTTTTAAAAATCAGAGGTTTCTTCAAAACTTTGTGGAAATCTGTCATGTAGATGAAGCGTTCAATATATACAGATGTCTGTCTCCTTAGTGTGGTGGTAGCCCTGCGGCTTACCAAGCGGGAAACCCAGGTTCGATTCCTGGTACGTGTGTAGGGATGGGAGACCTGGTCCGAGGTACGTCCCTGAGGGGCAGGGTAGCCAATGTTTAAAAGTCAAATTATCGAACATCATAAAGCAAATACTACAACAATAAATGTATCAGTGTAACACTTATGAAAAAGTAATAGTATTGATGTTTATGGTATCCCTTACAACATCAGTATTACAACTGTAGTATTTGTGTATCTCGCACTATTCATCATCTTCCTCAACTGTTGCAGCATTACACAAATGTATTGTTGAGATAAACTTTAACATCTTCTCGGTGACTTGCACATTTTCGGACCCACCACATTCTTTCATAAGCTGAGACGACGGAATAAGTCCATTTACCGTATCTAGCGCCAATGTTTCTAATTTTGGTTTTTATTAAACCTAGTTTAGAAAAAACACTTTCACAAGAAGTGTTTCTGTAGGACAATGAAATCACTGATAGTGCAACCTCCGCCAGTTCTGATACATGTGTTTAACAGCGTTACAGGTTCAGGCATGTTCTTTATTTCACACGGAATATCACATATCATTGAGATTACCAGATCTGGGCACACTGGCAACAAGAGGATAAACGGTATGAGGATTAGTAGGATATGAAATGGTTGCCATGAGCAGGGTCGCCAGATCTACTATTAAAAACTGAACGCACTTCAAAATCTGCTGTTTACATACGTTTTGCTTGACATGGAATAAATTCACCCTTCCAGAAATCATGTTCCAAAGATTTTCAGGCAAGTCATTCCCTTGTTTATAAAGAGGAAAGATTAATATTATCAGCTGTTTACATAAACACTATACCGCATCTGGATTGCCTCATCGTCACAGAGCTTGTGCTGTGCTGATAGGAAAGAGGAAGAAATATATACACCGGAAGAAAGAATAACATGTTGTTTAACATAGATCGGCCCTTCCCAGTAGTTCAGTTAGGCTATTGGCATTTCTATTATCAATTAAATGTTGGCTGTTTAGATTATGCATGTTTATCGCAGGGAGACTTAGCATTGTTGCGATTAGCTTGTCCTCCACCTCATGTGACAGTTGCGTTGCAGTCGTGTCTTAAGGACGAACCGAAAATTACTGTCAGCGTTGCTTGCTAGTGTGCGTGTGTTTTTTATATTTTTACTACATAACTACGCTGTTGTTTTAGTGTTCGCTGAACACGAGTAAGAGACAAAAGTACAGTCGGAACTACAAAGCTACAGTCTGCTAAACGGCTACTTGGACCTGATTCAACTACCAAAGTAAAAGAAGCACAAATTCCTCTTGTTGCTTTTCTACATCTGCCTGATTCTGAAATAATTGCAAAAAGGATAGCCTGTTTTCGAACAAAAGCAACACTTATTTTAAAAAACCTTTTGGGTCTTGAAAGTAGAGAAATGTATGCAATGATAAGAAAAAATAAGTTTTGTGTTATTGTGGATGAATCTAACATTTGTGTTTGGTTGTTGGATTTGATTCTGGTATAGGCAGGATAAGTCATGCTAATGCACAAGTGTGGTAAACTCTCTTACTTGTAGAAAGACAAGCTCGTTGGATGGATCTAGTGTTATACATGTGCTTGCACTAGGGAGGGAACCATACAGAAGCTCTGTGTGTCAACACTAAGCCACACGGTGCTTGGAGCAGTATGACAGATACCCTTATTCTTCACTTCTGAACAAGCTACACCTGCAGTTCCTTCACTTTGTCTAAACAAGCAAATGCAAACTGGAGAAGCTGAAATTGTGAGTTCTATTGCAATTGTAATTTATTTTACGCAACGTTTTCGGCCACTACTAGATATATGTGCTGCTTCTTCCCTTATGATGCATATCTAGTTCGTGTCAGTAGCTATTAAGCATACCTACTATCTAATTTGTTCACCATTTACAAGATCTGAATCAGATTTTAAATGTATTGATTCACATGTTTGAAACGCAAATAAAGCATGTCTAATGCTGCACTAAGCTCACCTGTCTTTCCTTCATACATTACCGGCTCAAAAACCACCATCCAAATTACTTTTGTATTAAGGTTTCGGGTTGAGCAAACAAGCCTCAACACTAGTAAGCATGTGCACGTTTGGAGGTACATCTTAATTGCCGGTTAATGTACCATATGTGCTACAAGTTGTAGCTTTTGGAATTTATATTTGTCTTGTATTGCAATACGCCTTTTAGTAGTCGGTAAGAACCGTTTTCCAAGGTCTTGTTGATACAGTTGTTGATATATCCTTGGTAGCTTGGAGCTCAGTGATCACAAAGAAGTATACAGAAGAACGAATACTTACGTCAGAGACAGTCATGTGAATGCAATACACAGTAAGACGAGATTGGACAATAGCGTTGTTGACACTATCACGGTGACATTTCCTGTCCATCTCATCTTACATTCACTCTTTCTTCAACATATTCTTCCATCTTGTTAGGTTAATTGAGACAAACATCTATACAAGTGGTTTTATTACATACAGACACAACAGGGGAATACAGTAGGCTTAAGGGACCGTTAATATTTTAAAGAGCTGTTCGCTATGTGATGGCTTTGAAATTCCATTCTCTTTGCATGAGCAGGAAAAGGGAAAAACTACTAAAGACTTCCCATTTGAATATAGTGTAACTGTTTGAAGATACAAACCCATAACAAGGAATACATATATATCGAGAACCCTTTATTTGACGTGTGTGTGTTTTAACGAGATATACATTTTGTGTGGTAATATTTTGTCTATTTCTTACGGTTTACATAAGTCATTCAAAACGAAGAGCGCTTCAGAGATTATTGTCAAAAAATGTAAGATAAGCTTTTGCACTGACAAGTGTGACGGAAATGTCTGAAAAAGTGCGTTAGATATTGTGAAAATAGGCAGTTTAAAACAGTAGGCAGTATCTTGTCAGAGTTATTACCTTATCGCATTATATATTAGCGACGTTTTCTTCCCCACACTTCATTAGGATGTGAGGCGTTGCTGCACTACCCCCGTCTCAGCAAGCAGAGTAACCAAACTTTCATGCCTAATAATATATATTTTGAGACAGTGAATACAAAAAGCATTTTAGAAAAGGCCATCCCTCTCTCCGGTTCTCTCTCGCGCTCATTTTCGCTTCCCGTCCCTCTCGCTCGCTCTCACGCTCGCTGTCACCTCTAGCTCTTTTGCTCTTTCTCGCTCGCTCTATCTCTCGCTCTCACGCTCGCTGTCACCTCTAGCTCTTTCGCTCTTTCTCGCTCGCTCTATCTCTGGCTCTATCACGCTCGCTGTCACCTTTAGCTCTTTCGCTCTTTCTCGCTCGCTCTATCTCTCGCTCTCATGCTCGCTGTCACCTTTAGCTCTTTCGCTCTTTCTCGCTCGCTGTCACCTCTAGCTCTTTCGCTCTTTCTCGCTCGCTCTATCTCTGGCTCTATCACGCTCGCTGTCACCTTTAGCTCTTTCGCTCTTTCTCGCTCGCTCTTTCTCTCACGCTCTCACGCTCGCTGTCACCTCTAGCTCTTTCGCTCTTTCTCGCTCGCTCTATCTCTCGCTCTCACGCTTGCTGTCACCTCTAGCTCTTTTGCTCTTTCTCTCACGCTCTCACGCTCGCTGTCACCTCTAGCTCTTTCGCTCTTTCTCGCTCGCTCTATCTCTCGCTCTCACGCTCGCTGTCACCTCTAGCTCTTTTGCTCTTTCTCTCACCCTCTCACGCTCGCTGTCACCTCTAGCTCTTTCTCGCTCGCTCTATCTCTCGCTCTCATGCATGCTGTCACCTCTAGCTCTTTTGCTCTTTCTCTCACGCTCGCTGTCACCTCTAGCTCTTTTGCTCTTTCTCTCACGCTCTCACGCATGCTGTCACCTCTAGCTCTTTCGCTCTTATTCGCTCGCTCTATCTCTCGCTCTCACGCTTGCTGTCGCCTCTAGCTCTTTCGCTCTTCCTCCCTCGCTCTATCTCTCGCTCTCACGCTCGCTGTCACCTCTAGCTCTTTCGCTCTTTCTCGCTCTCACGCTCGGTGTCACCTCTAGCTCTTTCGCTCTTCCTCCCTCGCTCTATCTCTCGCTCTCACGCTTGCTGTCGCCTCTAGCTCTTTCGCTCTTCCTCCCTCGCTCTATCTCTCGCTCTCACGCTCGCTGTCACCTCTAGCTCTTTCGCTCTTTCTCGCTCTCACGCTCGCTGTCACCTCTAGCTCTTTCGCTGTTTCTCGCTCGCTCTATCTCTCGCTCTCACGCTCGCTGTCACCTCTAGCTCTTTCGCTCTTTCTCCCTCGCTCTATCTCTCGCTCTCACGCTTGCTGTCACCTCTAGCTCTTTCGCTCTTTCTCGCTCTCACGCTCGCTGTCACCTCTAGCTCTTTCGCTGTTTCTCGCTCGCTCTATCTCTCGCTCTCACGCTCGCTGTCACCTCTAGCTCTTTTGCTCTTTCTCTCACGCTCTCACGCTCGCTGTCACCTCTAGCTCTTTCGCTCTTTCTCGCTCGCTCTATCTCTCGCTCTCACGCTTGCTGTCACCTCTAGCTCTTTCGCTCTTCCTCCCTCGCTCTATCTCTCGCTCTCACGCTTGCTGTCACCTCTAGCTCTTTCGCTCTTTCTCGCTCTCACGCTCGCTGTCACCTCTAGCTCTTTCGCTCTTGCTCCCTCGCTCTATCTCTCGCTCTCACGCTTGCTGTCACCTCTAGCTCTTTCGCTCTTCCTCCCTCGCTCTATCTCTCGCTCTCACGCTTGCTGTCACCTCTAGCTCTTTTGCTCTTTCTCTCACGCTCTCACGCTCGCCGTCACCTCTAGCTCTTTCGCTCTTTCTCGCTCGCTCTATCTCTCGCTCTCATGCATGCTGTCACCTCTAGCTCTTTTGCTCTTTCTCTCACGCTCTCACGCTCGCTGTCACCTCTAGCTCTTTTGCTCTTTCTCTCTCGCTCTCACGCTCGCTGTCACCTCTAGCTCTTTTGCTCTTTCTCTCTCGCTCTCACGCATGCTGTCACCTCTAGCTCTTTTGCTCTTTCTCTCACGCTCTCACGCATGCTGTCACCTCTAGCTCTTTCGCTCTTTCTCGCTCGCTCTATCTCTCGCTCTATCTCTCGCTCTCACGCTTGCTGTCGCCTCTAGCTCTTTCGCTCTTCCTCCCTCGCTCTATCTCTCGCTCTCACGCTTGCTGTCACCTCTAGCTCTTTTGCTCTTTCTCTCACGCTCTCACGCTCGCCGTCACCTCTAGCTCTTTCGCTCTTTCTCGCTCGCTCTATCTCTCGCTCTCATGCATGCTGTCACCTCTAGCTCTTTTGCTCTTTCTCTCACGCTCTCACGCTCGCTGTCACCTCTAGCTCTTTTGCTCTTTCTCTCTCGCTCTCACGCTCGCTGTCACCTCTAGCTCTTTTGCTCTTTCTCTCTCGCTCTCACGCATGCTGTCACCTCTAGCTCTTTTGCTCTTTCTCTCACGCTCTCACGCATGCTGTCACCTCTAGCTCCTTCGCTCTTTCTCGCTCGCTCTATCTCTCGCTCTCACGCTTGCTGTCACCTCTAGCTCTTTCGCTCTTTCTCGCTCGCTCTATCTCTCGCTCTCACGCTTGCTGTCACCCCTAGCTCTTTCGCTCTTTCTCGCTCTCACGCTCGCTGTCACCTCTAGCTCTTTCGCTCTTCCTCCCTCGCTCTATTTCTCGCTCTCACGCTCGCTGTCACCTCTTGCTCTTTCGCTCTTCCTCCCTCGCTCTATCTCTCGCTCTCACGCCTGCTGTCACCTCTAGCTCTTTCGCTCTTTCTCGCTCGCTCTATCTCTCGCTCTCACGCTCGCTGTCACCTCTAGCTCTTTCGCTCTTTCTCGCTCTCACGCTTGCTGTCACCTCTAGCTCTTTCGCTCTTTCTCGCTCTCACGCTCGCTGTCACCTCTAGCTCTTTCGCACTTTCTCGCTCTCACGCTCGCTATCACCTCTAGCTCTTTCGCTCTTTCTCGCTCTCACGCTTGCTGTCACCTCTAGCTCTTTCGCTCTTTCTCGCTCTCACGCTTGCTGTCACCTCTAGCTCTTTCGCTCTTTCTCGCTCGCTCTATCTCTCGCTCTCACGCTCGCTGTCACCTCTAGCTCTTTCGCTCTTTCTCGCTCTCACGCTCGCTGTCACCTCTAGCTCTTTCGCTCTTTCTCGCTCGCTCTATCTCTCGCTCTCACGCTCGCTGTCACCTTTAGCTCTTTCGCTCTTACTCCCTTGCTCGCTCTATCTCTCGCTCTCACGCTCGCTGTCACCTCTAGCTCTTTCGCTCTTTCTCGTTCGCTCTATCTCTCGCTCTCACGCTCGCTGTCACCTTTAGCTCTTTCGCTCTTACTCCCTCGCTCGCTGTCACCTTTAGCTCTTTCGCTCTTACTCCCTCGCTCGCTCTATCTCTCGCTCTCACGCTCGCTGTCACCTCTAGCTCTTTCGCTCTTACTCCCTCGCTCGCTCTATCTCTTGCTCTCACGCTCGCTGTTACCTCTAGCTCTTTCACTCTTTCTCGCTCGCTCTATCTCTCGCTCTCACGCTCGCTGTCACCTTTAGCTCTTTCGCTCTTACTCCCTCGCTCGCTCTATCTCTCGCTCTCACGCTCGCTCTATCTCTCGCTCTCACGCTCGCTGTCACCTCTAGCTCTTTCGCTCTTTCTCGCTCGCTCTATCTCTCGCTCTCACGCTCGCTGTCACCTTTAGCTCTTTCGCTCTTTCTCGCTCGCTCTATCTCTCGCTCTCACGCTCGCTGTCACCTTTAGCTCTTTCTCGCTCGCTCTATCTCTTGCTCTATTACGCTCGCTGTCACCTCTAGCTCTTTCGCTCTTTCTCGCTCGCTCTATCTCTCGCTCTCACGCTTGCTGTCACCTTTAGCTCTTTCGCTCTTTCTCGCTCGCTCTATTTCTCGCTCTCACGCTCGCTATCACCTTTAGCTCTTTCGCTCTTTCTCGCTCGCTCTATCTCTCGCTCTTACGCTCGCTGTCACCTCTAGCTCTTTCGCTCTCTCTCGCTCTCACGCTCGCTGTCACCTCTAGCTCTTTTGCTCTTTCTCTCTCGCTCTCACGCATGCTGTCACCTCTAGCTCTTTTGCTCTTTCTCTCACGCTCTCACGCTTGCTGTCGCCTCTAGCTCTTTCGCTCTTCCTCCCTCGCTCTATCTCTCGCTCTCACGCTTGCTGTCACCTCTAGCTCTTTTGCTCTTTCTCTCACGCTCTCACGCTCGCCGTCACCTCTAGCTCTTTCGCTCTTTCTCGCTCGCTCTATCTCTCGCTCTCATGCATGCTGTCACCTCTAGCTCTTTTGCTCTTTCTCTCACGCTCTCACGCTCGCTGTCACCTCTAGCTCTTTTGCTCTTTCTCTCTCGCTCTCACGCTCGCTGTCACCTCTAGCTCTTTTGCTCTTTCTCTCTCGCTCTCACGCATGCTGTCACCTCTAGCTCTTTTGCTCTTTCTCTCACGCTCTCACGCATGCTGTCACCTCTAGCTCCTTCGCTCTTTCTCGCTCGCTCTATCTCTCGCTCTCACGCTTGCTGTCACCTCTAGCTCTTTCGCTCTTTCTCGCTCGCTCTATCTCTCGCTCTCACGCTTGCTGTCACCTCTAGCTCTTTCGCTCTTTCTCGCTCTCACGCTCGGTGTCACCTCTAGCTCTTTCGCTCTTCCTCCCTCGCTCTATTTCTCGCTCTCACGCTCGCTGTCACCTCTTGCTCTTTCGCTCTTCCTCCCTCGCTCTATCTCTCGCTCTCACGCTTGCTGTCACCTCTAGCTCTTTCGCTCTTTCTCGCTCGCTCTATCTCTCGCTCTCACGCTCGCTGTCACCTCTAGCTCTTTCGCTCTTTCTCGCTCTCACGCTTGCTGTCACCTCTAGCTCTTTCGCTCTTTCTCGCTCTCACGCTCGCTGTCACCTCTAGCTCTTTCGCACTTTCTCGCTCTCACGCTCGCTATCACCTCTAGCTCTTTCGCTCTTTCTCGCTCTCACGCTTGCTGTCACCTCTAGCTCTTTCGCTCTTTCTCGCTCTCACGCTTGCTGTCACCTCTAGCTCTTTCGCTCTTTCTCGCTCGCTCTATCTCTCGCTCTCACGCTCGCTGTCACCTCTAGCTCTTTCGCTCTTTCTCGCTCTCACGCTCGCTGTCACCTCTAGCTCTTTCGCTCTTTCTCGCTCGCTCTATCTCTCGCTCTCACGCTCGCTGTCACCTTTAGCTCTTTCGCTCTTATTCCCTTGCTCGCTCTATCTCTCGCTCTCACGCTCGCTGTCACCTCTAGCTCTTTCGCTCTTTCTCGTTCGCTCTATCTCTCGCTCTCACGCTCGCTGTCACCTTTAGCTCTTTCGCTCTTACTCCCTCGCTCGCTGTCACCTTTAGCTCTTTCGCTCTTACTCCCTCGCTCGCTCTATCTCTCGCTCTCACGCTCACTGTCACCTCTAGCTCTTTCGCTCTTTCTCGCTCGCTCTATCTCTCGCTCTCACGCTCGCTGTCACCTTTAGCTCTTTCGCTCTTACTCCCTCGCTCGCTCTATCTCTTGCTCTCACGCTCGCTGTTACCTCTAGCTCTTTCACTCTTTCTCGCTCGCTCTCACGCTCGCTGTCACCTTTAGCTCTTTCGCTCTTACTCCCTCGCTCGCTCTATCTCTCGCTCTCACGCTCGCTCTATCTCTCGCTCTCACGCTCGCTGTCACCTCTAGCTCTTTCGCTCTTTCTCGCTCGCTCTATCTCTCGCTCTCACGCTCGCTGTCACCTTTAGCTCTTTCGCTCTTTCTCGCTCGCTCTATCTCTTGCTCTATCACGCTCGCTGTCACCTCTAGCTCTTTCGCTCTTTCTCGCTCGCTCTATCTCTCGCTCTCACGCTTGCTGTCACCTTTAGCTCTTTCGCTCTTTCTCGCTCGCTCTATTTCTCGCTCTCACGCTCGCTATCACCTTTAGCTCTTTCGCTCTTTCTCGCTCGCTCTATCTCTCGCTCTTACGCTCGCTGTCACCTCTAGCTCTTTCGCTCTTTCTCGCTCTCACGCTCGCTGTCACCTCTAGCTCTTTCGCTTTTTCTCGCTCGCTCTATCTCTCGCTCTCACGCTCGCTGTCACCTCTAGCTCTTTCGCTCTTACTCCCTCGCTCGCTTTCTCTTGTTCTCGCTCTATCTCTCGCTCTCACGCTCGCTGTCACCTCTAGCTCTTTCGCTCTTCCTCCCTCGCTCGCTTTCTCTTGTTCTCGCTCTATCTCTCGCTCTCACGCTCGCTGTCACCTCTAGCTCTTTCGCTCTTTCTCGCTCGCTCTATCTCTCGCTCTCACGCTCGCTGTCACCTCTAGCTCTTACTCCCTCGCTCGCTCTATCTCTTGCTCTATCACGCTCGCTGTCACCTCTAGCTCTTTTGCTCTTCCTCCCTCGCTCGCTTTCTCTTGTTCTCGCTCTATCTCTCGCGCTGTATCTCACGCTCGCTCTTGCTCTATCTCGTTCCCTCTGCCTCTCGCGGTCTCTCGGTCACTCTCCAACCGTTTCCCTCTCTGGCTCTCTCTTTGTGCCTGTATCTGTCTGTGAACGTAACCCCCCCCCCACCTCAAAAAAAATGAAAAGCTGGTTACATACCAAACTTGGCGTTTAAGTTCAATGTTTTGCTAGGATGCGACACAAATATTGTTAAAAAATCTCCCACCCCAAGACGATTTTAATTGAAACACGTAACGCATTCTCGTGACACTGTAGTACTGTTTACTGTGGATGACTTTTACATAGCTGGTAAACTTGCAAGAGACAACATCCTATGGCAGAAGTAAGAGGATCTTGTTAAAGCACACGCGCAATACATGTTTTTGGGTTAACTATTTCAGAGATATTCCCCTTTCCAATACCTATGCTTCTTTCTAATGGGCATTCATTATGCTCCCACGTTTTTGTTTCTGCTGGTTATAGAAAGAAAATTAATTTCAAAGTCATCAAATAACCGCTAGCTCTTAGAATATTTAATTGGTGCGTGCTTAAGCCTGTTGTGTTCTTCTATGCCATCCTACAAGGAAATGTGTAATAAATGTGCAAGTAAACAAAAAATGTCTAACAATGTGGAAAATATTTAGAAATATCGGGAAATACGCATGAATATGCCAACTAGGAAGAAGTGATAAAGGTAAACTTAAAATCATCGATAATGCGTTCAAAAATACACAAAAGAATTCATTTCCCCTTGTAGAATTGCTTTATTTGATGTTTACTGCGACGATGGATACCGAGTTTGAGATTCGTCCTGTGTTATGGGATACAAGCACAAGCGCCGTTTTATATTTGAAACAAGTTCATCAGAGGAACAAGCTGACATTGGAGAGTACAAAATGCCTCTCATTGTTAGTTGAGTGTATCCTTCTTCCTTACTTTACTTTCTCTGCTGCCAAGTAGAGGAAGTATTGTGTTCCATCCAAAAATTCCACGTCGCAATTTCACCGGAAATATATGTTTTGAGAGACCCTGAATAAAAAAACACACATTTTTTAGAAAAAGGTCCGTGTGTGTGTCTGTGTGTTAGTCTGTGGACAACGTAATTCATAAACGAAAAGTCGGTTGATAACCAAAGTTTGTATTTAAGTTTAATATCTTTCAAGAATACGACACGAAGATATTGAAGAAAATAGCCCCACCCTAAACTGCCCTTTACGTGGACAATTTTTTTCGAAAATATTGATTTTCATGAAAATGGCTCTAACGATTTTGATTAACATGTCATATGTTTGAGATATTTGTATGAGAAATGAAATGTATATTTTGAATTTTTTGACTATAGCCTTGTAATCCTGTTTACTCTGTGACTTTTGAATAACTGGTAGATGGTAAGAGATAGACAAAACCATACTATACAAAAATGTAGATCTTGCTAAAACACGCAATTTATGTTTCAATAAATTTCTTTGCAGAGTGAACCATTTCGGAGATATTCCTTATTATTTGTGTCAGTTTCGGAAAACTTAAAACTTTGGTGAAATGGAACATCGTTGTTCATTTTTTCATATATTAGTGTGTAAAAGAGAATGGAATCTCAAAGCTTTAAAAGATTTGACTATCGCTCAAAGCCTACTGCATTCCCATATTCCCCTTGTACCTACAAGGAAATAAGCAATAAGATAATTTGTACAAATGTTTATCTCAACTAACACGAAGAAGATATAGGAATAAGAGTTAGTACAAGAGTAGAGAAAGTCATGTGAGTGTAACACATCAGATTGTTATGTCTCTGTAAACATTCATAGCAAATTTCATTAGTGCAATACAAAATTGCTCCGCAAGGAACATTATGTATGCATAGGTCACATTAAAATCCACGCAACATTTAAACATGCAGTCGAGTATTTAGAAATTGCGTCCGGACGCAAACTATGCATTTGTTACATTCACGAATGTGTCAGTTATGTTATAGATATAGAATAAAAGTGGTGTTTCTCCTCGATGTGCATGTGTATCCATGTTGGTAAAAGATCAAAGAGCAAGGAAGGAATGCGGCGCGACAAGCTGGTGCACGCAATATCACAATACACACAAAGCATGGAATATCTCCGAAATAGTTCACTTCACTTAAGATGATTTAACAAATTGTGTCTTTTAACGAGATGTGCATTTTTTGTATAGTAAGACTTCGTCAATCTCTTATGGTTTACCAGTTATGCAAAAGTCATCCAGAGTAAAGAGGACTACAGGGGCTATAGCCAGAAAATTCAAGATATACAAATATCTCAAACACATGACATTTTAATAAAAGTCTTTAGAGCCATTTTTAAGAAAATAACAATTTTGGAAACATTTTGCATGTAAGGGGCAGTTCAAAATGTTTGTGTGGCATCCGTGAAAGACATTAAACTTACATATCAATACAGGACTTTTTGTGTTTGAGGTGGGTAGAACACGAGCTGCTAGCTGGAAGGCCATGGAGTTATTTTGAGAGCGGGAGCGGGACTCCAAAAAGTGCCACTTCCACTCTTGTATGAAACGTGACACGCATGGCGCCTCCTGCACTTCATATCGCACTTCTCAGGGTCTCACACGGTTCGAGTCTTGTCTGTCCCAATGTTAACAAGACTCTTGACTCTTGTACTAACCATTCCTATATCTTCTTCGTGTTAGTGCCAGAAAATTCAACATATACATTTCATTTGTCATACAAATATCTTAAGCATATGGAATTTTAATCAAAATCGTTTGAGCCAATCTTAAGAAAATAAACTTTTGAAAAATTACAATTTTTGGAAAAAAACCATAATTATTATGTATTTATTTATGCCAACAAACTTAGTGTTGGTGTTTTAAACCCACAAGCCGTGTGTGGGCAAAGTTTGATCATAATTTGGAAGCTATTAGAGTAGAATGGAAGAAAGTTAGACTGTAACATACTTGCATTACGTTGTACGCATGGTATACACTTAAAACGGCTAGCATTATTAGTTTGAACGCCTCCGTAGCATTTGCCTGTGGCGCGGAAGACCCGGGTTCTATCACCGGTACCAGCATGGGGATTTTATCCCCTCTGGGAGGTCTGGTACGAAGTGCACTCAGCCTTGTTAGGTTCAGTGATGGAGATCTAGCGGCTCCGGCGTATAACTGGCCGGGAGGGCTCGGGGCGCTGACTACGTCCCACCCACCAGTACTGCACCCCACCAATGACGCCTGGAATGGGCACTGGCTGGCGGTAGGTCTTGGCTCTTCATGGGCTGTTGCGCTAGGGGTTTAATTGTTTTTAGTTTTAGCATTATTAGTTTAGTATTTAAACATTTTCAGTCATGCATTACATAACCTTAACAGAAGTAAACTAAAAGTAAGCTTTCATAAGAATAGTCTTGAAGCTATATAATAATAAAGTATAGTGAGTAGAGAAGCTCATGTGGATGTGACTGTATGCTCAGAGTGTGTGTGTGTGTGTGTGTGTGTGTGTGTGTGTGTGTGTGTGTGTGTGTGTGTGTGTGTGTGTGTGTGTGTGTGTGTGTGTGTGTGTGAGAGAGAGAGAGAGAGACCAGCGAATATACTTCGCATTAAACCATAAGGACACAAGACGAGACATCCATCACTAATGTATTTGTTGTTTCCTTTCCCAGAAAGCGGTAGCATCCAGCACCTGAACGTTCAGTTCCATCTATCTCTTGCTCGCACGATGTCCCTCAGGGCGGAGAATACAAAATGTTTGTTTACATTAAGTAAGCATCTAATGGTTTCCCAACTTTTACAGCTGAGGAGAGTTTTCGCAACCGGGCAGACTTTGTTCTAGAGATCCCGAGAGAGAGAGAGAGCGCACGCACATGACATAAGTAAAAAATATCGACTCAGTGTCTTCTAAAGATGCGGCAGGGAGATTTTGAAGAAATTTCCCTCCAAAACCACCCTTTGTATGACTTTTGTGTTAAGCAGTTGGGTGATATCGGACGATGAGTGAAATGATGCTCTAATGAGTCTGTGGTCCATAGAGTTTCGAGGTACCCAACATTCTTCTTTCAGAATAAAGGGAAACCTCGTAAAAAGACACATTTTCCGGCTAACTCACCCTAACAGAAATCCGAACTCGGGACCTCTTGAATGTGAAGCAGATAGGCTATCACCACACCACAGACGTGGGCTGTAAGTGTTTATTTTCTCAAAATATTTGGGTACCAGTAAAGCACACAATTGATGAAATTTGCTACTTGTGCTATCGCCGGAAGTAGAAGTAACAGAAGTATTTTGCCCGTGAAATGTACGAGGGCTTTGTTGATTGCATTATACAGACTGAAGTACGTATGTAGCCTGTTAATTGTGTGTGATAGGCCGGAGGTTATCGCAGTAAGTGCACGCGAACATTCAGTAATTAATGTAATCATTGTAAAACAATTATCATTGCGTTCTATGGATGCGGATGTTTCCCCTATGCATGGTCATTTTTATGGTTAATGTCATGAAGCGTAAAATATGGAGTAAAAATCTGTGTATAGGACTTTTTACTTTTGATATATGTTTACGTGGTACTAGGAAGACTTTCACAGAGTGTGACAGGCCTTCAAGGATTCTTACAAAAAACGGAATTCCAATTTATTTCACACGTAATGTTGGTGCGTGGTTGGTGCATTGACTGCAGTAAACATTTTAGGCATCATAAGCTCGACAGTTTGAAATAAGTACATGTGGGTTGATGTTGGCTTCCGCATGGCGTGTGCTGACCGAGTGGCATTTGTTCTAAATGTGGCATCGCAGCGCAGCGCATTGCATCCCCCTTGCAAACTGGACAATACGGTGTGTCTGTCCGTCAGGTTTGCCGTCGCCCGCCCCTCCCCCCTCCTGGTGGCCCTCGGAGGGGTACGGAGGGGTTTGGCAGTTAGCCCGGTCGAGGCGTCTCTGCCTGTGCGCTCTAGTCTGCCAGAGACCGTCCGCGGGAATATGTCAGTGTGCAGTGTGTGACAGTGTGAGTGCGTGCATGTGTTACCATGTTGCCCCCTTCAGGCAACGGACACCACCATACCAGAAGGGAATTACCTCCTAGGATGCACCATCGGCCTTCTCTCCTAGCTGCAGGTATGTATCATCCATCACACTTGCTAAATGAAGCGAAAAGTAATGGTGAGAATATGCATGTCATTTGTTTAAAACGTCACTCTGACACTTAGGATATCATGTACCCCTCCACTCCCCCCCCCCTTTCCCCTTCAACTAGTGACGTTCGTGAAAGCTGTGCGCAATGTCGCACGTGACCCTCCTATGTTGGAACTAGTTCTCTATTCGAGGATAGAGAGACAAATGCCTTGCGTCAAAACTTGATTTGAAGAAGCGCGTCAAAGCGTCGGAAGTCGGAAGGTTCCAATACTGCTGTGTCATAGCACACACACACGACTGGCTCGATTTGTCCGGCACTATCGAGTTTCAGCCACAGCAAAACCACGAGCAAATGGAATCTTAATCCTGGAATCCGTAGCATATGCACCCAGTGTTCCTCTCTTGGCAAGCTCTGGCTGTTCATTGAACGCACCTACCGAGGATTCACGTACAAGTATACAGTGTACAAATCATACACTACCATTGATTTTCGTGTTTTAACATGAATGAAAAGATTAGTCTATATTTAAATGTTCCGTTATGTATTCTGGGTCGTTCTGGTCAACTTCACTTAGGTCAATAGCTTATTGTAGGTGCGGTTCGCTTCCGCTTTAGACTTTTTTGGATTACGAACCAATTTATAAAAATAATAATAATTCATTCAAAACAAAACAATATCGAGAAAACAGCGTGCAATACGTGTGTGTTGGGGGGGGGGGGGGCAGCGAAATGCATAACAATGTGGAAAATAAAAAACAATGTACTGCAGGGTGTTGTGCTCCGGAGGAACGAGGGGGAGGTGCAGTAACACATGTCAGTGCTACACTGCCGTCTTGAGATCAAGTGGAGTCTTGTTACCAACTAACACTCGCATCTGTTACACGTCTTACAATTGATAGACCTTCCGCCTTGGATTTCAGCGACAAGTATCGATACCTACGTCAGAAGTACTAGCAGTTTCTCGTGCTAACATTGCGGAACAGTATTGTTTCAAATGCCATAGTTATTAGCCTCCATATTAACCAATGTATATTGTTACACATACCATTATTGGAGTGACGGCCAAAGCAACGCTCGCAAGACAACTTGAAGTTCTGCACATGATGTTTACCATTGTGTAGGACTAATTTCCGCATAAGATTCGAAGCTATGCTGACCACACATAAGCGAGCCAACATCATTGCCGATGAGCAATTGTTGCAATTGGTAAAAGTTGTCGATATGATCTAGATGTTGAAGAGGGATACAAGAAATGGAAATGTTTAAAATGTCTAAAAGCGGGTCGCAATAGGTTGCCAATTTTAGCATATGTGTTTTGAGTTACAGGCGATTGCACGGAACTTACTAGAAACCTTAAAACGTATACACCCAGTGAAATATCGAAATCTGTTTTAGCGGACAGTATAGCATACGTAACCACTTGTTAGCTGCAGATGAGTAGCGGAGAAGGAAAAACAAATGACTGCGACACAGTTTGCTTATATTGTTCAAACACTGGGGTAGTGTCAGTGCCGTCCCCGTCTTGGCTTACATTACCACCACTAGTAACAAAATACCTTCACAATTTTTAAAATAAATGTATTTTAAAGTATTTTAAATGTATTTTATTGTTTTGTATTAGGTTAGGGTTTGCAAGTTATGCAACTGGTTGACATCATTCCTAGAACATTCTTCGCCATAGAAATATCTTCTACATACGATATAACCACAAGCAAAAGCGTTTGAGCCATTTTTGGGAAAATTAAAACTTTCCATATTGCGTTTTTGAATTATGCAGTTCTCTCTCTCTCTCTCTCTCTCTCTTTCTCACACACACACACACACACACACACACACACACACACACACACACACACACACACACTCCTTTTTATCTGCTTTTGATTCAGGGAATTTCAAAATATACTTTCGGTGAAATCTCAGTATTAAATTTGTGGGTCAAATACGATACTTCCCGTACTGAGTACGTTTACGATGAGATGTGCGATTGAAATGGAAGTAGCCGAGGTACGCAGAGCTTGGTGCGGTAGTTTTGGAAAAGTACGCATATTCTATTGTAAACTTTTCTGACATTCTGAATTAAAGCAAACAAAGGAAAATAATACCTTGGTTTTAAGAAAATGTTGCACGTGAATGGAATTTAACACAAGTTGGACTTGTTGTCTTGGCCTACGGGGTTCGGGAGATCCCAGATTTTCGCTATTTGATAGCATGCATTCGCAGGAATATTAAGTTGCCGTTGGCTAATCTGGGGTGAGTAGGGATGGCACGTGCACCCTCTGTCGGCTGCGGCGGAAACGAGCAGTAGAACACAACATACTGGCCCCACCTGTTGAGTGTGAGGGGTGCAAAACAACTGCCGGCCACTCCACATTGTTTCGGTCAATTTGTGCCATTTCCTCATTTTAGAGCGTCTTTCGATCTTACGCCAATTTTTTGTTCTTTGCGTCTTTGTTTAGATATTTTCGTATTTTTGCATTGGGTATATTAAGATGTTTATATTATTAACATTTTACATAAGGGTAACTTTTCAAAGTTTAGAAATGTTACTGTTCAAGTGACAAATAAGAGTAATTTGCGACCTTTGTTTATATTTAGTGGATTGCTTGTGCTGGTGTCTAGGGAGCAGGTTTTATTAGTCATCAACACTAGGGGTGGGATAGGTCAGGTTGTCCTTGTGTCTGCTTTGCGCGCACATTGAAGGGCATGACAAAGCATTAAATTCTATTGCATGGTTTTGCAGCGCTAATTGGTATACGACGTCAGGATGATGGGCCCCTTCACTGCGATTGCGAACTTAATCAGTACAAATATTCGGTCTGTACGTCTAAATTGTTCATCTTATTTGCATTCTATGATTGAGGTATAGAAGTTTCACATTGTTAGTGACAGCTTTTGTTTAAAGTTCATGTTATGGACCAGTAATCTGTGTGTAACCTTCAAGCTGGTGCTCCGTAACTGCCTAACTTTTATTGCTTCGTGGCGCAGGAGATCGCGATCTCGAATCCCGTCTTGGGCATGTATGTTTATTAAACTGTGTGTATATGTGTAAGCACGGAAAAACTGCCACGAAAATTACAGAATAGTAGGGGGAGTATGTTTATTGAGGCACCAGGAAGAAAGCAGTAGTACCACCAGATCTGAAGAACCCTTGTTCTTCTTTTTCTGATTACCCTCCCCTTATGTAGGACTTACAAGTCAGTGTCTAGAGTCAGACGTCTGTCAGGGAACACAGGAACCTATGTACCAGACAGAGTGAACACCTGCAAGTATGAGAGTGAGGAAGTGATTACCCTCCCCTTATGTAGGACTTACAAGTCAGTGTCTAGAGTCAGACGTCTGTCAGGGAGCACAGGAACCTATGTACCAGAGTGAACACCTGCAAGTATGAGAGTGAGGAAGTGATTACCCTCCCCTTATGTAGGACTTACAAGACAGTGTCTAGAGTCAGACGTCTGTCAGGGAACACAGGAACCTATGTACCAGACAGAGTGAACACCTGCAAGTATGAGAGTGAGGAAGTGATTACCCTCCCCTTATGTAGGACTTACAAGTCAGTGTCTAGAGTCAGACGTCTGTCAGGGAACACAGGAACCTATGTACCACACAGAGTGAACACCTGCAGGTATGGGAGTGAGGAAGTCATTACCCTCCCCTTATGTAGGACTTACAAGTCAGTGTCTAGAGTCAGACGTCTGTCAGGGAACACAGGAACCAATGTACCAGACAGAGTCAACACCTGCAAGTATGAGAGTGAGGTAGTGATTACCCTCCCCTTATGTAGGACTTACAAGTCAGTGTCTAGAGTCAGACGTCTGTCAGGGAACACAGGAACCTATGTACCAGACAGAGTGAACACCTGCAAGTATGAGAGTGAGGAAGTGATTACCCTCCCCTTATGTAGGACTTACAAGACAGTGTCTAGAGTCAGACGTCTGTCAGGGAACACAGGAACCTATGTACCAGACACAGTGAACACCTGCAAGTATGGGAGTGAGGAAGTGATTACCCTCCCCTTATGTAGGACTTACAACACAGTGTATAGAGTCAGACGTCTGTCAGGGAACACAGGAACCTATGTACCAGACAGAGTGAACATCTGCAAGTATGGGAGTGAGGAAGTGATTACTCTCCCGTTATGTAGGACTTACAAGTCAGTGTCTAGAGTCAGACGTCTGTCAGGGAACACAGGAACCTATGGACCAGACAGAGTGAACACCTGCAAGTATGAGAGTGAGGAAGTGATTACCCTCCCCTTATGTAGGACTTACAGGACAGTGTCTAGAGTCAGACGTCTGTCAGGGAACACAGGAACCTATGTACCAGACAGAGTGAACACCTGCAAGTATGAGAGTGAGGAAGTGATTGCCCTCCCCTTATGTAGGACTTACAAGTCAGTGTCTAGAGTCAGACGTCTGTCAGGGAACACATGAACCTATGTACCAGACAGAGTGAACACCTGCAAGTATGAGAGTGAGGAAGTGATTACCCTCCCATTATGTAGGACTTACGTCAGTGTCTAGAGTCAGATGTCTGTCAGGGAACACAGGAACCTATGTGCCAGACAGAGTGAACACCTGCAAGTATGAGAGTGAGGAAGTGACTACCCTCCCCTTATGTGGGACTTACAAGTCAGTGTCTAGAGTCAGATGTCTGTCACGGAACACAGGAACCTATGTACCAGACAGAGTGAACACCTACAAGTATGAGAGTGAGGAAGTGATTTCCCTCCCATTATGTAGGACTTACAAGTCAGTGTCTAGAGTCAGACGTCTGTCAGGGAACACAGGAACCTATGTACCAGACAGAGTGAACACCTGCAAGTATGAGAGTGAGGAAGTGACTACCCTCCCCTTATGTGGGACTTACAAGTCAGTGTCTAGAGTCAGACGTCTGTCAGGGAACACAGGAACCTATGTACCAGACAGAGTGAACACCTGCAAGTATGAGAGTGAGGAAGTGATTACACTCCCCTTATGTAGGACTTACAAGTCAGTGTCCAGAGTCAGACGTCTGTCAGGGAACACAGGAACCTATGTACCAGACAGAGTGAACACCTGCAAGTATGAGAGTGAGGAAGTCATTACCCTCCCCTTATGTAGGACTTATAAGACAGTGTCTAGAGTCAGACGTCTGTCAGGGAACACAGGAACCTATGTACCAGACAGAGTGAACACCTGCAAGTATGAGAGTGAGGAAGTCATTACCCTCCCCTTATGTAAGACTTACAAGTCAGTGTCTAGAGTCAGACGTCTGTCAGGGAACACAGGAACCTATGTACCAGACAGAGTGAACACCTGCAAGTATGAGAGTGAGGAAGTGATTACCCTCCCCTTATGTGGGACTTACAAGTCAGTGTCTAGAGTCAGACGTCTGTCAGGGAACACAGGAACCTATGTACCAGACAGAGTGAACACCTGCAAGTATGAGAGTGAGGAAGTCATTACCCTCCCCTTATGTAGGACTTATAAGACAGTGTCTAGAGTCAGACGTCTGTCAGGGAACACAGGAACCTATGTACCAGACAGAGTGAACACCTGCAAGTATGAGAGTGAGGAAGTCATTACCCTCCCCTTATGTAAGACTTACAAGTCAGTGTCTAGAGTCAGACGTCTGTCAGGGAACACAGGAACCTATGTACCAGACAGAGTGAACACCTGCAAGTATGAGAGTGAGGAAGTGACTACCCTCCCCTTATGTGGGACTTACAAGTCAGTGTCTAGAGTCAGACGTCTGTCAGGGAACACAGGAACCTATGTACCAGACAGAGTGAACACCTGCAAGTATGAGAGTGAGGAAGTGATTACACTCCCCTTATGTAGGACTTACAAGTCAGTGTCCAGAGTCAGACGTCTGTCAGGGAACACAGGAACCTATGTACCAGACAGAGTGAACACCTGCAAGTATGAGAGTGAGGAAGTCATTACCCTCCCCTTATGTAGGACTTACAAGACAGTGTCTAGAGTCAGACGTCTGTCAGGGAACACAGGAACCTATGTACCAGACAGAGTGAACACCTGCAAGTATGAGAGTGAGGAAGTCATTACCCTCCCCTTATGTAGGACTTACAAGTCAGTGTCTAGAGTCAGACGTCTGTCAGGGAACACAGGAACCTATGTACCAGACAGAGTGAACACCTGCAAGTATGAGAGTGAGGAAGTGATTACCCTCCCCTTATGTAGGACTTACAAGACAGTGTCTAGAGTCAGACGTCTGTCAGGGAACACAGGAACCTATGTACCAGACAGAGTGAACACCTGCAAGTATGAGAGTGAGGAAGTGACTACCCTCCCCTTATGTAGGACTTACAAGACAGTGTCTAGAGTCAGACGTCTGTCAGGGAACACAGGAACCTATGTACCAGACAGAGTGAACACCTGCAAGTATGAGAGTGAGGAAGTGATTACCCTCCCCTTATGTAGGACTTACAAGACAATGTCTAGAGTCAGACGTCTGTCAGGGAACACAGGAACCTATGTACCAGACAGAGTGAACACCTGCAAGTATGAGAGTGAGGAAGTGATTACCCTCCCCTTATGTAGGACTTACAAGACAGTGTCTAGAGTCAGACGTCTGTCAGGGAACACAGGAACCTATGTACCAGACAGAGTGAACACCTGCAAGTATGAGAGTGAGGAAGTGATTACCCTCCCCTTATGTAGGACTTACAAGACAGTGTCTAGAGTCAGACGTCTGTCAGGGAACACAGGAACCTATGTACCAGACAGAGTGAACACCTGCAAGTATGAGAGTGAGGAAGTGATTACCCTCCCCTTATGTAGGACTTACAAGTCAGTGTCTAGAGTCAGACGTCTGTCAGGGAACACAGGAACCTATGTACCAGACAGAGTGAACACCTGCAAGTATGAGAGTGAGGAAGTCATTACCCTCCCCTTATGTAGGACTTACAAGTCAGTGTCTAGAGTCAGACGTCTGTCAGGGAACACAGGAACCTATGTACCAGACAGAGTGAACACCTGCAAGTATGAGAGTGAGGAAGTGATTACCCTCCCCTTATGTAGGACTTACAAGTCAGTGTCTAGAGTCAGACGTCTGTCAGGGAGCACAGGAACCTATGTACCAGACAGAGTGAACACCTGCAAGTATGAGAGTGAGGAAGTGATTACCCTCCCCTTATGTAGGACTTACAGGTCAGTGTCTAGAGTCAGACGTCTGTCAGGGAACACAGGAACCTATGTACCAGTGTGAACACCTGCAAGTAGGTGGTCAGCCAAGCACCAAGGGTATGATAGTGAGGAAGAGGATGATATGAAATGCAGGCGAAATCGATGATTGGAAAGGTGATACTGGAGCATTTGGTGGAATGAGTGTTGGGGGAAACCGGAGAACCTGGAGAAAAGCCGCCCAGACGCCGCTTCAAGAGGATTGTTATGAAACGGAATCCTCATTCCTTTTGTACATTTGCTGCACTTAGGACATGACGGATGAATAAATATCCATTGCGTTGATACCAACGGTGGTTTTTGGCTTTTCGCAGTCTTTAGCTGCATAGCAACGTACCACGTGGTTACACAAAATGTCGGTAAATACGCAACCATATTCACTGTTATCAAAGACAGTGTTTTGCAAACTTGTTCATTAAACATTATCCATGCTATGTACGAACATGGAAGCACCATAATAGGGTTATCAAATTTTTTATGGAAATGTAGGACAGCATGATATAAAAATGTAAGACATTGTTGGTCAATGCAAAGCTAATCTAAATGTATAATTTGAATGCTATTTATATACACCCATAGGCATATACACTTATATTTTCTTAAAATGCTGAAACATAGTATTACATGTGGTCAGTTATAGGTACCTCTCTGCGCAAAACATCCAGCAAGAAATTCCACTAAAACAATACCTCTAACGGAATCAACATATAATCTGTCCACTGTGCTCTAATTAATGAAAATACTCTTTTAACATTAGCATTGTGTTGCTTTGCCTCCCCAGAGTACCAACCTTTTGCCTCAGAGTGCAATGGTGTGTTGCAGTTGAGGCTGGTAACCAATTATTCAGTTGTATTTTCGCAGTTTCCAGTTCATTTTGTAACGACCAGTGCTTGTTTCTGAAAATGTAGGACATTTGAGACTTTTGTAAAATTCCCCCGGACGCCGGACAAATTGTTAACATGTTGGGCGTGCCCGTGAATTTCCGGACCTCTATAGTTAATACCCAACAGACTTGTCAATTAAATAATTTCTGAAAACGGTAACGACTTGGAACTACTAATTCTCATAGTAAAGTTGCCAGTGCAACGTTGCTTATTTTGAATTCTTGGGAACCACCGTTAAATTAATTGCCATATATGTATGTGTGATCATGATGGTTGCCGCGTCCCGATTCCAGACAGAACATTCTCCCAAAAATACAAATGAAGTGCACGCTGCCAATTTAAATTGCCATGTTGGACAAGGAAGCAAGGAAGGATTGTCTCAAGGTCTTCCTTAAAGCAGCAAACGATGTTTGGGGCCTGGTATGGCAGCTGTAAACATCATTTGAAGGGATGGTGGCAGGAAGGTGATCCAGTTCTGCACACCACACCGGGTGATTGTCCTCTTGGAAATGAGGATAGGCAAAACAAGTTGGAGTTGGTGCAGGGCTGCCTCAGGCTCTGCACTGCACTTGTGGCAGGCCACTATTCTGCCCACAGAACTTGCTTCTTCATTCCTCCGTCATGGGGGCGCGTCCCATGATACAGTTTATCACATAGCATCTCGTCCTCGAGTGTCTTTAAGGGCAAATGAAAGAGAATTTATTAACAAAAAGTTTTTACTTTAGACTGTGTTCTTGAAGAGTTCCTTTTGAACAATGTGGCGGTGGTGGCGGCACTGCTGCTTACTAAGCGGGGTACACTCAGCCTCGTTAGGTCCCTGAGGGGCCAATTGGTCGAGAAGAACCGCATAACAGGGGCCGAGGCGCTGGCCACGTCCCACCTCCAGTACTGCACCGCATTGGTGATGCCTGTAGTGCCAGAGGTGGAGAGTGCAACGGCCGGGCGGTAGGCTTTGGTCCGGTAAGGGCTGTTGTGTGTTGGACAGGTGCCCTGTAAGAATGCTTTGTAGTGACGCAACAATGATGTTGAAGTTAGTCGGCGTATGAGAGAGACTATTGTGCACTGTCTGCAGTTTGCGTAAGGTGCAGGGTGCCGCCGATCCCCAGGCTTCGCAGCCATACAAGATCAATGGCGGGATGACTGCCCGGTAAATGCGCAGCGCCAGAAGTGTGAAATCAACACACTTTAACTAAAAACGTTACTTCACCAGTTTAGATTTTGCTAAAATTTGGTATACTCATGGGTGCTAAAACTAAGAAAAAAAACATTTCATTTTTTTTTTATCTCAAACCGTTTCTGAAATATGGATGTATAGAATTTTCAAAAACTAACCGAAAAAGCGTGAAGAGACTTTTTTAAATTGCTTCAGCAGGTACTCTAATTGAGCGACAGAGCTGGTTAATAGTAATTTTTGTGTGATATACAACATAACATAGGTTCTAATTAACACATTTATTCAAAATGCAAATTGAAATTGATTTAATTTTTTCCCCAACAAGTACATACATAAATTAAAATATTCAAAATACTTCCATAAATAGTGCACTGTTATAAATTTAGGATGGTTAGCTAAGTTATTCCCAACTCTTGTTTTTCCTAATAGCCCCGTTTTGACTAATCCTATTTTTAACAAATAAGAATTTAATTAACATTTACAGGAAGATAACGAGAATATCCGAAATATCAAAATATCTTCCTAATACAAAAGCAATAGCATATTCTACAGTTAAATTAAGTTAGCAGAGCTCCTAGAGCAGCTTAAAAAAGTCTGTTCACGCCTTTTGGCTAAATTTTACGTAGCCATGAAATAAACATTGAAATTGGGTATTTTCCTGATCTCAGCACCCACTATGTTGAGGTGTTGATTTTCCATGGAGTTGTAAAAGTTGTATCGGAACGACCTGTGCCACATCAGCTGAACGCAATAATAATAATAATAATAATAATAATAATAATAATAATAATAATAATAATAATAATAAATATAAAATAATTATACTGCACGAAAATCCAGGAAAGATGAAGTTCGGAAATAATAGACTAAGGGAAATTATGCAAGTTGACAAAAACATTTTGGACACGTACTTAGAATGTCAGAGAACCAATTTTCAATAAACTTGTAAATTGGGAAGTAGAAGAGGGGAAAGAATGGAGGGATGGGGTGAAAAGGATTATGGAGAGAAGGGTGTTAAAGGCGGAGGTTGCTATAGGCAGGTTTATCAGCAGTGCTATCAACTTTACGTGAAGTACAACATTTGCATTTTCCCAATTCCCATGTTGGCAGACACCGGGAAACCACCGAGGCGAGAATTGCGAGAATTTCCTTCTCATAAACCTGTTGTTATGGAACGGAAAGTAAGTTTACTTGGAAAATACTGAACGTAATCTCTACCTGCTTCTCTGCGTTGTGTTTAAGTCGCCCTCTTTTAAACTTAAATATATGTGTAAACAAAAGTAACTATTTGTATTGGATTGATTTTATTAACTAATTTTGAATGATTATGTTGACATGCACTGTAAGTTGCTCGTGTGAACACTTAGCGTGTTAGCATCTGTGCAAACACTTTTTCATAACTGTATGACAAATGGACATTTAGAGTAGGTACCACAAATGTTTAATTCTTCTCATTGAATGTGAACTGCTATTAATGTAAATTACGAGCGAGGTGGCGCCGGTTCGATCCCCGTAATCGCTCAAACAGATGCACAAGTAGTTGAGGGATGTTGTTAAACCTCGCGAGCACGTGCTGCTAGACTAGAGTGTCCCTCTCTAGCGCAACTTCCTGCCTGCTAGACTTGCAGAGCTCTTGGCGGACGACAAGGAGAGTAACATGAGTTTGACAATTTGAAACTTTAGATATTCAGTTTTTATACTCTTTTGACATCTTTATCATTTGTTTATTTCTGGCTTTTGTCGCCCTATTTTGTGTTTCTATGTATATTTATTTTCCTTTTTACTAGTAATTTTATTTTTTATTGAAGTTTATATCTGACTTTTGCCAAGAATTGTTTTTAAGGGTGCTGATGAATGTTAAACCTACTCGTATATCTCGTCTACATTGTGCTGGGTTCGCTTACCGTTCCTTGCACATTCAATGAAAGACAATGTTTCGCCCATTTCAAATTTGGTTGAGTTTAGATGGAGATGCTCCTAAAGAAACTAGGCTTGTTTGGCATTGCTTTGTGAGTGAAGTATTGTATGATTGTTGACGTGTGTCGTCACGTGGATATCATCCCACGATCAAATGAGCATACATTGGGACGTCGTTTGCAGTTGACCAATGTGGACTAAACACTTCCTTAATGCAGAAATAATTTCAAACTTAGGCATTTAGTTACATGCAGAAAGCATATAAGCGTGCTTATGGGAGGCACGGAAATCATGTGTTGTAAAGGGTCGTTTTCGTCACATTACAGCGTTACTTTTGCACTGGATAGTACTACGGGGAAAAAGCGTCTTGTGTGCTAGTCATGCAGATGTTTATTTCTGGTGTTAGGCGCATCATCCTCTGCCGTTACTTCTGCAACTGTCTGTTGGCGTTTCCTTATTTCATGTGTAAATATTTGAGCTTGAGCCCACTACCGTTACAATATCAGGAACTAGCATTGATAGCGCGCTGTGGGCGTGTGGTGCTGACCACATTTGTTCCTCGAGGTGCACGTGTTCAGGCAGGTTTCGCGACCATACCTGCTATACTGCACATTAAGCGGCTAGGTGCTGTGCAGGTGAACCTGTACCACGTGCTTCACAATGCTGGAATTTCATTGATACTTTGCCAATGAAGACGGTAAATAGATATGAAACACATTTTAAGCAGTTTATTTAGATTCTTTCACGAGTAAAACATAATAAATTATTCAAAAATAACTTATGAAAATATAAAATAATGATTAGGCTTTCAAGTCTTCCATGGGACATTTAGCAATGCGTATGGATTGGTGGCGTTGTTATCGTGTTTACATACATATTTGTCGAATACGCATATAAACGCTACTGTTTAAAAACAAACGATAATCGCATCAAGCAACTGTAAATATTGAAAACCTAACCTCAGTTCTGGAAGAGGATAACTTCATAAGATACGGGAATATAAACAGAATGTTTGTTAGTGAAAGAAATCGCTTGTTTACTTTCTCTATTGGCACAAGGTTGCCACATGAACATGTTCAAGAAAATCCCCGCACTCCAAGCTACGCGCGCTTTACAGCAAAAAATGCTCCCTTATCCTTTTTTTCTTTCTTCCCTTTTGGTGGGGGAGAGGTTCCACTTACCCGACTTGAACGCCTATGGCCGTATCGGCGGCTGTTCATCAGCACTCATTTACTATTTATGTCATTTTGGGGTTGTTGGTCATAATAGGTTTTGTTTCTAAACATTAAATTCTCACTCATACTACACGTGCACACACTTGTGAGGATTGGGAATAATCCTGCCTCCAGCTGGGACCTCTGGATTTTGTGAATACCGTTCATTCCAAAGAAATGTATAATTTTGTGTATAACTGGTAAACCATTAAAGGCTAGATGATTATTTAGTACGCAAACATTTAGATCTTCTTTCTTTACCTGATTACCCTCCCCTTATGTAGGACTTACAAGCCAGTGTCTAGAGTCAGACGTCTGTCAGGGGACACAGGAACCTATGTACCAGAGTGAACACCTGCAAGTATGAGAGTGAGGAAGTGATTACCCTCCCCTTATGTAGGACTTACAAGTCAGTGTCTAGAGTCAGACGTCTGTCAGGGAACACAGGAACCTATGTACCAGACAGAGTGAACACCTGCAAGTATGAGAGTGAGGAAGTGATTACCCTCCCCTTATGTAGGACTTACAAAACAGTGTCTAGAGTCAGACGTCTGTCAGGGGACACAGGAACCTATGTACCAGAGAGTGAACACCTGCAAGTATGAGAGTGAGGAAGTGATTACCCTCCCCTTATGTAGGACTTACAAGACAGTGTCTAGAGTCAGACGTCTGTCAGGGAACACAGGAACCTATGTACCAGACAGAGTGAACACCTGCAAGTATGAGAGTGAGGAAGTGATTACCCTCCCCTTATGTAGGACTTACAAGACAGTGTCTAGAGTCAGACGTCTGTCAGGGGACACAGGAACCTATGTACCAGAGAGTGAACACCTGCAAGTATGAGAGTGAGGAAGTGATTACCCTCCCCTTATGTAGGACTTACAAGTCAGTGTCTAGAGTCAGACGTCTGTCAGGGAACACAGGAACCTATGTACCAGACAGAGTGAACACCTGCAAGTATGAGAGTGAGGAAGTGATTACCCTCCCCTTATGTAGGACTTACAGGTCAGTGTCTAGAGTCAGACGTCTGTCAGGGAACACAGGAGCCTATGTACCAGACAGAGTGAACACCTGCAAGTATGAGAGTGAGGAAGTGATTACCCTCCCCTTATGTAGGACTTACAAGCCAGTGTCTAGAGTCAGACGTCTGTCAGGGAACACAGGAACCTATGTACCAGACAGAGTGAACACCTGCAAGTATGAGAGTGAGGAAGTGATTACCCTCCCCTTATGTAGGACTTACAAGCCAGTGTCTAGAGTCAGACGTCTGTCAGGGAACACAGGAACCTATGTACCAGACAGAGTGAACACCTGCAAGTATGAGAGTGAGGAAGTGATTACCCTCCCCTTATGTAGGACTTACAAGCCAGTGTCTAGAGTCAGACGTCTGTCAGGGAACACAGGAACCTATGTACCAGACAGAGTGAACACCTGCAAGTATGAGAGTGAGGAAGTGATTACCCTCCCCTTATGTAGGACTTACAAGCCAGTATCTGGAGTCAGACGTCTGTCCAGGAGTCCAGGAGTGAGTACTAGTCGTCTGGGTTAACCCAGGCGGATGGTAAGGTGGCCACGGTACCTATCCGTTTAAATACGGATTTACCCGTGTGGTGGTATAGGTTGGTATATGTAGTAGGCTTTTTGTCTTTGTAATGTCTGATGGTGCAGGGTGGGTTCCTGTATTGTCACTGGCGGCGGGATCTGTCGGATCTTGGATGTCTAGCCATCCAAGCGACCATTTCCCTACTGATTACTTCGTCAGCCATGGCCGACGAGCAATGCAGTGCCAGTGACAGGAAACCGAGGGGAATAGGTGATAGGTGTGGAGGCTGATGAAGGCAAAGCGGTACCTACCAGCCAAGGGCGTCCTTGGGTAGACGGTAGCTCTGTCTCTGCCTAGGGAGGCGATGGTCATATTGCCCCAGGCTGTTCACCAGCTGGTTTGGGTGAGGTATGAGTTTGTCATACATTGTGCGAGTCCTGTCCCGCACTACGTCCACAATGTATGGGATGCCGGAATGAGTGTGAAGGATGTGTGATGGAAACCTACGGTCGGTACCGTAGATCATCCTAAGCGCCCTGTTCTGCACGGTCTGCAGCCTGCGGATGGTGGAACGAGCCACCGTACCCCAGACCTCGCACCCGTACAGGATCAGGGGCGGGACGATCGCACGGTACAAGCGTAGTTTCAGGTGTGTGGGCATGGTTGATTGGAGTATGGGATATAGCTGTCTCAGGGCGCCATGTCCCTGACCGACCTTTGTTCTGACATGTGGAGTGAAGGTTAGACCACGGTCAAGTAGTACCCCCAGGTATTTGGCAGAGTTAACCCAAGGGATTCTTCTCCGCCGCATTGCCAGGGATACACCCGGCCGCCAGTTTCGAACTTTGCCCAGTAGTAGAGCCTGGCTCTTCTGCGGGCTAATGGCCATTCTCCACTGTTCACTCCACCTGCCGATAGCGTCGAGCTGTCGCTGTAGTGGAGGGAAACAGTACCGAACATTTTTGTTCTGTGCCAGTATGAGGACATCGTCAGCATACTGGCACGTAACAGTATGCGGTTCCACGGGTAGGTCAGACATGTAGGCAGCAAAGAGCAACGGCGATAGCACGCTACCCTCCGGAACTCCAGCCGCTATGGGTCTGACCGAGGACAACTTCCCCTCCACCCGCACCCGAAAAGAGCGATCCCGAAGGAAGCTACCAATCAGGGTGAGGTAGGGGGGAGGGATTTCAGCCTCTCTGAGTTTGTACAGTAACCCCTGGAGCCATGTGGTTGCAAAGGCTTTTTCTACATCCAGAAGCACCGCGACTGTTTTGAAGTTTTCCTGGAAACCCAGGGCAACCTTCTCAATCAGCCGCAGCAGCTGTAGTGTAGTGGAATGTCCATGACGGAAACCGAACTGATGATCCGGGATAAGTTGCCTTTCCTCGAAGAGAGGAGTGAGGCGGGATAGGAATAATCGTTCAAAGATTTTTGAAACGATGGGTAATAGGCTTATGGAACGGTAATTGGAAGGGAAAACCGGGTCCTTGCCGGGCTTCAAAATGCAGACCACCCTCGCCTCCTTCCAACAAGTAGGAAAGTGACGAAGCTGCAGACATGCATTATAAATCCTCGTCAGGTGGACTACGGCCTTTCGGGGAAGGTGCTGGAGCATGGGCGCCGTGACGCCATCATGCCCAGGGGATTTGCCAGGTTTTAATCTTCTGATTTCAGAAGCCACCTGTCTTGGGGTGACTAAGGGGATTTGGATCTCTGCGCGTGGCGGCGGAGGTGCCTCATAGAGGTAATCTACCGTCGCCTCCACGAGTTCAGTAAAGTCTTCGTCCTGGACATCTTCCCGGGGTTCGAATTGGGACTCTAGATGGTCTGCGAAAGCCGTGGCTTTCTCTTGGGGCTCAAAAGAGAGTCTCCCGCGAGTGCCATGTAGAGGATGCTGATGTGCGTTTTTGTCCTTTCTAAGGGACCTAATTATCCGCCATGGTTGTTTCTCGGTGAGGTCTACGTTTGCCATCGTGTTTTCCCAGGCTGTTTTGCGGTGTAAACGCAACAGGCGTCGTGACAGGGACTTGAACCGCTGGTAAACGGCCTGTATCCTGGGATGGCGGAAACGCTGCCAGAGCCTTCGGACAGTTGCTTTGGCTTTGAGCAACTGTCTGAGTTCGATGGGAATGGTGCGAGGGTTAGGTATGTCGGATGGAATGCGGTGCGTGTGGGCACGCACTACATCCCGGATGTGTTGGGAGAATGCCGTGGCTGCCGCCTCCAGTGTATCGATAGAATCGACACGCGGACGCGGGTCCACAGACTGGTTGAGTTCAAGGATGGCTGCATCCCAGTCGACCTCGTATGTCCAGTCTGGAGTGACCAGAGCTGGCAGGTCAATGTTGGAATCCACCAAGACAGGGTCATGGTCGGAGTCCAATTCATTGACCGCTGAGAGGTCTAGATGAAAAGGGATGTTTTTGGTGACCATGCTATCGAGCACATCTGGCCTCCCTCGGGCGGGGTGGAACGTAGGTCCTCTCGGTCCATGCGCAAGAGACGTCTGTCGTGGAACACAGGAACCTATGTACCAGAGAGAGTGAACACCTGCAAGTATGAGAGTGAGGAAGTGATTACCCTCCCCTTATGTAGGACTTACAAGTCAGTGTCTAGAGTCAGACGACTGTCAGGGAACACAGGAACCTATGTACCAGACAGAGTGAACACCTGCAAGTATGAGAGTGAGGAAGTGATTACCCTCCCCTTATGTAGGACTTGCAAGACAGTGTCTAGAGTCAGACGTCTGTCAGGGAACACAGGAACCTATGTACCAGACAGAGTGAACACCTGCAAGTATGAGAGTGAGGAAGTGATTACTCTCCCCTTATGTAGGACTTGCAAGACAGTGTCTAGAGTCAGACGTCTGTCAGGGAACACAGGAACCTATGTACCACACAGAGTGAACACCTGCAAGTATGAGAGTGAGGAAGTGATTACCCTCCCCTTATGTAGGACTTACAAGACAGTGTCTAGAGTCAGACGTCTGTCAGGGAACACAGGAACCTATGTACCAGACAGAGTGAACACCTGCAAGTATGAGAGTGAGGAAGTGATTACCCTCCCCTTATGTAGGACTTACAAGTCAGTGTCTAGAGTCAGACGACTGTCAGGGAACACAGGAACCTATGTACCAGACAGAGTGAACACCTGCAAGTATGAGAGTGAGGAAGTGATTACCCTCCCCTTATGTAGGACTTACAAGACAGTGTCTAGAGTCACACGTCTGTCAGGGAACACAGGAACCTATGTACCAGACAGAGTGAACACCTGCAAGTATGAGAGTGAGGAAGTGATTACCCTCCCCTTATGTAGGACTTACAAGCCAGTGTCTAGAGTCAGACGTCTGTCAGGGAACACAGGAACCTATGTACCAGACAGAGTGAACACCTGCAAGTATGAGAGTGAGGAAGTGATTACCCTCCCCTTATGTAGGACTTACAAGCCAGTGTCTAGAGTCAGACGTCTGTCAGGGAACACAGGAACCTATGTACCAGACAGAGTGAACACCTGCAAGTATGAGAGTGAGGAAGTGATTACCCTCCCCTTATGTAGGACTTACAAGCCAGTGTCTAGAGTCAGACGTCTGTCAGGGAACACAGGAACCTATGTACCAGACAGAGTGAACACCTGTAAGTATGAGAGTGAGGAAGTGATTACCCTCCCCTTATGTAGGACTTACAAGCCAGTGTCTAGAGTCAGACGTCTGTCAGGGAACACAGGAACCTATGTACCAGACAGAGTGAACACCTGCAAGTATGAGAGTGAGCAAGTGATTACCCTCCCCTTATGTAGGACTTACAAGACAGTGTCTAGAGTCAGACGTCTGTCAGGGAACACAGGAACCTATGTACCAGACAGTGAACACCTGCAAGTATGAGAGTGAGGAAGTGATTACCCTCCCCTTATGTAGGACTTACAAGGCAGTGTCTAGAGTCAGACGTCTGTCAGGGAACACAGGAACCTATGTACCAGACAGAGTGAACACCTGCAAGTATGAGAGTGAGGAAGTGACTACCCTCCCCTTATGTAGGACTTACAAGTCAGTGTCTAGAGTCAGACGTCTGTCAGGGAACACAGGAACCTATGTACCAGACAGAGTGAACACCTGCAAGTATGAGAGTGAGGAAGTGATTACCCTCCCCTTATGTAGGACTTACAAGACAGTGTCTAGAGTCAGACGTCTGTCAGGGAACACAGGAACCTATGTACCAGAGAGAGTGAACACCTGCAAGTATGAGAGTGAGGAAGTGATTACCCTCCCCTTATGTAGGACTTACAAGTCAGTGTCTACAGTCAGACGTCTGTCAGGGAACACAGGAACCTATGTACCAGAGTCAGTGAACACCTGCAAGTATGAGAGTGAGGAAGTGATTACCCTCCCCTTATGTAGGACTTACAAGTCAGTGTCTACAGTCAGACGTCTGTCAGGGAACACAGGAACCTATGTACCAGAGACAGTGAACACCTGCAAGTATGAGAGTGAGGAAGTGATTACTCTCCCCTTATGTAGGACTTACAAGTCAGTGTCTAGAGTCAGACGTCTGTCAGGGAACACAGCAACCTATGTACCAGACAGAGTGAACACCTGCAAGTATGAGAGTGAGGAAGTGATTACTCTCCCCTTATGTAGGACTTACAAGACAGTGTCTAGAGTCAGACGTCTGTCAGGGAACACAGGAACCTATGTACCAGACAGAGTGAACACCTGCAAGTATGAGAGTGAGGAAGTGATTACCCTCCCCTTATGTAGGACTTACAAGTCAGTGTCTAGAGTCAGACGTCTGTCAGGGAACACAGGAACCTATGTACCAGACAGAGTGTACACCTGCAAGTATGAGAGTGAGGAAGTGATTACCCTCCCCTTATGTAGGACTTACAAGACAGTGTCTAGAGTCAGACGTCTGTCAGGGAACACAGGAACCTATGTACCAGACAGAGTGAACACCTGCAAGTATGAGAGTGAGGAAGTGATTACCCTCCCCTTATGTAGGACTTACAAGTCAGTGTCTAGAGTCAGACGTCTGTCAGGGAACACAGGAACCTATGTACCAGAGACAGTGAACACCTGCAAGTATGAGAGTGAGGAAGTGATTACCCTCCCCTTATGTAGGACTTACAAGACAGTGTCTAGAGTCAGACGTCTGTCAGGGAACACAGCAACCTATGTACCAGAGAGAGTGAACACCTGCAAGTATGAGAGTGAGGAAGTGATTACCCTCCCCTTATGTAGGACTTACAAGTCAGTGTCTACAGTCAGACGTCTGTCAGGGAACACAGGAACCTATGTACCAGACACAGTGAACACCTGCAAGTATGAGAGTGAGGAAGTGATTACCCTCCCCTTATGTAGGACTTACAAGTCAGTGTCTAGAGTCAGACGTCTGTCAGGGAACACAGGAACCTATGTACCAGAGACAGTGAACACCTGCAAGTATGAGAGTGAGGAAGTGATTACCCTCCCCTTATGTAGGACTTACAAGACAGTGTCTAGAGTCAGACGTCTGTCAGGGAACACAGGAACCTATGTACCAGACAGAGTGAATACCTGCAAGTATGAGAGTGAGGAAGTGATTACCCTCCCCTTATGTAGGACTTACAAGACAGTGTCTAGGGTCAGACGTCTGTCAGGGAACACAGGAACCTATGTACCAGACAGAGTGAACACCTGCAAGTATGAGAGTGAGGAAGTGATTACCCTCCCCTTATGTAGGACTTACAAGACAGTGCCTAGAGTCAGACGTCTGTCAGGGAACACAGGAACCTATGTACCAGACAGAGTGAACACCTGCAAGTATGAGAGTGAGGAAGTGATTTCCCTCCCCTTATGTAGCACTTACAAGACAGTGTCTAGAGTCAGACGTCTGTCAGGGAACACAGGAACCTATGTACCAGACAGAGTGAACATCTGCAAGTATGAGAGTGAGGAAGTGATTACCCTCCCCTTATGTAGGACTTACAAGTCAGTGTCTAGAGTCAGACGTCTGTCAGGGAACACAGGAACCTATGTACCAGACAGTGAACACCTGCAAGTATGAGAGTGAGGAAGTGATTACCCTCCCCTTATGTAGGACTTACAAGTCAGTGTCTAGACTCTAGAGTCAGACGTCTGTCAGGGAACACAGGAACCTATGTACCAGACAGAGTGAACATCTGCAAGTATGAGAGTGAGGAAGTGATTACCCTCCCCTTATGTAGGACTTACAAGTCAGTGTCTAGAGTCAGACGTCTGTCAGGGAACACAGGAACCTAGGTACCAGACAGAGTGAACACCTGCAAGTATGAGAGTGAGGAAGTGATTGCCCTCCCCTTATGTAGGACTTACAAGACAGTGTCTAGAGTCAGACGTCTGTCAGGGAACACAGGAACCTATGTACCAGACAGTGAACACCTGCAAGTATGAGTGTGAGGAAGTGATTACCCTCCCCTTATGTAGGACTTACAAGTCAGTGTCTCGAGTCAGACGTCTGTCAGGGAACACAGGAACCTATGTACCAGACAGAGTGAACACCTGCAAGTATGAGAGTGAGGAAGTGATTACTTTCCCCTTATGTAGGACTTACAAGTCAGTGTCTAGAGTCAGACGTCTGTCAGGGAACACAGGAACCTATGTACCAGACAGAGTGAACACCTGCAAGTATGGGAGTGAGGAAGTGATTACCTTCTCCTTATGTAGGACTTACAAGTCAGTGTCTAGAGTCAGACGTCTGTCAGGGAACACAGGAACCTATGTACCAGACAGAGTGAACACCTGCAAGTATGGGAGTGAGGAAGTGATTACCTTCCCCTTATGTAGGACTTACAAGACAGTGTCTAGAGTCAGACGTCTGTCAGGGAACACAGGAACCTATGTACCAGACAGAGTGAACACCTGCAAGTATGAGAGTGAGGAAGTGATTACCTTCCCCTTATGTAGGACTTACAAGTCAGTGTCTAGAGTCAGACGTCTGTCAGGGAACACAGGAACCTATGTACCAGACAGAGTGAACACCTGCAAGTATGAGAGTGAGGAAGTGATTACCCTCCCCTTATGTAGGACTTACAAGTCAGTGTCTAGAGTCAGACGTCTGTCAGGGAACACGGGAACCTATGTACCAGACAGAGTGAACACCTGCAAGTATGAGAGTGAGGAAGTGATTACCCTCCCCTTATGTAGGACTTACAAGTCAGTGTCTAGAGTCAGACGTCTGTCAGGGAACACAGGAACCTATTTACCAGAGTGAACACCTGCAAGTATGAGAGTGAGGAAGTGATTACCCTCCCCTTATGTAGGACTTACAAGTCAGTGTCTAGAGTCATACGTCTGTCAGGGAACACAGGAACCTATGTACCAGACAGAGTGAACACCTGCAAGTATGAGAGTGAGGAAGTGATTACCCTCCCCTTATGTAGCACTTACAAGTCAGTGTCTAGAGTCAGACGTCTGTCAGGGAACACAGGAACCTCGTTTTACAGAAGTAAGCTTCCGAGGAGTGATATTAAAGGAAGCCATACTGGATAAAATCCTGAGAGTGTAACTTCGGATGTGTTTAATTAAATTTTATGGAATAAACAAGAGTCGTTTTATAAGCTATATTCCGTTAGAAGGCACGTCTAAATAGATAGGTTTGGCCGTAATTGGTTTGTATTGCGGAAATATTATTAAAACGAATGTTAGGAGGGAAAAGGCATGATAAATTGGTATTAGTGAAGAGCATAAGTGATATTTTAAAGACACAGTTTAGATACTAGTGGACCTTTCCGCCATCCCTTGTGTTATATTTGGTGTTTATAGCTGTGTTTAGTTTTACCGATTAATGCACTCCAAGGGTTGTTTTCAATTAGCTAAGTGAAAATGGAACAGTTGAGGATTGTGCCTGAAGTACGTACGTAGGTAGCTTATCGATGTTTCTGTATTCGCTTGTTTTCACTAAGTTAGCGACTCCGTGGCGCCTTCTCGACTTTATCTAGAGTATGCTTAAAAGATACGGTAGTTGCACATAGTTTGCTTGTTACGATAACACTGAGCCAGCCGATTATATACATACATACATACATACATAACGTATTTTTCATCTTGGATGGATGGATGGACTTGCGAAGGACGTCACTTTGCTGAGCTGACAGATGATTGCGACATGCACAGTGTGTTGTTTTTCGACAGACTTTAACCGGCCGGGACGGGCGGGACGGGTGGGGGGAATTGGTATAGTTGCAAATCATGAATGAAGAGTTAGGTTTATGTATAAGAGCAGCTGCTGAGCAAGAAATTTCAGCGTCTTCCAAACATGTAATAAATCCCCCCACCATCTACCCGTCACATTGAACTGTTTGTTTATTTTTATATTCTCAATTAAAGAAGTATGTTTAATTTATTATCATGGCGAATTTTATGCCATTGAGCAATTGCAACATATTCTTTGTTATACCTACTGCTACTTGTTTCAAGTGGTTAATCGCCATTCCAAAGAGCATGGGAGTTATGCCTACAACTGTGGAATGCAAGTTGCAAGGGGTCCAGGGTTCGATCTCTAGTCAAAACTATTCCCTACTCTTTTCAGAGCCTGGAAGTGTGAGTGATACTGTGAATTTAATGTACAAATGGGAGAAACACAAAACTTGCCGTAAACGAGTGGCAATTAGAGCTGAAGGTGGGTAGAAGAACAAGAGTAATAGGGGAAGTCATGCGGATGCAACACAGCAGATTTTAAAATAAACTCATTGTTTGGTGAGATATTGATTTCATTATGGTTACTTCTTTATTGAAATTAATCAACAACTTCACGCATTTTTGGGTTGCCAAATTTGACAAAGAAAAGAAACACAAATAATAATGTTAATAGGTAGTCATTAAACAAATGTTTAACACTTTACAAACAGATACCGTGATATTACTATTAATAATATTATGGTTTCATGGAATTCAATACAGGTGACATGACATAAATACGTATCTTATCTGCAGTTTTAAGGTTCAGATCTAAGAATGTTTACTGAGCCACTATAGTTGACAAAAAGGGCTGGAATTGTACCTACAAAACGCTACGGTAGATGCGTATTGTTGTGATTGCTCGACAGTTCACTTTGGTCGGATACAGACAGAAGGTGCTGGTTGGAAAGGGAACGAGGCCATGCTAATAACGAGCATGTTATACAACACTCACTAAATATTTACGGCACAAGATGAAGAACGCAAATGTTTGCCACCAGCGCCTGAATCTGCTTCACAGTTGTACGTAGAAGAGGAACGCAGTCTAGTCAGAGTAACAAAAAATCACATGACTTTCTCTACTCTTGTACTAACTCTTATTCCTATATCTTCTTCGTGTTAGTTGAGATAAACATTTGTACAAATTATCTTATTGCTTATTTCCTTGTAGGTACAAGGGGAATATGGGAATACAGTAGGCTTTGTGCGATAGTCAAATGTTTTAAAGCTTTGAGATCCCGTTCTCTTTGCACACTTAACATATAAAAATGAGCAATGTTCCATTTCAACAAAGTTTAAAGTTTTCCGAAATTCACACAAATAACAAGGAATATCTCCGATATGCTTCACTGTACAAAAAGATTTATTGAGACATAAATAATTGTGTGTTTTAGCGAGATCTACATTTTGTACAGTAAGATTTTGTCTATCTCTTACGGTTTACGAGTTATTCAAAAGTCACCCAGAGTAAACAAGACCACATAGGCTATAGCCAGAAAATTCAAGGTATACATTTCATTTGTCAAATATGTGGCACTTTAATCATCGTTTGAGCCATTTTCAAGAAAATCAAAATTTTCTAAATATTTTCCATGTAAAGGGTAGTTTAGAGTGGTTATGAATGTTTAGGAAGACGAAGTTTATTAATTAATAAAGATTTATTAAATTTGATGCTATTTTCTTTAAAATCTTCGTGTCGCATTCTTGAGAGACAAACTTAAATACTAACTTCGGTTTTAACCGACTTTTCGTTTTTGAGTTATGTTGTACACACACACACAGACACACACACACACACACACACACACACACACACACACACACACACACACGGACCTTTTTAAATGCTTTTTTTAATTCTGGGGATCTCAAAATATATTTCCGGTGAAATTTCGACATAAAATTTTTGGGTGGAAAACAATACTTCCTCTACTTACCAGTAGAGAAAGTAAAAACGGCTAAGTGATGGCTTTGTAATTTGGTGCACTTTCCACGAGAAAAATCAAACAGCAGCTTTCCACTTGACGTATAAGAATTTGGAAATTCAATAAAAAATGAAGTCACATAGTTGTGTAGGTTAACAAAAGGATGTTGATGTTTGTGTAGTAAGATGTGCTGTCTATTAAGGTTCACCGACTATACAAGGATGGACGACTTAGCATGCTATTCTCAAGAATTAAAATAAGCGAACATTTGTTTAATGTAAACGGTAGTTTGAGGTTGGAATTTTGTTAACAATGTTCGTGTCGAATCTATACTGTAGTAGTGCAGAGAGTTGTAAATCTGCCATGTGATCGCTTCGTATCAGGTTGTTGAAATGCGAATTTGTGTTGCACAGCTTAGCTGCCTGTGAAATTTGTTTAAAATGCTGCGTAGGTAATTGAAGTACATAAATGACTGTTCCCACAAAGCAATGAAGTGAAGTGAAGTAGGAAGCGATTTGCGCGAATCTCCCCAAGTTATCAGGCCAACACTTTGTGCCTGTGCGCATCCTCGGCGGGCCGCTGAATCCATACAACACTTTTAAAACTGCTTTTGAAGGCTTTGTGCATCAACTTTATGAAAGAAGCTTCCGAAGCTGACCTCTTTATGAAGCTATCCATCACTCGCGAAATCCTGACGGATATTTTGTTTTATTCCTGTAGGGTGTGTGGGTTTGTTTTAAGTTACCCCGACTGAATTGTTGTCATCGTAAGAGAAACAGGTTGGTTGTTTACTATTGGACAAATGCTGACAGTGCTCTCGTTACAAGGCTCATAGTGCTATTGGCCAAGGACCCGTACTCATTTGAAGAAAATTCTCAATAACCTGTTAACTGAACGAGTGCAGCTGGCAGACAATAGCGAGCGCCTGTTAGCTAAATTTACATTTTGTGTTTGCCTCGTCAGACAGTCGTCAGCTCACACACGTAGCATTCCAAAAGTTTTCTTCTCTTCCTGTCAACATCGGCTTGCACGCTTCTTGACGGGAGGTCATCTCAAATGAATGACATGAATTAGTAATTAGTTACAAACTCTGTCTGCCTGCTTTCAAACGCCGTTAGATGATGTATGTTACATTGTATTGATTTACCTACTCAAATGCCCGTTCAGTCTTGTATAGCTCCATGGAATGGGCCACTAACTCTCAAACTCGACTACAAATGTTTCTTAGTTATTAACGCTATAAATAATAATGTTTTAAACGGTCAATAAATTGGAGTCCTCTTGTATCAGGGTACGAATTAAGGGGGCGGATTGGGGGGGGGGATTGCCCCCTCTTATTAAATAATTCCCCGGCTCTTGAAAAAAGAATTCCTTCCCTGCTAGTTTGTTGTTTTTATTGCTCTTTGAAAATACAAGACACGGAACACTTTGGATGCAGACTGTACATGGTAAGCTCAGTGGTTTACGTGAGCTTATCGCACAAACAAGGCGAGACCGGACAAGGTCTCATGTATCGGCAGCCGCGAGAGATCTATTTGTGTTTTATCACTGACTATACGCCAACTTACTATTATTTCGCTGTTCTAATAAACAAGATAAGAAGCGATCGTAGTGCTCGACAGCCAAGGTCAATACGCCTCAACCAGGACCCTCTGGATAACGGACCTGACACTGACATCCCAGTTGTACAAAAATGGCGCCGGCTGTTTGTGGTGATTTCTGAGGTGTTTCCACACGCTATCCTTCGTATTGTTTTCTATGCCTTTGAGTTATTGTTTGTTATAATACTTCCTATGTAAGTTTGTCTTCATATTAGCACAGCGAGTGTTTAAAAACTTTTATCTGGGCAGTATAGGGAACGGGAATAAATCTGATAACGTGTTGACTGAGCCGCATGCTCTCCATGTGTTTATGTTTATGTTCCATCTAAGACTATGGCTACATTAGTCGTATAGTGTGGTTAATTTATGTATTTGCAAGTACGGTTTGTGTCACGATTACAGTGGTGAGAGGTTGTTGAAGAAAAACTCTTCCAGTAGTGTATGTTATTGTAGTCATACCTCAACCTAACCTCAAACATGACAATGCCCTGTAACTGTTGCATTCCCGGATGCAAATTAAAAATGAGAAACTTTCAGTTAAAACAAAAGGTAAATTTCAACGTAAAGCTTGTAAATTCAGTATTTAATTACTATAAATTGCAGCGTTATCTGTGTTAGTTGCCGTTAGATGGTGTTGTTCATTGGGCGAATGCGCTGCAAGAGCACGTGACATGAACTGCTCGTGAATTTCACTTCGTTAGGTACCAGGGTCATTACGCAACTGTCCAAGGTTCCGCTGGGTGCCCAGCTTCGCTCGCCGTCACTCCCCCATCTTCACCTTCAATATCCTGGCTTGTTTGTTTAAGTTGGCGCATTAGCAGAGGAATAAGGTTTAGAGTAATTGTGACCGTTGCGCATAAAATCGCGTTTTTTCTCTAGGAATGACACCTGTCTAGATAAACTTAAAAAACAAAAGCCTATCTGAATACAAAATTTGATAGAAATCGTTAGAGCCATTTCTATGTGTAGAATTGCTGGTTGAAATCTGTAAGATACGGTAACCCGTTGTAACCCTCGTAGGTATACTACTGTCATCGAACAAGAAATCACAATTGTACTAACCATTCTTACAAACTCTTATTCCTATATCTTCTTCGTGTTAGTTGAGATAAACATTTGTACAAATTATCTTATTGCTTATTTCCTTGTAGGTACAAGGGGAATATGGGAATACAGTAGCCGCTTTGCGATAGGAGAGTTCAGATTCCGCTCTCTTTGTACGCAAAAAGAAGAAATGAAGAACGATTTTCCATTTGTTGAAAGTATAACTATTGTAGAAGTCACAAATAACGAGGAATATCTCCGAAATGGTTCACTCCACATTTTTGTATAGTTAGATTTAATCTCTCTTATCATTTATGCAAAAGTGATCAGTGTACAGAACCACATAGGCCATAGCCAGAAAATTCAAAATACACATCTCATTTGCCATAAAAATATGCTAAACATGTGACATTTTAATCAAAATCGTTAGCCATTGCCCAAAAAAATAAGCATTTTCGAAAAATGTTCCATTAAAAAGAGTAGTTTAGGGTGGAGCAATTTTCTTCAAAATCTTCGTGTTGCATCCTTGAAAGATATTAAACTTAAATACCAACTTTGGTTTTGAAGCGACTTTTCGTTTTTGATTTATATTGTTCACAGACGCACATGTGCGCGCCTGCGCGAACCTTTTCCTAAAAGTGTTTTTTTTTTTTATATTCAGAGTGTGTCATATTTCCGTTGAACACCTTCTGTACCGCACAGATAAAGTCGCACTACGCGACTAGGTGCTGTGCAGATAAACATACCGTACAGCAGAACCTGTACCATCTGTTCTCGAATGTAATGACCAGGTATAATATGCTATTACCTATTGACCTCGGCGGTAGAGCGCTACGATCGCTTATTATCTTGTTTATTAGAAGAATGAAATATCAGTAACTTGAAGTATAGTCAGTGATAAAACAAATAGGATTCGCTGGAGCCTCCATATGCCTTTAACTTTTGCGAAGATTAGAAACAAAACGTGCGTATACTTGTAGAATGCAGAAGGTTCACTTAGGATTAGTATCGAATTGCCTGGCTTAGATTTCGTTAAGACGTCCGTTATAAATAACTAAAGGTTTTCGTTTAGTGGTTTCGCTTAAGTCCTTATCTGTAAGATGATAGCACGCACACAACTTGACACTCTGATATCAATTGTTAGCGAACCTTATAGTTCTGGCTCGGAAGTTAATGCCCTAAAATCAATGAAATATGCATGCAAATATGCTCTTAAAAGCTTGAAAATATGCCAAGAAATATGCACTATTTAATCAAAACAGTTAATGTCCCTTTGCAGTAGACAAGTCGAGTTAGCATAAATAGTAAATAAAGTTAGCTTATTCCTTAGAGGTTGAAGCAGAAGTGGTCCCGCTGCTAGTATTAACTGCTAAATTGCAGTTCACAACCAACACTGCACAAATTTTCAACTGTCAGACATCGTCTGTTGTCTCGCAAAACACTTTTGTAACATGAAAAACTTCTCTCCACGTCACAAGATGTTATCGGGGCATATTTAAATGATGTTAACTGCTTCACAGAGAGAGTCAAGTCTCTTGGTGTGACAGATGGTTTTCTTTCAAGGATGTCTCGAATATCGTACATCTGTTTATAACCAGAATTTTTTGAAATTACATAATTCACCTTCTCTTTCACCTTTTACCCTATGCTACCAGGAACCGAACTTAGATAACATTGTTTTTTCAAAGACAGTAAGTGATTCATGCAAAGGAGATCCTACAGCTTCCAATGCCTTTATGTCTGTTGGTAAGAAAGAAAAATGGACAGATATGAAACTAAGATCCTCTTTTAACCCAGCGCCTTACAGAACATTTTGCACAGTTTCTATTGATGAAGCATCTTTCGAGTCCTATGAATTAACAACCTCTTCGACTATTTCTATGTGCTCAGCATAATATAAAACTGCATCGACCCATGTTCCCCATTGAGTTAACACTGGTGCAGGAGGAAGTCGGATATTAGGTGCTGTTGATCTAAACAACTTAACTCTTTTAGGAGATTCAACAAATATTCTCTTTGTACTGGACACAAGTCTATCTACCAGTGGGAAAGAATCACGTATTGTCTCAGAATAAGATAAAATGTAGTCTTTTGTTCATTATTTAAAACACCCGCGACTATATTAGCAATAGAACGGCGCTTAGAATCAGGGGTTTCATCAACAGACAACCTCACAAAGTGATCCGCTAATTCATTTTGTAGCAACTAAAAATGCTTGGCACAAGTCATAGGAAAATTGAGTAACTCTACTTCATAAACACTGTACTGTTTTTGAACAGGTTCTTTGTTTGCGAGTTTTCTGATTAAATTCTCCTTGTCTTTTGCTGTGTTTATGTGCTGAACTATTTGAAATCTTTTCTCACTCCCTACATTTTCCTCACACTCCACTCCACAAAACCGTACCCTATTATCTGTAGATATTAAATCGCCCGAAAACTCTTTCTGTAAATTAATTAATCCAGCTCTTGAAGTTGGTTTTATTTCTGGCATTTGAAGAGCTTATTTAACATTTTATACGCCTAATTTAATTTGGTGGGAACCAGTTCACAGCACTGTTACGTTTGAAGACCACGACACAACTACTGGTGGGCAGGCAAGCGTTGCTATAATCGTGCTGCTCAAAACGTTGACCTGCACTTTATCTTTGTTAATAGAAATCTCTCGGATAACGCACTGAATTTACTTTACGCACATACATAATAAACATGACAACATGACTCAGCATAGTTCTCGACGTCTCTCATGTGCAATACTACAGATATGAAAAATATTATCCAGATGGAAAAAAATAATAAAAAAGCATAAAAATCATTAAAATATGCAATATAGGGGGTATAATATTGAAATAGTATGCATTTATCAAAATCAAGAAAATATGCAGTTATATGCACAATAAGATCATGTCGAACTAACTTATAATTCCATAATTCGTGCACATAATGTAAAAGCATACATTTTTAACCCCTGTGAAAAAACATGCAAATGCATGAACTTCCCAGCCCTAGTTCTAGAACTCGAGACAGAGTTCTAAGAAGCGCATTAGGCCGGGACTGTACTGGTCAGCAGCAGACTAGAACTTTCCACATGTTTCATGCTTGGCCATTTCCGGCTCCGTACAAGTAAGTGTCACTGCGCACAACTCGGAGCCCGCCCTCTCTCTGTACGGACAGCAATACCAAGCGATGGAGCACAGAGTGTTTGTGAGTGCTTGGTGCTAGACGAGGTATACATATCTGCAGTGTTTGTAGCTAAGTGGAAGTCAGGTTACTCCAAATAGAGCGGCATATTTACCTGGACCAGCTAGATAGTTTCCTCTCCCGACATTTACATACTTGGCGAGAAAGTGGACACCATTCAAAGATTGTTGCCGATCCAAGAAAAAATGCTAAGCTGATTTACGAGGTACAGGGTTTTGTTCCCGGCTGTGATTAATCCTCTGTTTCTTTTTGGTTCCAGGGGGCCTCAAAACATTTCCGGTGAAATCTCGACATCGAATTTTTGGGGAGGAATAGAATACTTCGTGTACTTTACTAAACGTATGTGGTTGAGAAAGTGAAAATGTGAGGAAGACTAAGGTAGAATTTGAGATTAGGTCTAGTCCGCTTGAGCGAAAGCCCCGAGCATCTGTCCCAAGCATGGCCATGTTGGCCGGTCACGCTAACGGGGTCGCATGAATGAAATTGGAGTGGGAGATAAAAAGGAGGAAGAAAAACCACATCCTTGAAGTCGATAATGACTGGAGTCGAGAAACGTGTTGGTCCAACTGTAATTGCATTCCATCCCAAATTCAACAGCAACGTTTTATCCGACCCCCTAAATCTAAATAATCTACGTATAGTAAGTAGAGGAAGCATTGTATTCCACCCAAAAAGTTCGATGTCGAGATTTCACCAGAAATATATGTTTTGCTCTACTTACTAATACAGTGTGGTTTTAAACGGTGAGAGAAGCTGAGGCTGGTAAAACGCCCAGTGGCTTGAAGTTGTCCCAAATAGCGGTCTTATACAATTGTTGTTTAGCGAATTACTTGGGAAGTATGTCACACAATGCTGCTTTATTTGCACGAAGGTCGACACTGTGACATGTTGTATTGTACGAAGACCTCGTAGTAGGTACATTTGGTTAATGTTCATTTCACATGTGTAGATTGCACGGTGTTGCAGTAAACTATAAACATATCATGGTTATGTGTGATATGTATACAGGATTACATTCCTTCTAATATGTGCTTCATACAAGCATTACAAACGAAACAGTCGAATGACAATTTGCTCTTTGATCAGCCGATTTCGAAAAAAAAAAATTGTTTTTGATCCAAGTTGGACGCGTAATTGCACAAGAATGTATGAAGATAGCAGTTTGTTACTTGTAAGATGCGTAGATTTGGTTGGTTTGGATTTGGTTTAAGGGCGCTCAACTTCAAGGTCATCAGCGCCCTTAAAAGATTCATGGCAATAGCCAGATATAAATTTCACTCAAAAAATAAAAATACTAGAGACAACAAAATATACAAAGGTAAAAGGCAGTGGCAATAGCCAGATATGAAACAAGGTGATAAATTTGTCCAAAAGCAGAAACAGATAATTAAAAAATTTAAATCCTCAAATTCATATTACACTGCGCTAAAAAATTAAAAACTCTATCAACCGCTGTTTTGTCGTCCGCTAGGACCTCTGCAAGTCTGGCAGGCAGCTGCAGAGAATCCCGAAGGTGCGCTAGAGAGTAACACTCTAGGAGCACGTGGCGAACCGACAAAACGTTGTCACACAGCGGACATAGAGGCGCAGGGTCCCTTTTAAATAGGTAACCGTGCGAAAAATTGCAGTGCCCTATTCTTAATCGAGCCAAACTAACCTCCTCGCGACGAGATGTGCGACAGGAAGTTACCCAGTTTATCGGAAGTTCTTTCACTTCTCTAAGCTTATTACCGCGGAGAGCTGACCACTCGTCGTGCCAGGACGACAGCACCGCTCTCCGCACTTCAACCCTGAAGTCTTCCGAAGTAACACGTGAGATGATAATTCTGGGTTCTGTAGTTGCCGTCTTTGCTGCTAAATCTGCCATTTCATTCCCAGGCAAACCTACGTGACCAGGAATCCATGCACACACCACATTAACACCAGAAGCGTGTAAAACATGGAGGGCATCCTGGATACGTTGTACAATAGGGTGGGGGTTGTACAACTGACAAAGGCTCTGCAGTGCACTAAGGGAATCGCTCAAAATCAGGCAGTCGCCTAATTTACGACGGCGAACATACAAAACGGCTCGATAAATTGCATAAAGCTCTGCAGTAAAAATGGAAGTGCTATTTGGAAAACCGAATGTATATGGTTCGGTTCCATAAACATAAGCACATCCAACACCGTTGGTGTTCTTTGATCCATCGGTGTAAATATACCTACGGTCAGAGTAACCTGACAAAAATTCTAAGAAACACGTGCGGATACTTGAAATAGGCATCGTGGACTTCTGGTGTATGGTCATCCCAAGATCTACATGGGGCGTACCAGATAGCCAAGGGGGGTGAAGTCTCTCGCCCTTGGCGAACATCACAGGCAGTTCCACTCCAAGCTTCACTAGGAGCTCTTGGAAACGGAACCCCGCAGGCTTTGGATTAAGGGAGCTATTTCTATATCGTTCTCTTAGCGTGGTGGTGAAAAAAGAAGCGAACGTTGGGTGCTTAGGCATACATCTAAGCGCACAACCATAATTTGCCAAGAGAATCTCACGCCGATATTGCAGAGGAGGTTCTGCGGACTCGGCGTAAAGGCTCACCACTGGGCTTGTTGGAAAAGCTCCTGTTGCAATGCGGATGCCCCTATTATGGACCACGTCTAATCTTCTCAGCACAGATGGTCGTGCTGACGAATAAACAATACACCCATAGTCTAGCTTGGATCGGACCAATGCGCGATATATTCGCAACAAAGTTGTTCGATCCGCTCCCCACGATTTGCCATTCAGTACTCGCATAATATTTAGGGAACGGTCACATCTCGCTCTTAGCTGTGCAATATGCGACGACCAACTAAGCTTCCTGTCCAAGATCAAACCCAGGAAGCGCGTCTCTTCTGCGAAGGGAAGTACATCTGGACCAAACCGGAGCGAAGGTGGTAATCGTCTCCTACGGCGCCAGAAATTAACGCAGATTGTCTTCTCAGTTGAGAAATGGAAGCCGTTTCTCACGCTCCATTCTCTAAGGTTGTCCAAACACTGCTGCAGGCGCCGTTGTAAGAACGCCGTGCGCTGAGAAGTGCAATAGACAGCGAAGTCGTCTACGAATAGGCATGACGAAACTCCAGGTGGAACACATTTCCAGATGGAGTTAATTGCTATAGCAAAGAGCGTGACACTTAGCACCGAACCCTGAGGTACTCCCTCCTCCTGAACAAAAGAATTAGAAAAAACCGAGCCGACCCTTACTCGGAAAAAGCGGTCCTTCATAAACTCCTGAATGAAAAGTGGTAGGCGTCCACGTATGTTCCAGGCATGCAGGGAACGTAGAATCCCTGCTCGCCAGCACGTATCATAAGCCTTCTCAAGATCGAAAAATATGCCAACAGTTTGACAGTTCTTCATAAAGCCGTCCATTATCTGTGTCGATATTGACACAAGATGGTCAACAGTTGAACGACGTCGTCGAAAACCACACTGGATGTTAGTCAGTAGGTTACGACTTTCTAACCACCATACCAATCGTCCATTGATCATGCGTTCCATCACCTTGCAAACGCAACTGGTGAGGGAAATAGGACGATAGCTCGAGGGAAGATGACGGTCCTTCCCAGCCTTCAAGATGGGAATAACGGTGGCCTCCCGCCAATTTTCTGGGAGTATACTGTCAACCCAAACACGATTATAGACCTCGAGCAGGAATGCCTTACCTTCAGGAGAGAGCTGTTGTAACATTTGTACATGAATACCGTCCGGTCCTGGTGCTGAACATCGCGAAGATTTCAGGGAATGCTCCAGCTCCGCCATGGTGAAAAGGCGATTGTAATCTTCTACGTTTCTAGAACGAAACGTGAAGCCTTGAGATTCCACCTGAGTTTTAAATGGAAGGAACTCAGGGGAGTAGTTTTCCGAGCTAGACACTTGTGCGAAAGCACTGCCAAAGGTATTGGCCACTTCAAATGAATCAACAACAGCTCCTGTGGCTGTTTTTAGTCCCGCTATTGGTATTTGGGTCGTTTTTTTTGCAACACGCCTTAATCTATCCCACACAACCGAGGAAGGTGTGTGTCGGTTAAATGAAGCTACAAATTTGCTCCATGATGACTTTTTGCTATCCTTAATGACTTGTCTGGACCTGGCGCGCATTTTCTTGTATTCGATTAGGTTTTCCAAAGTAGGGTGACGTTGGAAAACCCTAAGTGCACGCCTTCGAGCACGAATGGCATTCCGACATTCTTCCGTCCACCAGGGGACGGGAAATCGACGAGGGTGTGTAGTCGACCGCGGAATCGATTGTTCAGCAGCAGAGAGAATCGTCTCCGTGAGATGCTGCGCCAAATTATTCACTGAGTCGTGCTCGTTGTACGTAAAGACAGCCAACTGGGTGTAAAGGTTCCAGTTGGCATGGTCCAAACGCCATCTGGGCATACGTGTGGAATATGTATGTTGCGTCAAGAGACTAATAAGACATGGGAAGTGGTCACTAGAGTGTAAATCAGAGATGACATTCCATTGTAAGGAGACTGCCAACTGAGGTGAACAAACTGCAAGATCAAGGTGTGAGAAGGTGCTGTGGGAGTCCGAAATGAATGTAGGCTCTCCAGTGTTGAGGAGAGCTAGGTTGTGACTGTCCAAGAAATCGGAAATGAGTTTACCTCTCGCACAAGCGCGACTTGAACCCCAAAGTGGGTGGTGCGCATTGAAGTCTCCCACCAACAGAAACGGTGTTGGCAACTGGGAAACTAGATCTTCTAAATCAATGTGCGAGAGGTCATGGGACGGAGGCAAATATATATTACAGATGGTGAAACGGATGTCTGGCAGTACAATACTTATTGCAACTGATTGGATATCAGACTGTATTGGTACAGATTGCATATAAATGTCATCTCTCACAAGTATCATAGCGCCGCCATGTGCCGGAACACCCTCTTCTGGTGTAACATCACACCGTACTGGGGTGTATCGCCTTAGATGGAAAGCGTCTCCAGGACGCAGCTTAGTCTCTTGCAAACATGCGACCAGAGGTTCGTTTTCTTTGAGCAAGAGCTCAAGTTCTGGCCTTTGAGTGCGAATGCCACGTATGTTCCAATGTAGGATAGCCATATTGCATTATGTATGGGATAGGTAACTCCAAGGTAACTCTTCATTACCTTTGAGTTGGCGGTTGTCGAACTAACTTAGCCCTTTTTTTTTCTCTGGGGCTCGCATTCTTGTCTGGCGCTTTTTCGCGCCTCTTTTCTACTGGGGGTCTCCCAGTGTGGGCAGATTCGAACTCCATGTCCTCTGCCGAGGACGTCCGTGTTCCGATACTGAATTTTGGTTCGAGAGCTTCGAACCGATTTGACACGGAGACCGGCGAAGATGAAAGACGCCGGTCAGAGTCCACCCCTGAAGATTCTCCAGAAGAGGATGTTCGGGATCTTCGAGGAGATGTTCGTGGACTCTTACATCCCTTCGATGTACTGGGATTAGACATACTATTTTCCTTGAGGAAGTCGGTCCTTGTGTAATTCTTTTTAAACTTTATCGGTGAGGCTTCACATCTTACGGGCTTGCTAGTTTTTTGCTCTGATCTTGGTGCTCTTGATGGTGATGTAACAGTGATGTTCTTTGCACTTGGAGATTTTGTGGACGTTGACGTTGACATAGATGTGCGCGCTGATGTTGAAGGCTTTGGAATAGAGCTACGGGCTATAAGTGTCTTTTCAGATATTGTTGCCCCATTAAAATCGCTGGTCTGCGTTGCGATCTCTCTGCTCGGTACCGGTTTAGCTACAACTGAGCTATAGGTCCCGGACCTTGGAACAGAGGGTTGGCGTAAACGCAAGAGCTTCCGGGCTTCTGAGAAGGGCACCTTCTCTTTAACCCGTATCTCTTGAATCGCTCTTTCTTCTATGAAACGGGGGCAATCTCGGGAACTGGATGGATGTTCACCTCTGCAGTTCACACATGACGGAGCTGCTGTACATGCACCATCGTGGGATTCATCTCCACATTGAGGGCATGTAGCTTGTCCCTTGCAAAGCTCGCTTGTATGTCCAAAGCGCTGGCACTTGAAACATCTCAGCGGGTTCGGGATGAAAGGCCGAACTTCGATGGATTCGTACCCTGCCTTAATCCTCTGCGGGAGATCTACCCGGTCAAAGGTCAGGAACAGGGTACGTGTTGGCTTCAGTTCACCACCCTCTTTACGCTGAACCCTGTAAACGTTAGTAACGCCTTGTTCCAAAAGATTTTCTTTAATCTCCTCATTACTTAGATCATCCAATGCACGGGTGTTTATCACGCCGCGCGAGGAGTTCAAAGTTCTGTGCATCTCCACACTGATAGGATAACTGGCTAGCATATTCGCCTTCAGTATTTTAGCTGCCTGGGTGGATGAATGTGTTTCAACCAGCAGCGTGCCATTGCGAGATCTAGTGCATGACTTTACTGGACCAGCAATGTTATCCAGACCCTTTTGAATGGTAAAGGGGCTCACCGATAGGAATTTTTTACCTTCCTCTTTTCTAGTAATAACTAAGTAGCGAGGACCACTCGACTCTGCTACTTCCTTTACACACACTTTATTTTTTTTATTTTGAGTTTTTGGAGAACTCATGGCGATGTCATCCTCCACCATTGCAAATGTCTCCGATGGCATGCTCACATCCTGGGCGCCACCCCGGCTTAGGTGAGAGTCCTGGCCTGGACCTTGCTCACCCTAGGGTCTCACCTCCCAATGTATAGACAGAGGGACCCAATCGCCTTCAGGAGTGCATCAGCTCATGCAATGGCCCCTCCCCGGGACTGACCTTTATCAGCGGATACGCACACAGATCCTACATGATAACCAGGGGCTGGGACTTACGCGATTACCCAGTCACCCCTTGCGTCACCCCATCCTCCGACGACCCGCGCGTAGGTTATCCGTCAGACTGTGTACAGGGAGGTAACAGGTGGGAGGTCAAACACAAAAGTGGACCAAAGTTGATTGGGAGTTTGGCATGTGCCCTCTCACCTCTTGGAGGAACCCAATCGAGAGTATGGCTCGGGGCACCGGGTACGCCAAACCCGTACCTACCGTAGTAGGAGCCCCTGGGGGAGTTTGATTTCGGAGTCCTCCTCTCCTAGATGAGTTGTCGACCAAGACTACCGAGCCCCATCTACCCGTTTGGAATGTTCTTTGCTTCCCCTCACCTCTTGCCTACCAGTAGTCAAAATGACACTTAGTAGGCCGTCTGGTTCAGGTACTGAGCCCCTCCGCCACGGCAAGGCGACACTCCTTCGGAGGGGAAGATGCGTAGAGTAACTTATTTCTGACATGGGACATACATCACACAGGGTTTCGAAATAATTAATCACTTAAAAGACGTGAAGGAATACTCCGAGCAGCTCTTTCACACGTGCAGTAATTCGACAACGTTGCGTTGAGGTTGGGCTGGCACTTTCCTTTCATGTTTTGGGAGGTGACGCTTGTGATTGGCCTACACTCGCGCAGTAAATACAGGACACGGCAGCGTTCTCAAGAAGCACCGTTACGCTGTTTGTTTATGTACTGAGCTAGGGAAAGTGACACCCACACAATCTGCAGTGTTGCCAGCTTGTTTTCGACAAAACTAAAATGTCTCCGTAAGAAATGGTGAGAGACAAAAACGTAAGATACCAAATGTGTTCCAAATACCGAGATCTATCACTGGTTTAAATTAATGCAATGACTTCCCTTCCACCCTGTATACTTGCGGTAAACCTTTAAAATAAACGTTAATTGTGTGAGTTATTGAGTATGTGTTGTTATGGGTTGATGTAGATAAAGTGAAATGAAAATGTAGAAAGGATGTAAGAGCGTGTGCCATGTTGTCAGTTTCCACATATCAGTGAGCCGAGTTTGTATAAAATGTATGTACTCCAGTTGTTAGAACAGACATGTGACCACACCGGCCCTCATTAGTGTCTCTTCTGCCACATTATAAACGGTCACTGGACCTCGTTTGTTTCAGTACAGCCCAATGAAGCAGAGGCATGCGAAAGTACTTTTGGTACCAGATTCCTCATGCTGGTTGATACAAACGATGTCAAAGGAATTGGAATGTGCCCCGTTTAAAGCGAAGAAACGAAACTGTTTCATAAGTGTCGTAATATGAGTGACCTTTAAGTATAAATAACGTAACTCGCTTGTTTGCAGTGTGGCCAACTCTTGGTGATGAAAATTGGCTTAAAGTGAGAAATGCTAAGTGTGAAACAGCTCACAAAGTCGTCATATGGGCGCAAGTCGGGTGTCACATAAGTGAGAGAGATGCTGGTGACTTGCCAACCTTTCCTTCATGCATCATTTTGTCATTTCGTCGCCACGGTAGGTAACGGAGGGGGACACATCGCACCCCAACCAGGAGCAGCAGCAGAAGACTTCCCTCTGGCGGAATCGGGGAGAGCAGCTTGGAGAGTATTGCCATAGGTAACGAGAGAAAGAAAGTTGAAGAAGAGAAATCATCTCGGCATTTGTTTGTCGACCAGGAAAAACCACAAAGGCCAATGGTCAGGAATCGAAGTGGGGCCTCCCGCACACGTTGCCGCAAAAGCATCTCGTTTAATACCTACATATTTTGTAAGTTGTAGTTGGCAAGTCGGTGAAAGTTGTTTATTTCCGAACTCTCTATCCCCACTTCTCTGCAGACGCCAGAGAGAAATGCGTTCACATTCACAATGAAAACTGTAATGGTCATATTGCAGGCTTTAGCTGGAGCATTCTTAACACTGGCTAATAGAGACAGACGACATCACATTAAACACATCATAACAAAACTTTTTATAACTTCTCCAGATTTTTCCGTTGAGGGAAATATCCAAATGCCCAGTTTGTTTTATAAGTAAACTTCAACTTTTGCCAAATGAAGTTTAGCAGCTTCGTTGCCACAGTTTCGTGGTCGTTTCCTTGTAAGTAGGGCCCTGATTCTCCCGACATGGGCTTTGCAAATGTCCCCCCCCCCCCCCCAAGGTCCTGTGTGTGTGTCTGTGGACAGCATAACTCAAAAACGAAAAGTCCATTAAAAACCAAAGTTGGTATTTAAATTTAGTGTCTTTCAAGGATGTGACACGAAGATTTGGAAGGAAATAGCCCCACCCTAAACTACCCTTTACATGGAAAATTTTTCGAAAATGTTGATTTTCTTGAAAATGGCTGTAACGATTTTGATTAAAATGCCATATGTTTAAGATATTTGTATGACAAATGAAGTGTATATTTTGAATTTTCTGGCTATATCCTCGTAATCCTGTTTACTCTGGATGAATTTTGAATAACTCGTAAACCGTAAGAGATAGACAAAATCTTACTGTACAAAAATGTAGATCTCGCTAAAACTCACAATTTATGTCTGAATAAATTTTTTTTTCTTGAGTGAATCATTTCGGAGATATTCCTTGTTATTTGTGTCAGTTTCGGAAAACTTAAAACTTTGGTGAAATGGAACATCGTTGTTCGTTTTTTCATATGTTAAGCGTACAAAGAGAACGGGGTGTTAAGTTACACTGGGAGTGAAATTTGAAAGTTCCACATTTTTTGATAGATTTTTCTGAAAATTTTACTGTGTTTGTATTTATATGAGAATAGGAGGTACACCAAATTTCATTAAAATTGGATTATTCGTTTAGGATATATAAATTATTTTATGAATTTAATAGGCTCATTTTCAAAATAGAGCTCGCGTCTATTGACTTTTCAAAATTCATTTATATTGGCAGAACTGATACCCTAAAACATGGGTAACAATTGTATGAAGAGATATTTCAAATACGTTTTCTGATTATGCTGTACATATTTTTTTAATAACAAAGAAAATTTAATCTTAAAAATTATTGATTTTTTTTTCATACAAAAAAAATGTTTTTGGAATTCATGTTAATGATAACATCAATATTGAGTCATAGTTTTAGCTGCTATTTATGAATACTTTTGGAAATTTTCATTGAATTTAAAGCAAAACTCAGGCGCGACCTTCTTTTGGAATGTGCAGAAATCTACAGCGCGTCCCACCCTTAGAAGACAGTACACGTTAAATGGAGCGCAGTGTTGCAACATGTACTAGTTGCGAATCTTTCTCCGCGAGCGACTCGAGGTGGCCGAGTCCTGTACTTAGTCCTTCAATTGCTGCTTGACGAGATGGGCACTTTTAACTTTGGTATCCCTCCACGCCTTTGTTACTGTATGACCTAAATTTACAAATGACTCGTCTGTATAAACAATTGATTTCCCCTGGTCCCTAAACCTTTTTATGTTTTTTAGATTTTTATGTCGCCATCTGATGATATCGATATCGTCTCTTTCTATTAATATGCACTTGTTACCCTTTCTTTCATATTCGAACCCCAAATCAGAGTGGCCCTTGAGAAATTTGGTAGGGTCTCATCACTGTTGAACTGTGACAAAATTATATTCAGCGTGGGTGGAATATTTGCAAACTGTAAAGAATGAACAATTCGCCGCACTCCACCTTCCACTATTCAATCATATTGCGTTAACCTAGCGTTTTGTGTAGTCCCCCCCTTTTTGCTTTCTTTTTCGATGGCGTTCTTAGAGGTCCTTTCATTAGTTCCTTTTTAATCCTACACACTACTGCTTCTGAACACCTGATAGCCTTAGCTGTTTCTTTTACCGCCTTACTTACACGCATTTTACTTCAAAAATAATCTAACACATTCATAATTATTTGGCGTTCCTTACTTCTTAATTTACCAACATATCGTCTCTTCCTAGCTTCCCCCTCCATAACTACAAATATTTACAAAAATATTAAACAAATAACGCAATAACAGCTCACAGTTACACACACGGCTTCTTTCGAACTAATGTTAGTGCTGCTCTTTATACTATCTTCTGTGTCAGGCCTGGCGCTGAATAGATGAATACCTTTTGTTTGCCTTACTGGATAAAAGAAAGAGGTTACTGCCTTTTGGTTTATTTTAAAAACTTTCTCCAACCTTCCTCAACATTTGTTCTCGCTGGTTCCCTGATGTAAACTCAATAACAAAAAAGTTTCACACTGCGTAACTTTTGCAGTGCACAGATATAAAATTTTCCGAAAACATTTAATTTAAAAAATTATAACACTTAACTGGGTAAACATAGAGAATTCAAAGTAGGCAGGTAGTACCACTATAGTTTACTCTACCTAAGAAAAAAATATAGATGCATTCTAGCAGTTAGTTTGTTAGTTAGTGCGTGATGAGTGTAGAAACAGCAAATATCGGACTTCTATTGAAAAAAACGTTTTCTGAAGAAATGTGGACCTATAGAAATGTATAATGACTCTGAAAAGGATATAACCTGATAGAGAAAAGAATTCTGCATAGGATAATGTGTTCAAACCTGAAATTTATAACAAATGAATATTTATACCATGCTATTAGTAATCTTGCAACAGCGCGGGGTAGAAAAGGACGAGGCTAACGGCAACTTGTATGCGCTAGATAGAGACAGAGATGTCCCATTTAACTCCATACTGTCTTCTAAGAGTGAAACGCTATATAGTTTTGAGAAAAACAGGCTTTTATATAGGAGCATCCTGTGTACGTTAAGGGAAGAGCGCTATTTGAAAGGGCCGTAATGGCCACATGGAGTGGGGGATATGAAAAATGCTAGCTGTACAGGTGTTCCAGGAACATTTTAAGGTAAAAAAACAATTTTCGACTTTTTGACAATTTTGACCAAAATTTCACTCCCAGTGTCCCTTAAAGCTTTAGAACACTTGACTATCGCGCAAAGCCTACTGTATTCTAATATTGCCCTTGTATCTACAAGGAAATAAGCAATAAGAAATTTGTACAAATGTTTATCTCAACTAACACGAAGAAGATATAGGAATAAGAGTTTGTAAGAATGCTTAGTACAAGAGTAGAGAAAGTCATGTGAGTGTAACACATGAGATTTTTGTCAGTGTATCCCATTTTCTATTTTCCCATTATTTTCGATTTCGTCATTTTGTGATTTTCTTGCCTTTTACGATTATTTTGTCATTTGCGTGGATTTATATTGAACATAGACATGGCGGACGCAAATATGAATGTAGCGACTGCTAGGTGTGTTGAGGCATAGGTTTGTGACTTCCACGACTGGAAGAAAGGATGTAGGTCTGCTACAAGACAGGACCCGGAGTTGAGTATTTGTTTCATCGTGTTGAAGGTAAAATTACATATTGGAAGTAACTACTGCATGCGCAGTCCGCCATATTGTTACGTTACTAACTTTGCAATGCAACACATGTTCCATAGGCGGCGCCGTGGCCGAGCGGTTAGCGCGCTCGCCTACCACCTAGGCGGCCCGGGTTCGATCCCAGGGACCCGCATGTGGTATTCGTGGTGGACGAATCGGCGTCAGGGCGGCTTTTCTCCGGGTGTTCCGGTTTCCCCCGCCATCTCATTCCACCGGTGCTCCATCTTCATTCCATGTATCATCAGTGTCACCGCCTGCGGTGCCGTAGTAGTAAAAGCGGGCGTTAAACACTACAACAACAACCTGTTCCAAAAGTTCACGAACTGTTTGTGCTTGTATAGAAGTTACGTTCGTGTAACTTTCTCTGCACTAATTTTAATATTGTGAGAAATTTGTTTGGTGACTTTTTGTAGTAAACGTGTTTTTTATTTTAAAGTCCTTTATAGGTCTTTTTCAAACATTTAAGATCATGAAAATGTGGGCCCTGATTTTCTTGTACTGAAGAACGTGCCATTGTTTGAGGGTCCAAAAGAAGATCTATACAATCAAATACGTCACCTATGTATGTGTGTACGTGCATTGCAGGTGCTGGATGTCTGTTCACAGATGTACCATGTGCTGTGGAATTATTTCCGCTTGTTGTCTACGGTTCCCGCCAAAACGTATTGTTATCGCGTCACGCACTGGTCTATTTCAGTCCTCGGCGCGCGCACCTGTCCTCGCAACACATTCTACTGACTCGGCTTTCAATGGCCACGAGAAAAATAAACCAATAACGTGCAAGAAAATGTTTACGCAAAAAAAGACAATTGTGTGCTTGTACGCGTTTTTTTTTCTTTTGTTTTTAGTAAGATTCTGTCTTTTACAGTTTGCCAATTTTAGAAGACTTCAGAATGTGTTCACAGGCTATTCGTAGAAAATTCAAGATATTTCTTTTATTTCTAATGAAGTTATCTTAAACATGCGGCATTTTAATCAAAATCGATAGCCATTTTCACGAAATTAAGAAATTACGAAAATTGTTATATATTTTATATAAGCAATAGTTTGCGGTGGAGGAATTTCTTGAAAATGTTAGTGTTTGCTGTATACAAAGCTACGTATTTAACGGGTTACCTTTCCTTGCTACTTAGCCAAGTGTCTTGCAGCGGATTACGTCATAATTGTCACTCCCCGCGCATGCTCGGGGAGTTGTAGTTGTAGCCAACACGCCTGGGTGTGGGAAAGCAGGCAGAAAATCCCTCTATATTCTCTACTACGTATGGTAAGTAGAGGAAGTATCGTATTCCACCCAAAAATTCGATGTCGAGATTTCATCGGAAATATGTTATGTTCTACAATCCAAAAGAGCATTTTTAGAAAAAGGTCCGTGAAAAGTCGGTTAAAATAGGGATGCGACACGAAGATTTTGAAGAAAGTTTCTCCACCCTAAACTACCCTTTACATAGAAAATTTAAAAAAAATTTTGATTTTCCCGAAAACGGCTCTAACGATTTTAATTAAAATGCCCTATGTTTGAGATATTTGTATGACAAATGAAATGTATATTTTGAATTTTCTGGTTATAGCCCCTGTAGTCCTGTTTACTCTGGATGACTTGTATAACTGGTAAACCGTAAGAGATAGGTAGAGTTTTGGAGGTGCTCCTTGTTATTTGTGTGAGTTTTGGAAAACCTAAAAGTTTCATCAAATGGAAGGTCGTGATTATTTTTTTATGTATGTGTGTTGAGCAAAGAGACCGCTCAAAGCCTACTGTATTGCCATATTCCCCTTGTACCTACAAGGAAATAAGCAATAAGATAATTTGTACAAATGTTTATCTCAACTAACACGAAGAAGATACAGGAATAAGAGTTAGTACAAGAGTAGAGAAAGTCATGTGAGTGCGACACATCAGATTTTTCTTTGTTTTCTCACCTCTTTGATAAAAATTAACTTTGTAGATGCAATTAAACTATTACTTCCATTTGTGATTAGGATAAAAATTAATATGCACGAACAGGTACTTAATTCCCTATGTGCAACATTTAATATTAAATGATGTTTAGCTATAAAACTTGGGGGGGAGGGGGGGGGGGGGAGAAAGTGTCACGGTAGCGAGACCATCATGGTTCATGGTCCGTTGGGCATGAACGTACACAAGCAAAAGTAACTGAAAGAGATTAGAAGATTGTCGCAAGTTACGACCTTGAAAAGCATAGCTGGTTGTGACTGTTTTTCACTCTGAAAAAGGAAGACTGGAAATTCAGTACGTTACCCCCACCATCTTGTAATTTGTGTTATGTTGCAAGAAGTTAGGCTTGAAGCAGCACCAGGATGTGAAGTTATTGTCTGGACACCCCTCCCCTGGATCATTTCTAAACCAATAGGATAGATAGCCGCTTGTGGGCGTCCTCCACATTGGTAATGTCTCTGTTACCTTCCTTGAAATAAACAAGACACTGGTGATAATGCCTACTGCACGGAAGTCGGAGATATATTATCGTATTATTTAAATAGTTAACGTGCGCTTTTGCTGTGTTCATAGAAAGCGTCCGATTATTCAACGTTTCACATTGCACCAATGAGTGCGTCACTTGACAGATAGATACTAACTCCGCGTTGCAAGGTGTTCGCTGTTCTCTCTACTTGCAGACAGCGCGACACTGTGTACATACGCAGGCAGTATGTTATCTACAGGAGGAATTGCTGTCAGGGGGTTATCTTTAAGGTTCCTCTTATCGCCACACTATACCAAAATAAGGCGAACCTTGCCCACTGCATCAACACCAACGTTGATGTTGTACTTGTTCATGAACTACAGGCTCTGTGAATGAGCAAGAAATAACCAGAGCTAGTGAGCCACTACCTAGTAGGTACATGTGACGTCACATTTGGTCGCTCTCTCCTGTGTCACATTGCAACAATTTGATACAAATAATCTCACTGCGAATGGGGCAAACATACAATAGTTGTGTCATTGAAAATACCAAATGTAAAGCAATACTGTAATAAAAGTCACTTGTTGCATCCTTAGGCAAGAAGATACATACAACACGTAAATATTTACATTTTTGACAATATACATGTATGTGTAATGTGTATCTTTGCTTTCTCTACTGGTAAGTAGAGTATTCCACCCAAAAATTCGATATCGGGATTTCACCGGAAGTATATGTTTTGAGACCCCCTGAAGCCAAAAAAAGCATTTTTAGACAAAAATCTGTGTGTGTGTGTGTGTGTGTTTGTGGACAGCATAACTCAAAAACGAAAAGTCGGTTAAGAACCAAAGTTGGTATTTAAGTGTAATATCTTTCAAGGATGCGACACGAAGATTTTGAAGAAAATGGCGCCACCCTAAACTACCCTTTACATGGAACATTTTTCGAAAATTTTGATTTTCTTGAAAATGGCTCTAACGATTTTGATTAAAATGCCATGCTTAAGATATTGTATGATAAATGAAATGTATATCTTGAATTTTCTGGCTATAGCCCCTGTAGTCGTATTTACTCTGGTCGACTTTTGCATAACTGGTAAACCGTTAGAGATACACCAAATTGTACTGTACAAAAAATGTAGATCTTGCTAAAATACACAATTTATGTCTCAATAAATTTTCTTGTAGGGTGAACCATTTCGGAGATATTCCTTGTTATGTGTGTGAGTTTCAGGAAACATAACTTTCGTGAAATGGATCATCGTTGTTCATTGTTTTTATATGTTAAGTGTGCAAAGACAACAGGATCTCAAAGCTTTAAAACATTCGACTATCGCTCAAAGCCTACTGTATTCCCATATTCCCCTTGTACCTACAAGGAAATAAGCAATAAGATAATTTGTACAAATGTTTATCTCAGCTAACACGAAGAAGATATAGGAATAAGAGTTTGTAAGAATGGTTAGTACAAGAGTAGAGAAAGTCATGTGAGTGCAACACATCAGATTTTTTTAATCTTGATGTCTCATCCTTGGAAGGCGTGGAGTTTATGGAGTTTACACTCGCCTTGCGCACACACTCACATAATTATTACTTGCGTGATTAATCCTGTTTCAAATGGAAGTAATAGCTAATTACATAAGTCTCGGAGTGGCCTCGCACGTTTATGCTGGAGGCTTGAGCCAGTTGGAAATAGCTCTCCAGAGATCGCTGTGTAAATAATTACTCGAGATAATGCGCATTATCTACCCAACCCTAAATCTCTCGCACACTTTTAACTGCAATGTTTTCTTGTCCAACATATGTACTAGATAGAGGAAGTACAGGAATTATGGTGTTCCACCCAAAAAGGTCCATGTCGAGATATCAGCCTAAATACGCGTTTTGACGTGCCCTGAATCCAAAAACATGTTGCATACGTCTGTGAAGTCTCTACCTGTGGCATGGTAGTTAGCTCCACTCGTGGCTGGAGGACGGGGATGTTCATTTAGCCGGGATTATTCCTCCTCCAGCCTGTTTGAACCTGGAAGTGTAAGTCGGTGTGAGCAAGTGTTCATATAGTTGCCTATATCAAGAAACAACGAAACATGATGTGTTGCACTCACACGACCTTCTCTACAAACACTTACTCCCATGTCTTCATGTTGAGATAAACATTTGCAGAAACAATCTTATCGTTTATTTCCTTGTAGGTACAAAGGGAATGTGGGAATACAGTAGACTTTGAGCGATAGTCAAATGTTTTAAAGCTTTGAGATTCCGTTCTCTTTGCACGGCTCACATATAAAAAATGAATAACGATCTTCCATTTGACGAAAGTTTTAAGTTTTCCAAAACTTACACAAATAACAAGGAGTATCTCCGACATGGTTTACTCTATAAAAAATGGTTTCGACATAAATTGTGTGTTTTAGCGAGATCTACATTTTTTGTGCAGTAAGATTTGGTCTATCTCTAACGGTTTACCAGTTATGCAAAAGTCATACAGAGTAAATACGACTACAGGGGCTATAGCCACAAAATTCAAGATATACATTTCATTTGTCATACCAATATCTCAAACATATGGCATTTGAAGCTTTCCTGGCGACGACGACGACGCTATCTGGCAGGCTGAGAACAGCCCGAGAACATCTTGAATATATGGCATTTTAATCGGAGTCGTTAGAGCCATTTTCGAGAAAATCAAAATTATCTTCAAAATTTTCCACTTTTTAACCGACATTTCATTTTTGAGTTGTGCTGCCCAGAGGCTGACACACACACACACATACACACACACACACACACACACACACACACACACACACACTCACATACGCGCGCGCGCGAACTTTTTTTTCTTTTTGGTTTCAAGGGGTTGGGGTGCAAAACATATTTCTGTTGAAATCTCGACATCGAATTGTTTGGGTGGAATACAATACTTCCTCCACTTACTATACATAGTAGAGAAAGTAAAAAATGGTTAACCTGAGAAAGTGTATAGGTTGAAAGTGATGTTCATTGGAGTGAATTTTGTATTTACTTGGGATCCAGTTGTGTATGGTAGGTGCATATTAATCCTGGGTTTTAGCAACACTGATATTTGGGCTGCGCCTTGTGGCTTAAGGCCTCCGTTCCTTGTTATTGACGTAGGTACGCAATATGCGTGTTGCAGTAGTCAATCTTGAGTTGTTTCTATCCGGTGTGTACCTAGGGCGAAATGTGCGCCTCGGGAGGTTGAGGTGAGTGGAGACACCGGGCGGCCAGATCCAGACTAACGGTATAGGTCCTCCGGGGCTCTGTTTGGGGTCCAACTCAGTGATAGCGAGGGACGCCAAGCTGCACTTCCTGAGAACCATTAGCAAACAAAAGGCAACGCTCATAAACAGGGCGAGAGATATGTAGTCGTGCTGTGGTTGGGCATCACGGTTCTCCATAACAGCAATTCATTCATTTCTATATTGCGCTTTTCTCTCCAGCCCTTAACTCCTCCATATGTTTAGTACAACCGGCCCATATATTTTAGGCAAGATTTTCCTTGAATAAAATGATCAATGAAGCAAAATGGAAGGACAAGAAATTGGGTGATATCCTTGTCCTTCCCAGGATTTGCCTAGCAACCCTGGGCCAGGGGAGTCGAACCTACGTCATTCACATGACTTTCTCTATGCACTATCGTTTATTTTACCGAGCGAGGTGGCCCTGCGGGGCCTCGATTCCGTGGGTCGTGGGTTCACTTCCCGGTTCGCTAGACGATCCTCCTTCCATTTCACTTCACCTTTCACCTTCTTGGTTGTTTAAGGGTTCCAAGTGTCGGCGGGATTTTGGAATGTAAATACTCGTCCTCCGAGCCGCCACTAATCCTTTGTATTTGGGGACCCTGCCCTCTGCTGTCGGACCTCTGACTTCACCCCTCAGCTTTGAAATGAGACCTAGCATACATACTTGGTTCTTCAATTCACTTGGGTATGCAGATTCTTCAAACGTCGAATTACTTTTGCCAGGTTTTGCTGTAAACATTTCCAAGGGAAAACATTGCTGCATATCGCCTACTAAAATGAGAAAACGATGTGGCAAAGGTCATTTGTTGTGACCAGTAAAGGAATGTGGAGTTTTCATTCTAGCCATCTACTTGGCTGCAAGCTTGCAGTCTGTAAATCCGATACATCCACGTACGGTAGTACTAACTTGATAGGCATAATTAAACACCTCAGAAAGTGTGCTCATCCAGTTGATGAGCATGCACCGCAACGTGATGTCATCGGACGATTTGCTTATTCTTCTATACCTGGGCGATCGAACTTCGGGGAGTAGAGAAAACCATGTGAACGTAATACGTTGTGTGATAAAATGGATTGCATAAAAGCCTTCTCCATGGGGAAACAAATTATGGCAACAATCGGTTTTGGAGTTTACTCACTCTTTAACATACAGTATGTATAGGCGTTGGTATGTATGAAGTTGATAAACAATAGAGAATAACATATTAATTATTACGTAAAACAAAAGTGAGTAGAGAAAATAATATAAATGTAATACGTTGTACTTCTATTTCAAACATATAGACAGCACGAGCTGCAGCTATAGGTGAACTTTCCTACTGTATTCTGATAGCCCTGGAAGAGGACTTTAAAACGCTAGCTCGTTTGCTCAAATCAAGTTACGCGTAGACTAAGATAGCTAAGTGAACTTTCTTTGCGTTTTCTCAAAGCTCCTCACGAGACCTTTACTATCCTGGCTTGTTTGTTGAAATTGACCTATTCACAGAGAAATTCTGGCCAAAATAAGGTTTAGAGTAATTGTAACTGTTACGCGTAAAATCACGTTTTTTTCAGGAACGACACCTGTATAGGTAAACTTAAGAAGCAAAACCCTGTCTGAGTACAAAATTTGATAGAAATGTTAGAGCCGTTTCTAAGTTGCGCGGAATTGATGGCCATAACCAGAGAGTTGATGCAAATAGTTACACAGAGAAGCACAATTTGCACTGCTCGCCGATTGGTTCAAATAGTCACGTGACCTCAAGTTCATCGGCATAAGGGAAAACTGAGTTTCGAACTCGGGACCTCTTGAGTGTCATGTTGGCTCTGTGATAAGTTTAGAGTTAGTTAAAAATGAGACCCACTCTCGATGATTTAGAAGATTGAAATAAAAATAAAAGTGGAACCTTTCTTAATTTTTTTCCAATAATTTAAATTTATGTAGCCTATTAATAATTAGATTTCATAATATTGTTCTTCGGTATGATTATGAATTATATTTACAGATTCTAAATCTGTTGCATTTAATTCTGCGAAAATAGTTTAATTAATAACATTCAAATTACAAAAAAATTATTTCAAATATTTGGTCCTCTCGTACTAAAATATTTAAATCAATTAAAGATAGAAAGCAACCCGGCTCACACCTGTACCGGTTTAAACTCAGATCATGTAAGATTTTCAAGGTCGAAGAGACCTAGTTAATAAACATCGGGGTCACTGATATGGACTGCACAACGTGAAGAAGAACTTGGTGTGCTTCTGCTGGTCGCGTCTGTTCATTGCGATGAACTGCTGCAACAGCAAGTAACTCTGGCCCGGCCCGGCCCGGCCCGGCCCACGTGATTCAGATCAACATCCATTACGCAAAATCAGCGCATCTTTCCAACTTTGCACATTCAAATAGCGTACATTTCCAAATAAATGATATTCTTGGGGAACCGCATTGTGTTCTGAATTTAGCTTAGGGACCTTAGTTTCGAGGTTAAACGTTTTCTCATGTGGCATTGATTGGTATTGTTCATTCATTTAAAAAGCCTGACGACACAATTGGGAGAGTATGTATGTATATTATACCTGTCATTTTGCTTGCTTTTCTTTGCTTTCGCAAGGCCAACTTCAGTAAGAATGAAGAGGATTCATTCCATCGACTATTTACGAAACATTTCAAATGAACAACCTATTATTATTATTATTATTATTATTATTATTATTATTATTATTATTATTATTATTATTATTATTATTATTATTAATTGACCTATTTTAATCTAAATTATTAGAACCGTTTTTGAGGCAATAAAAACTAAAAACATTAGAAAAATATTGGGTGAGGGGGGGGTCTTGAAAATCTTGATTTTGTGTTCTTTAAACAATTACACTTAATATAATGATAATCATTCGCCTTTTGGTATTGAGTGATGATGATGATTAGAGACTTGTGCGCGCGTACCTTTATCGAAAGTTTACTTTGAAGGGCTCAAAACGTGAAATGTACATTTTAATTGATGGATAGAGAAGGTAAATTGAAGACTCTAGGCCGGCCATATTGGGTTTATCGTGAGCGGTGAAAGTGCAAACAGCCGAGCCTCTCTTTGCTGTTTCGCTGTTGTTTATCTTCCAGTCCAAGCACATCGCCGTGTTGCTAACCTGGTTTTAAAGCGATACAAACTGTCCCAAGTGGTGGTCGTAGACGAAATACAAGGTACGTCGTAACTGCGTGCAACTACGCCGAGGGGGACTATGCAGTTGGCAGGGTTCCTACATTTTCACCAGCAAAGATGCACATCAGTAAATAGTTGTAGGTTCACAGTAATATCTGAAGCAGAAGTCATGCTCCTATTGCGCTTACATTTCGTGCTTCAGATATCACTGTGTACTGATTCGTTGCGTTTCTGGTATACCCAATATACCTCGGTCTCTTCTCTTTGTGACCATGACAATGTGTTTTACATGGAGAGGCATGGACATACATATATCCCAAACGTACAGCAGTCGCTATATTAACATTTGCGTCCGCCATGTCTATTTCAGTAGATTCCCGTCTTACATCCGGACTTGGTAAGAGAGCGATCCCACACCAATCAGCTGGTACGGACGACCACAGAGCACCTCGTAGAAGGAAAAGTTACCGCTCTTGGATAAGGGTAATGCCACTCCCATCTTCTAACAGCTATTCCTGCCCCCTTCCTGTATCCAAAACTAGGTATACAGGACGAAACCATTGCCCAAGACATCCCATCCATTCCCGAGGCAATAACAAAAAGAGCCACTGTCGCGTGGGCGCGCATCAGAAATCACCAAAATGACGTGATTGCCAATATTGGCAAGGGCGAGCCAAAGCATCGCAAACGTGCTAGAATTAAAATGTTCTAGACATTGCATGGCTCGCCGACTGATGCGCACCCATGCAACCCAGGCTCTAGGCCACACATTCCGGAAGAGGTCTGTGCCTCGGAAACGCCTCAGGAGCTGCAACCTGGCCGCACAGGAAAACTGCGGAAAAACTGTAAATAGTGAAGTGTATATAGTGCAGTGTAAATATGTATATACGAGCACGCGCGCGCGTGTGTGTGTGTGTGATGGGACATATGTGTGGTATGCCCAGGAGTGAGTGAGCGTATGGTACATTATTTGTTGTGAAAAAAGAAAACCAGAGTGCCCATTTAAAACTGTTAACTGTATATAATGTAAATTTGAGCCTGTAAGCCGGGCCCCTTTGTACCGGCACCAGGCAAATATATTAGTCAATAAAATAAGTTGAAGTTGAAGACACAAAAGCATGATAATAAAATGACATCTTTAACACCGCACAGATAGAGTCGCATTAGCGGCTAGGTGCTGTGCAAATAAACATACCGTACAGGAGAGCCTGTACGACCTGTTCTCGAATGCTGGAATGCATGTCTATTTCTCACGTGAACTGCATTTGTTTTTGGATGAAAATGCATTACTGCATGACAGACGCCGTTTTTTGTGTGCAATTCCATGCATTTGCTCAACAAGCTGGACCGTAGTACACCGGCTGTGCGCCGTTCCTGTTTTATCCCCAAACATGTATTGAAATGCAATATATTGCAATTATATTTTTCACTCATTGGTTTAAACGTGAGGAAATGTCGATGGGCATTCTGTTGTAATGAATGACTGAGTTTTACGGAAGTTATATGTACCTATGTAGGTACTTCTGCGTATATAGGCTCGAACCGCTAAAGGAAATGAGCCTCATACATATGTACCTGTTTTAGCATTATATTGCACTCGTAGGCAGGAGGTTACATTTGTGCTTCATCTTTTGGTTTAGTGGATCTTTTGTGAAATAATAGTCAATATTCAAAACACTTAACACGAAAATACCTTCAATGTTGCACAATTTCAAGAAATATTAAAATGCGTTCATACATTTTGGTGAAGCTCGTGAAGAAAGAGTAAGTTTGTGCGTGTGCGTGCAGCGTCCGTGAGGCACTGTTGTGACGATCCGATAAAATTTGAGAAGTGTATACATGTACCATCTGTCTAGTAGAGGGAAGTCACCAGAAATACACGTTATGAGGCCACGTGAATCCAAAAATGACAATGAAAATGATCTGTGTGTGAACAGTATAACAAAAACGAAAACTCAGATAATCGGTGTTTAGATTCAGAATCTTCCAAAGATATGGAAGAAAGATTTTCAAGAAGGGGCTCCCCCCCTACCCCCACCCCAGATTACCCTTTACGCGGAAAAGTATTTGAGATACTTTATTTTTTCAAAAACGGCTCTTAACCGTTTTTACAAAAATACCAGAACGTAAATGTTGGATTTTTTGGAAATGTCCCGTTAAATTATTTTGTTTATCGACGCTCTCAATTGCCACGATCATATCAGAGTCGTCGGTGTGCCGGATCTTTGTCCCACAGGAGTTCGTTTACATGCCAGTAAATCTGACATGGAGCTGTCGTTTTTAAGCACACTTTAAAACCGTCGGTCTGGGCCGTGTTTGAACCCGCGACCTTGGGATTAGTAGGCCAACGTCTAACCAACTGAGCCATCCAGACCAACTGGAAATGCCCCGTGAGCTCGCCATTCGAAAAGAATTTTGTATAAAAATGTGTAACTGATAAACTTGAAGTACTACACAACAAATATACACCTCTTTAAACTGTGCAATATGTGGAAACTAACTTACTTGTGTCTGGCATCAACCATTTCCTAAATATAGTATGATGTTTCTGCAAAGAAGTAGATACGAAGTGTGTAGAAGTGATATAAAAATACACGCTAGTGGCTAGTGAATGTAACGTGTAGGTACATCGGTTTGCGAGCTATTTGTTGCATACAGACGGGCGCAGGGGCATACATGACCACTCGTACGTGTAGGTACATCGGTTTGCGAGCTATTTGTTGCATACAGACAGGCGCAGGGGCATACGTGACCACTCGTACGTGTAGGTACATCGGTTTACGAGCTATTTGTTGCATACAGACGGGCGCAGGGGCATACATGACCACTCGTACGTGTAGGTACATCGGTTTGCGAGCTATTTGTTGCATACAGACGGGCGCAGGGGCATACATGACCACTCGTACGTGTAGGTACATCGGTTTGCGAGCTATTTGTTGCATACAGACGGGCGCAGGGGCATACATGACCACTCGTACGTGTAGGTACATCGGTTTGCGAGCTATTTGTTGCATACAGACGGGCGCAGGGGCATACATGACCACTCGTACGTGTAGGTACATCGGTTTGCGAGCTATTTGTTGCATACAGACGGGCGCAGGGGCATAAATGACCACTCGTACGTGTAGGTACATCGGTTTGCGAGCTATTTGTTGCATACAGACGGGCGCAGGGGCATAAATGACCACTCTTACCTTAACTTAGATTGAGTTTTCTTGTTGACATTTTCGTAGAACATTGGGATGTTTCATGGCGTGTTTTGCACAGAAGTTGTTCTAGATGGCGCAAGGTTGTTTGATTTGGAATGACATGAGTAGTAGTAATATGTTCCTTCTGGCTCAAGAAGTGGCATAAGTGACATGTTCCCTTTGGCTCAAAAAGTGGCATAAGGGACATATCAGTCACGCCCCCCCTCCCCACCTCCCCCTCCCCTCCCCCCTTAAGTGACATGGGTATTTCTTTGGACACGTGGGAATTCCGAAAAAAGAGGGTGGATGGTCTGTCGCGATCAGGATGACAAAGGAAGTGTAATTTATGACCCCCCCCGTCCCCCCTGACCCTCCTATTCTAGTGTCTGCATGTGTTTTCGAATGTGACAGTTGGAAATGTTCCCCTCTGACAGTTTTGAAAAGAACAAGCTTCATTTTGGAACGGCGAGCATAGAGGATGACAAAGGAAGGGTAATTAATGTCCCCCTGACCCTCCTATTCTAGTGTCTGCATGTGTTTTCGAAAGAAGAACGTGAGGGTAAGAAACCCTACAATGAATGGCCCCTTTCAGATCTTGATATATTTATGTGACAGTTGGAAATGTTTCCCTCTGACAGTTTTGAAAAGAACAAGGCTTCATCTTGCAAGGGGGGCGAGCATAGACATCCCCATTTTCCTGTCTGAACAGGCTTAGTGTTTTTCTCTTAACAAAGCAGCCAAAGATCACCACCTGCAGGAAGAAACCTTTTCAATAGCGAAAGAATACTTCTGTATTGACGCGTGGACCACCCATGTGATCCCCCACTGCGAGGGTTTCCCTGCCTTCCCATTGTGTTGAATGGCCGTCCAACCCCTCCAACACTTCAATGCGTTCCCACACAGTGGGGACAAAAGGAAACCTGTAACATAACTCTTAGCAGAAAACAAACTTGCAGTTCGACATAACGAAACTTTTACTGATCAAAATCTACCCCCCCCCCCCCCCCCACACACGCATTCTTCCGAAGAAAAACCTATTCTCACTGAAATTTTCGGACCGCACACATCTTTGACTTTGCACTAGTCATTAAGCGGAAGGGTAATGAGGCTTTTACATTCACAAGGCTTTATCGGTCCACTTTTCCTGTGTCATGTTTTCTAGTTTTTTGTTCTTTATTTATCTATTTTGTTTATTTTGGATTCCTTATGGACTTCAATGATGTCCCGCACAATCAACGCAAGCACTATCTCACGATCTTTTACGCTCATAGAGTTCTCTCTACACACGTTTCTTACTGTGACATGTTTGTTTGCATTCTGCTAATCCTCATGGAAATACTGGCTTATACTCGCATTTAATTTCAGTATTATTTTATAAATAACGTTATTTTATACTTGCAACATTCATTTTGTGTATAGTATCATGTTCGACGATCAGAGAGGCTGTTTCTCGTTTCTTTCAAGCAAATTTAAGCTTTGACAACATGTTACTTAAGCTGAAAATATTGTCTCGTCTGTTACCCTCACGCAACTTTCTCTACTCTTGCCCTAACAATTAATACAAAATGTTATTTGCACTAACATCTTCGTGTTAGCTGAGATAAACGTTTTCACAAATTATCTCCCTGCTTATTTCCTTTTATGTGCAAGGAGGGATATTAGAGTAAGGAAGGCTTTGTGTACTGATCAAAAGCTACATGCAATTCTACTGAAAAAGCATTCACAAGGAATTTTTTGGGTCCATCCACATCTCTTGACTTCGCATTTGTTTATGTTCCCAAAACTCAACTAAAATCATGGAAATATCTCCAAAAAATCCTACAGACACACACTTAGACATACACACACGCACACCTACACTCACACACACATTTAGACATGCACACACGCACACAAATACACATGCACACCTACACACATGAATGCACAACCACACACACACACACACACACACACACACACACACACACAAACAGACATACATACGCGCAAACACACGCACAAAACCGCATAAGCTTCATTTATAAGTTCCTTAAATTAAGGACTTTATGTTAGCCAATGCATCACTTTTCACAAGGATACTCTACTCAGTTTTCTTTGTGAAATATCCGGGGTGTTTAAGAGGACACTTATTTATACATTTATTTTCTTGTTTATAGTATCTTACGAGATTACTATGCTTGTTTAATCCTAGCAAGTAATATTTTTTAAATCGCACCAAAGAATAACGATACCACAATGCAGGAACAGTAAGCACCCGAGGAACGTAGCTGAATCATTGAACCATCAGCAATACAGGTTTCAAAGTAATGGGCAAATTTCAAACACTAAGTAATATCTCGCCTTATTATTAGTTTCTTTATTGACAAATTCGAGAGTTCTGGTCAAAGTAATTACTGCAATAACACATGTTAACATATATAATAACCCCTTTCAATCATACAGAAAATTCTTTTGACTTCATTTCTACATAAACACAAATATTAAAAATCTGATGTGTTACACTCACGTGACTTCTACCCTCTTGTACTTCCCATTCTTACAAAATCTTATTCCTATATCTTCTTCGTGTTAGTTGAGATAAACATTTGTACAAATTATCTTATTGCTTATTTCCTTGCAGGTGCAAGGAGAATGTTAGAATACTGCAGGCTTTTCTGCCATAGTCTAATGTTTAAAAGCTTTGAGATTCTGTTGTCTTTGCACACTTAAGATATAAAAAATGAACAACAATGATCCATTTCACGAAAGTTCTAAGTTTTCCGAAACTCACACACATAACAAGGAATATCTCCGAAATGATTCACACGACAAGAAAATTTATTCAGTCAAAAATTGTGTATTTTAGCAAGATCTATATTCTCTATAGTATGATTTGGTCCATCTCTAACGGTTTACCAGTTATGCAAAAGTCGCCCAGAATAAATACGACTACAGGGGCTATAGCCAGAAAATTCAAGATATACATTTCATTTATCAAAAAAATATCTCAAACATATGACATTTTAATCAAATCGTTAGAGCAATTTCCAAGAAAGTCAAAATTTTCGAAAAATGTTCCAGGTAAAGGGTAGTTAAGGGGGATATTTTCTTTTCAAATTCTTCGTGGCGCATCCTTGAAAGACATTAAACTTAAAAACTGACTTTGGTTTAACCGAATTCTCGTTCTGAGTTATGCTGAGCACAGACTGACACACACACACACACACACACACACACACACACACACACACACACACACACACACATGCCTACACATACACACACACACATTTTTAGCAAACACACCTACACTCACACACACATTTAGACATACACACACATGAATGCACAACCACACACACATACACACACATACACACACTCACACACGCGCAGACACCCACACTTACACACATACACTCACACACATGCACCCAAGCACACACATACACGCACCTTTTTGTAAACCTGCTTTTTTGGATTCAGGGGGCCTCGAACATATATTTCCGGTGAAATCTTGACTTCGAATTTTTGGGTGGAGTACGATACTTCCCCTATTGACCAGTAGAGAAAGTAAAAATAGAGGTTGCGACAACTGTGCATAAAAAATACACAACGCTAATTTCATTTCAATATATGAAACTCCTGATATTATTCTTTGTTATCAAATGATTAAAAATTGAAGAGACAGAATAATGAAAATTTCATTCATCTTACCCTTGCTATTGAATAAAGTTAGTGAATGAGACCTGATGCTCTGAAAGTATTTATTTTTTCTCAAGTAGTAATAGATAAGGGGTTAATAAAATATCAACAGGAACTTTTTGTCACTAGATGTAAGTTTATTTAATAAGTTTGCCAGTTTATAGCAGGTTTGTATAAAACAATTGTACTATTAAATCTTACAATCCAGCGGCTTTTAAGGGGAGAATATGCTTGGAAACATCTCAAAGAATGAGTGAAAACTGCGTACCAATATTCATTACAAATACAAACCAAAACGGATAAGTGGGGCTTGTAGACAGAATACAAAACGAGCTCTATGGTGTTAAAGGAAATTAAAGGCGCAAAACTCCTTATGTGACTTAATCCCTGGGAATGACTGATGGTAGCATGGAGATGGGAACAATAACAATGATAATGAATAGGAATCCCGCCAGCCTATATTTTAAACATTTTGCTCGGTGTTATTCATCTTTATTTTTTTATTGAAGCATAACATTTCTTGTCATTTCTTACTGAACCTTCAGCATTCAGTTCATTGAATAAGAAAAGAGAATAAAGACATCATTCAGATGTTCATACATTCATTTTAAATTACATTAAAGCCTGGCTTTGTCACTTTCATTATAAAACAAGCTATTATGTATATCATTTCACAGTATCCAAATATTGGAAAGAAAGCTAACTTCTTAGTTTAGCCAATAGAAACAAAGTTCGGCGGGGTGGGGGGGGGGGGGTAGCTGTTTTACTGCGCAGCTGCACAGGTGTGGTGGGGGAAAGCATTCTAACCTATAAAAGGGTACACCGGCCGCAGGAGTGTTTGCAGTTCTAGAGGGCGAAACATCAGTTGGCATTTACACATCACTGCAACAATAACATACATTCCATAATGGCAGGTAAGCCCATTTTATTATACTTTAAAGAAACATTTTGGTGTCTTTCTACGAGTGAAAGTCATTAAATAGGAACAAAATACGCAGAAAAAAGTTTTTATATGTTAAATGGCATGTATTTCCTTACAATGGACTTGAAATTATCAGCTCATCATTCATTGCCTTTACACATTGAAAGATTAAGTCAAAGTGGAAATCCGAACTAACGATGAAATTGCCAAATGTAGGAAAACACGATAACTTTTTTTTTCCCACTATTCATTAAATGTTTTCTTTTGTTGTTATTTTTATTATTATTCTTTTATTCTTTTGTAGGAAACATCGACAGGGCAAATGAATCTAACACGAGCATCAATGGCTCGCCCCCTGGACGTTGCACAACACGACTTGACAAAGTTACAACGTCAGTTAGCCCCAATAAATGCAGTTGTGATAGTTGTAAAAATATTTCATCACTGAAAAGTCTACTGGGGGAAATTCAAGGTAAGAATTATTAAATATTGAAATGCTAGTTTATATTGTTCCTTATTTGTCTCATTGTAGGAATTCCATCGTAAGCAATTTTTGTGTACATTCTGTCTTCCAGCGTTAGCATTACATTTCCAAACCATATGTTCAATCGAAATATCATATATGATATTTTGTTTTTCATCATTCATCTGACTTATAATATCCCTTTTAATACTCTCTCTTCTTCATATCAAAGTGACTTAACTCAAATAATCTGTCTCTAAGCCAAAAACATTTTCTTTTATACCTGAATTAAATATAGTCTTTTATTCAATCTTTAATAAATGTTTACCTGCTGAATATGAATATCCACTTCAAATATTATAACACCATTAATTAATTTTATTGTTTCATCTTACTTCAGGCCCATATGAACCAATGGACCTTTCATTGAATCGCCAGCCTAAGGAGCAGCACACCATGAGACCTTCACAAACAGCTTTACACAGAGAATCAGCGCAAAAGAGGGAATTATACCATAAATCACTTTGCGATTGCAAGATCGCTAATCAAGCTGGGAAGAGCACATCTTCTTCAATATCGCAGAGTAATAAGCAGCCGCATGAAAACACCCATCAGATTACAGATGAACAATTATATCAACAACGCAAGTACAGCTGGGAACCTTCAAATAAAAGATGTCATACTCATACAAGGGAGCAATTCAACAGCCCGCAGCAAAGAACTCAACAAAACTTAAAGGAATTGATCGAAAACAAGACAAGGATATGTATTCATACCTGTGAAACTATGAAATGTGATACTTTGAAAATTGCCATAGAACTTATTTTATAATTCAATAAGATTTCTTAGAACAGATAACCAGCTCTTATTGAGATACGTTATTGACTTTGGCAGGGACTCTAGATCATATCTAACGACAGTAACAATCATTCATCATGTAATTCATGCTTAGCATTACCTAACTGCAGAGTCGCAGTTATCAGAAGTAACAGGTATTCTATTTTATTCCAAGGGCGGAAAAACAGCGTGATAGACACAGAGAGAGAGAGAGAGAGAGAGAGAGAGAGAGAGAGAGAGAGACTGACTGTTATGTGCAGGTGTTTTACCCATATTTATGAATTCTGAATAATATCCACAGGCATTTAGCCTGAAGCAGTATCTACTTATATTGTGAAATCATCAATTATGTTGAAATGTAAAACGATTTTGATTCATTTAATAAAATTTATGAAGAGAAATATCAGCGTTATCATTTAACCTGTCGTAACCTATCCTAGCCTAAGCAAGCCTACCCTATCCAAATTTAGCCTATCTTAACTAGGAATGCATGCAGGAATAACATAATGTACGATATAAATTAACAAAAGAACATAATTACAATCAGATAATTTTATTTAACTTATAAAGATGAATACACTACCATTACCATTCAGAAAGCAAGCATATACTATTGAAAGACAATACATATATATTCATTTCATTTCTTAATCATTCAATGATGCCAGTCGATTTCAGTTCATTGATAATTCCTTGAATTTCCTTATAGTGATTCTGTCCGGTCGATTCTTGTGACATGATTAATAATCTTAAACGTTTTACTAATTCATTTGGATCGAACCAAGGATATTCCAGACGAAAAGCAGCATTTGATGAAGGAGCATCTTGCATGTTATTGGATACTTGGAGATTATTACTTTCTTCCAATGATGTCATGTTTCCAGATGTTTTTACAAGGACGCTTAGCGTTGATTTTCCATCTTCATTATTAGATGATTCATCAATTCCAGATTTTTCACTCTCTTGCAACGGAAATGCCCCTGATTCAGAATTAGCTATATTGTTCACAGGACCATTAGAAACCTCTTTCTTGCATATTTTATTATGGCGTTGAAGCCTACTCGTTGTCCTATTCTTTAAAGTCTGCCCACACTCACAGCATTTGAGGAAACGATCCTTTCCAAGACTAATATATGAAAAATTAAGTCTTGCGTATTTTGTGCAATACAACCTTTTACTGTGATCACTCATTGTGAAAATGCAAGTGAAGCTGACAATAACCGTTTAAGCAAAAGTTAGAGATGCTCGATATTTTATACATTGATTGTTCATATGTCAAATATAAACTCGCAACAATGCAAAACAATTTAGTGTAGGCAGACACCCTAAGTAACCACAGGTGAGCAGATGAGGTGACCATGGGTGACCAAGGGTGACCAAGGGTGACCATGGGTGACCAAGGGTGACCAGATTAGGTGACCATGGGTGACCAGCTGAGGTGACCATGGGGTGACCAAGGGTGACCATGGGTGACCAAGGGTGACCATGGGTGACCAGGGGTGACCATGGGTGACCAATGGTGACCACGGGTGACCAGATGAGATGACCATGGGTGACCAAGGGTGACCAAGGGTGACCAAGGGTGACCATGGGGTGACCAAGGGTGACCATGGGTGACCAGGGGTGACCACGGGTGACCAGATGAGATGACCATGGGTGACCAAGGGTGACCAAGGGTGACCAGGGGTGACCAAGGGTGACCATGGGTGACCATGGGTGACCAAGGGTGACCAAGGGTGACCATGGGGTGACCAAGGATGACCAGCTGAGGTGACCATGGGTGACCAGATTAGGTGACCAATTAGGTGGCCCGTGACCCAAGCATGTACGTGAGCAAAATAAGTGCAAGCCAATGTGAGACTATCAAACATTCAAGATATATAACCTAATCTAACCTAAGCTAACATAATGTTACCTGAACCTGTTTGTTTGAATCTACACACTGTAACTATTTTTAATTGAAGATTTCATTCTGCTTGCACCAACAAATATAACATTACCTAAGCTGAATTCTTCTATTTCAAACTTTTATTCTCGTAGCACATGCACTAAGTCATCCCATCCCATACAAATATTCAATTTCCGTATAACATAGCCTAATCTACTCTTAATGTGTTTCATGTCACTTAAGACACGATTCAACATTCAGAGAACAATGTCTCAGGTCGATTCTATAGACACAGTTAACAAATCTTTTCTGGAAAGTAATGTTATTCCACTATTCTTCCACACATCACCCATACAGGTTATTCACACCAATCAGATAAACATATCCTACCCTCACCTAACTCTAATCTAAATTCAAGCAAACTATTAAGAGAATGCTATTGTATTGTAGATGCTCTAATGAAGTCAATGTGATCTTTTCCTCTCATATATAAGTATTCAATACTCTGAACACCAAACCTGGCTTAATATTCTTGTTAGCACATAAAATCAATCACTCCAGAAGATAATCGAAACAGCTTGCTCTCAAGATAATTAATTGTGATTTATTTTACGTGCTAACAAGAATATTAAGCCAGGTTTGGTGTTCAGAGTATTGAATACTTATATATGAGAGGAAAAGATCACATTGACTTCATTAGAGCATCTACAATACAATAGCATTCTCTTAATAGTTTGCTTGAATTTAGATTAGAGTTAGGTGAGGGTAGGATATACGTTTATCTGATTGGTGTGAATAACCTGTATGGGTGATGTGTGGAAGAATAGTGGAATAACATTACTTTCCAGAAAAGATTTGTTAACTGTGTCTATAGAATCGACCTGAGACATTGTTCTCTGAATGTTGAATCGTGTCTTAAGTGACATGAAACACATTAAGAGTAGATTAGGCTATGTTATACGGAAATTGAATATTTGTATGGGATGGGATGACTTAGTGCATGTGCTACGAGAATAAAAGTTTGAAATAGAAGAATTCAGCTTAGGTAATGTTATATTTGTTGGTGCAAGCAGAATGAAATCTTCAATTAAAAATAGTTACAGTGTGTAGATTCAAACAAACAGGTTCAGGTAACATTATGTTAGCTTAGGTTAGATTAGGTTATATATCTTGAATGTTTGATAGTCTCACATTAGCTTGCACTTATTTTGCTCACGTACATGCTTGGGTCACGGGCCACCTAATTGGTCACCTAATCTGGTCACCCATGGTCACCTCAGCTGGTCACCCCATGGTCATCCTTGGTCACCCCATGGTCACCCTTGGTCACCCCATGGTCACCCTTGGTCACCCCATGGTCACCCTTGGTCACCCATGGTCACCCTTGGTCACCCCTGGTCACCCTTGGTCACCCTTGGTCACCCATGGTCATCTCATCTGGTCACCCGTGGTCACCCATGGTCACCCTTGGTCACCCATGGTCATCTCATCTGGTCACCCGTGGTCACCATTGGTCACCCATGGTCACCCTTGGTCACCCCATGGTCACCCATGGTCACCTAATCTGGTCACCCTTGGTCACCCTTGGTCACCCATGGTCACCCATGGTCACCTCATCTGCTCACCTGTGGTTACTTAGGGTGTCTGCCTACACTAAATTGTTTTGCATTGTTGCGAGTTTATATTTGACATATGAACAATCAATGTATAAAATATCGAGCATCTCTAACTTTTGCTTAAACGGTTATTGTCAGCTTCACTTGCATTTTCACAATGAGTGATCACAGTAAAAGGTTGTATTGCACAAAATACGCAAGACTTAATTTTTCATATATTAGTCTTGGAAAGGATCGTTTCCTCAAATGCTGTGAGTGTGGGCAGACTTTAAAGAATAGGACAACGAGTAGGCTTCAACGCCATAATAAAATATGCAAGAAAGAGGTTTCTAATGGTCCTGTGAACAATATAGCTAATTCTGAATCAGGGGCATTTCCGTTGCAAGAGAGTGAAAAATCTGGAATTGATGAATCATCTAATAATGAAGATGGAAAATCAACGCTAAGCGTCCTTGTAAAAACATCTGGAAACATGACATCATTGGAAGAAAGTAATAATCTCCAAGTATCCAATAACATGCAAGATGCTCCTTCATCAAATGCTGCTTTTCGTCTGGAATATCCTTGGTTCGATCCAAATGAATTAGTAAAACGTTTAAGATTATTAATCATGTCACAAGAATCGACCGGACAGAATCACTATAAGGAAATTCAAGGAATTATCAATGAACTGAAATCGACTGGCATCATTGAATGATTAAGAAATGAAATGAATATATATGTATTGTCTTTCAATAGTATATGCTTGCTTTCTGAATGGTAATGGTAGTGTATTCATCTTTATAAGTTAAATAAAATTATCTGATTGTAATTATGTTCTTTTGTTAATTTATATCGTACATTATGTTATTCCTGCATGCATTCCTAGTTAAGATAGGCTAAATTTGGATAGGGTAGGCTTGCTTAGGCTAGGATAGGTTACGACAGGTTAAATGATAACGCTGATATTTCTCTTCATAAATTTTATTAAATGAATCAAAATCGTTTTACATTTCAACATAATTGATGATTTCACAATATAAGTAGATACTGCTTCAGGCTAAATGCCTGTGGATATTATTCAGAATTCATAAATATGGGTAAAACACCTGCACATAACAGTCAGTCTCTCTCTCTCTCTCTCTCTCTCTCTCTCTCTCTCTCTCTCTGTGTCTATCACGCTGTTTTTCCGCCCTTGGAATAAAATAGAATACCTGTTACTTCTGATAACTGCGACTCTGCAGTTAGGTAATGCTAAGCATGAATTACATGATGAATGATTGTTACTGTCGTTAGATATGATCTAGAGTCCCTGCCAAAGTCAATAACGTATCTCAATAAGAGCTGGTTATCTGTTCTAAGAAATCTTATTGAATTATAAAATAAGTTCTATGGCAATTTTCAAAGTATCACATTACATAGTTTCACAGGTATGAATACATATCCTTGTCTTGTTTTCGATCAATTCCTTTAAGTTTTGTTGAGTTCTTTGCTGCGGGCTGTTGAATTGCTCCCTTGTATGAGTATGACATCTTTTATTTGAAGGTTCCCAGCTGTACTTGCGTTGTTGATATAATTGTTCATCTGTAATCTGATGGGTGTTTTCATGCGGCTGCTTATTACTCTGCGATATTGAAGATGTGCTCTTCCCAGCTTGATTAGCGATCTTGCAATCGCAAAGTGATTTATGGTATAATTCCCTCTTTTGCGCTGATTCTCTGTGTAAAGCTGTTTGTGAAGGTCTCATGGTGTGCTGCTCCTTAGGCTGGCGATTCAATGAAAGGTCCATTGGTTCATATGGGCCTGAAGTAAGATGAAACAATAAAATTAATTAATGGTGTTATAATATTTGAAGTGGATATTCATATTCAGCAGGTAAACATTTATTAAAGATTGAATAAAAGACTATATTTAATTCAGGTATAAAAGAAAATGTTTTTGGCTTAGAGACAGATTATTTGAGTTAAGTCACTTTGATATGAAGAAGAGAGAGTATTAAAAGGGATATTATAAGTCAGATGAATGATGAAAAACAAAATATCATATATGATATTTCGATTGAACATATGGTTTGGAAATGTAATGCTAACGCTGGAAGACAGAATGTACACAAAAATTGCTTACGATGGAATTCCTACAATGAGACAAATAAGGAACAATATAAACTAGCATTTCAATATTTAATAATTCTTACCTTGAATTTCCCCCAGTAGACTTTTCAGTGATGAAATATTTTTACAACTATCACAACTGCATTTATTGGGGCTAACTGACGTTGTAACTTTGTCAAGTCGTGTTGTGCAACGTCCAGGGGGCGAGCCATTGATGCTCGTGTTAGATTCATTTGCCCTGTCGATGTTTCCTACAAAAGAATAAAAGAATAATAATAAAAATAACAACAAAAGAAAACATTTAATGAATAGTGGGAAAAAAAAAGTTATCGTGTTTTCCTACATTTGGCAATTTCATCGTTAGTTCGGATTTCCACTTTGACTTAATCTTTCAATGTGTAAAGGCAATGAATGATGAGCTGATAATTTCAAGTCCATTGTAAGGAAATACATGCCATTTAACATATAAAAACTTTTTTCTGCGTATTTTGTTCCTATTTAATGACTTTCACTCGTAGAAAGACACCAAAATGTTTCTTTAAAGTATAATAAAATGGGCTTACCTGCCATTATGGAATGTATGTTATTGTTGCAGTGATGTGTAAATGCCAACTGATGTTTCGCCCTCTAGAACTGCAAACACTCCTGCGGCCGGTGTACCCTTTTATAGGTTAGAATGCTTTCCCCCACCACACCTGTGCAGCTGCGCAGTAAAACAGCTACCCCCCCCCCCCCACCCCGCCGAACTTTGTTTCTATTGGCTAAACTAAGAAGTTAGCTTTCTTTCCAATATTTGGATACTGTGAAATGATATACATAATAGCTTGTTTTATAATGAAAGTGACAAAGCCAGGCTTTAATGTAATTTAAAATGAATGTATGAACATCTGAATGATGTCTTTATTCTCTTTTCTTATTCAATGAACTGAATGCTGAAGGTTCAGTAAGAAATGACAAGAAATGTTATGCTTCAATAAAAAAATAAAGATGAATAACACCGAGCAAAATGTTTAAAATATAGGCTGGCGGGATTCCTATTCATTATCATTGTTATTGTTCCCATCTCCATGCTACCATCAGTCATTCCCAGGGATTAAGTCACATAAGGAGTTTTGCGCCTTTAATTTCCTTTAACACCATAGAGCTCGTTTTGTATTCTGTCTACAAGCCCCACTTATCCGTTTTGGTTTGTATTTGTAATGAATATTGGTACGCAGTTTTCACTCATTCTTTGAGATGTTTCCAAGCATATTCTCCCCTTAAAAGCCGCTGGATTGTAAGATTTAATAGTACAATTGTTTTATACAAACCTGCTATAAACTGGCAAACTTATTAAATAAACTTACATCTAGTGACAAAAAGTTCCTGTTGATATTTTATTAACCCCTTATCTATTACTACTTGAGAAAAAATAAATACTTTCAGAGCATCAGGTCTCATTCACTAACTTTATTCAATAGCAAGGGTAAGATGAATGAAATTTTCATTATTCTGTCTCTTCAATTTTTAATCATTTGATAACAAAGAATAATATCAGGAGTTTCATATATTGAAATGAAATTAGCGTTGTGTATTTTTTATGCACAGTTGTCGCAACCTCTATTTTTACTTTCTCTACTGGTCAATAGGGGAAGTATCGTACTCCACCCAAAAATTCGAAGTCAAGATTTCACCGGAAATATATGTTCGAGGCCCCCTGAATCCAAAAAAGCAGGTTTACAAAAAGGTGCGTGTATGTGTGTGCTTGGGTGCATGTGTGTGAGTGTATGTGTGTAAGTGTGGGTGTCTGCGCGTGTGTGAGTGTGTGTATGTGTGTGTATGTGTGTGTGGTTGTGCATTCATGTGTGTGTATGTCTAAATGTGTGTGTGAGTGTAGGTGTGTTTGCTAAAAATGTGTGTGTGTGTATGTGTAGGCATGTGTGTGTGTGTGTGTGTGTGTGTGTGTGTGTGTGTGTCAGTCTGTGCTCAGCATAACTCAGAACGAGAATTCGGTTAAACCAAAGTCAGTTTTTAAGTTTAATGTCTTTCAAGGATGCGCCACGAAGAATTTGAAAAGAAAATATCCCCCTTAACTACCCTTTACCTGGAACATTTTTCGAAAATTTTGACTTTCTTGGAAATTGCTCTAACGATTTGATTAAAATGTCATATGTTTGAGATATTTTTTTGATAAATGAAATGTATATCTTGAATTTTCTGGCTATAGCCCCTGTAGTCGTATTTATTCTGGGCGACTTTTGCATAACTGGTAAACCGTTAGAGATGGACCAAATCATACTATAGAGAATATAGATCTTGCTAAAATACACAATTTTTGACTGAATAAATTTTCTTGTCGTGTGAATCATTTCGGAGATATTCCTTGTTATGTGTGTGAGTTTCGGAAAACTTAGAACTTTCGTGAAATGGATCATTGTTGTTCATTTTTTATATCTTAAGTGTGCAAAGACAACAGAATCTCAAAGCTTTTAAACATTAGACTATGGCAGAAAAGCCTGCAGTATTCTAACATTCTCCTTGCACCTGCAAGGAAATAAGCAATAAGATAATTTGTACAAATGTTTATCTCAACTAACACGAAGAAGATATAGGAATAAGATTTTGTAAGAATGGGAAGTACAAGAGGGTAGAAGTCACGTGAGTGTAACACATCAGATTTTTAATATTTGTGTTTATGTAGAAATGAAGTCAAAAGAATTTTCTGTATGATTGAAAGGGGTTATTATATATGTTAACATGTGTTATTGCAGTAATTACTTTGACCAGAACTCTCGAATTTGTCAATAAAGAAACTAATAATAAGGCGAGATATTACTTAGTGTTTGAAATTTGCCCATTACTTTGAAACCTGTATTGCTGATGGTTCAATGATTCAGCTACGTTCCTCGGGTGCTTACTGTTCCTGCATTGTGGTATCGTTATTCTTTGGTGCGATTTAAAAAATATTACTTGCTAGGATTAAACAAGCATAGTAATCTCGTAAGATACTATAAACAAGAAAATAAATGTATAAATAAGTGTCCTCTTAAACACCCCGGATATTTCACAAAGAAAACTGAGTAGAGTATCCTTGTGAAAAGTGATGCATTGGCTAACATAAAGTCCTTAATTTAAGGAACTTATAAATGAAGCTTATGCGGTTTTGTGCGTGTGTTTGCGCGTATGTATGTCTGTTTGTGTGTGTGTGTGTGTGTGTGTGTGTGTGTGTGTGTGTATGTGTGTGTGGTTGTGCATTCATGTGTGTAGGTGTGCATGTGTATTTGTGTGCGTGTGTGCATGTCTAAATGTGTGTGTGAGTGTAGGTGTGCGTGTGTGTATGTCTAAGTGTGTGTCTGTAGGATTTTTTGGAGATATTTCCATGATTTTAGTTGAGTTTTGGGAACATAAACAAATGCGAAGTCAAGAGATGTGGATGGACCCAAAAAATTCCTTGTGAATGCTTTTTCAGTAGAATTGCATGTAGCTTTTGATCAGTACACAAAGCCTTCCTTACTCTAATATCCCTCCTTGCACATAAAAGGAAATAAGCAGGGAGATAATTTGTGAAAACGTTTATCTCAGCTAACACGAAGATGTTAGTGCAAATAACATTTTGTATTAATTGTTAGGGCAAGAGTAGAGAAAGTTGCGTGAGGGTAACAGACGAGACAATATTTTCAGCTTAAGTAACATGTTGTCAAAGCTTAAATTTGCTTGAAAGAAACGAGAAACAGCCTCTCTGATCGTCGAACATGATACTATACACAAAATGAATGTTGCAAGTATAAAATAACGTTATTTATAAAATAATGCTGAAATTAAATGCGAGTATAAGCCAGTATTTCCATGAGGATTAACAGAATGCAAACAAACATGTCACAGTAAGAAACGTGTGTAGAGAGAACTCTATGAGCGTAAAAGATCGTGAGATAGTGCTTGCGTTGATTGTGCGGGACATCATTGAAGTCCATAAGGAATCCAAAATAAACAAAATAGATAAATAAAGAACAAAAAACTAGAAAACATGACACAGGAAAAGTGGACCGATAAAGCCTTGTGAATGTAAAAGCCTCATTACCCTTCCGCTTAATGACTAGTGCAAAGTCAAAGATGTGTGCGGTCCGAAAATTTCAGTGAGAATAGGTTTTTCTTCGGAAGAATGCGTGTGTGGGGGGGGGTAGATTTTGATCAGTAAAAGTTTCGTTATGTCGAACTGCAAGTTTGTTTTCTGCTAAGAGTTATGTTACAGGTTTCCTTTTGTCCCCACTGTGTGGGAACGCATTGAAGTGTTGGAGGGGTTGGACGGCCATTCAACACAATGGGAAGGCAGGGAAACCCTCGCAGTGGGGGATCACATGAGTGGTCCACGCGTCAATACAGAAGTATTCTTTCGCTATTGAAAAGGTTTCTTCCTGCAGGTGGTGATCTTTGGCTGCTTTGTTAAGAGAAAAACACTAAGCCTGTTCAGACAGGAAAATGGGGATGTCTATGCTCGCCCCCCTTGCAAGATGAAGCCTTGTTCTTTTCAAAACTGTCAGAGGGAAACATTTCCAACTGTCACATAAATATATCAAGATCTGAAAGGGGCCATTCATTGTAGGGTTTCTTACCCTCACGTTCTTCTTTCGAAAACACATGCAGACACTAGAATAGGAGGGTCAGGGGGACATTAATTACCCTTCCTTTGTCATCCTCTATGCTCGCCGTTCCAAAATGAAGCTTGTTCTTTTCAAAACTGTCAGAGGGGAACATTTCCAACTGTCACATTCGAAAACACATGCAGACACTAGAATAGGAGGGTCAGGGGGGACGGGGGGGTCATAAATTACACTTCCTTTGTCATCCTGATCGCGACAGACCATCCACCCTCTTTTTTCGGAATTCCCACGTGTCCAAAGAAATACCCATGTCACTTAAGGGGGGTGGGGAGGGGGAGGTGGGGAGGGGGGGCGTGACTGATATGTCCCTTATGCCACTTTTTGAGCCAAAGGGAACATGTCACTTATGCCACTTCTTGAGCCAGAAGGAACATATTACTACTACTGACATGTTGTTTCTTGCAGTCCCTGAGAAACGCTCCAAGTGGTTAGTTATCACCTGCAGTTAACACGGAGGGAATATTTTAACACATATGTACCTGCCTGCCACTTCATGAAACTGTGTTCGGTCGGTCACACAATGGCCCTCCCCCAAACCATTAACAGTTTTACGCAATCGCTAATCCACAGTTCTTGAAACTCTCTCGAAAACGTCAAGTTAATAAGTTAAGGATGTCTATGACTGGAATTTCTTGAAAATCGAAAAAAAGGTGTTAGTACTAGGTACTAAGTAGAGCAAGTATTGTATTCCACCCAAAAATTCGATGTCGAGATTTCACCGGAAATATGTTTCGAGGCCCCGTGAATAAAAAAAGATATTTAGAAAAAGACCCTGTGTGTGCGTGTGTGTATTTTTCATACATTTACAGAAATGTAGGTACTTCAGAGGGGCGTACACAGTATATGGAAATAAGAATGATGTGCTGTCCAGTTGAATGGTGACAGTACATTAAAAACCGACAAAACAACAAAGATTTCTCTGAAATAAATGGAGGCTTAAAAGAGCCTAAATTGTTTGTGTTATGAACTTTTTGTCAAAATCATACAGTTCATCAGTTATACAAAATTCATTCCAAAAATTCAAGATGCATATTTTATTGATACTGCAAGTCGCTTGATTTTGATCAAAATTGTGTCATTTTTGAGAAAATAAGAAGAATGATAAATGTTGCAGGTAAAGGGTAGTTTGTGGTTAGGAGATTTTCATGAAAATCATTGTGTTGTACCCTTGATACTAAATTGGGTGTTTAAGTGTGTACATTTTGGAGTAATGTTCAGAGAGAGAGAGACATTTCTTTTAAAATACCTTTTTTGTATTCTCACAAAGCTCAACAAAGTGATGATGTATTTGTGGTGAATGTTGACTTTGACATTCTTGGATGGAATGCTTCCTGTAAGAAAGGGCTCGATCACAGCAAATGCATATGAGCTGCTCTTTGTGAATCATGGTACAACTGACAATGTGTGTTTGTGTTTGTTTGCAGCGAGGGAACGATTCCCGTCTTCCAGCAGTACAGACGACCAGGACTCTGGATCAGACGCAGAGCACGAGTCCAGTCTGTCATCAGGCCGCTCAGGAAACAAAGCTAGTAGCCACAGTCACGGTAGCGGTAGTCATGCTGTAAGGAAACGTAGAGGGAACTTGCCCAAACATTCTGTCAAAATATTGAAGAGATGGCTGTATGAGCACAGATACAACGCATACCCAAGTGATGCCGAGAAACTGACGTTATCTCAGGAGGCAAACCTTACTGTCTTACAGGTAATGGCTTCACCAGAGTTATCTACTTTTGTGTGTGTTCCTTTGATGTGTGGTCAGCGGGGAGCAAACAAGAAGCTAAATAATTTCATTCGATCCAAACAACAAGAACAAAAATCAGCACATTCTTTTCTGCAAGATATGCAAGGAAGCTGAGGGAGGGCAAGAAGCTACATCATAACCTATAGAGGTTCTGTGATTTGCAGTAGTTCTATTACTTGTGTTGTGCTAAACTTTAATTTTCCTTTGAAGTTCTGTCTTCCTGCTATTCTGACAAACCGCCATTCAATGTTTTAAACTTTGATGTTAAATTTCACGTCAAATACACTATTTCATGTTTGCTGAATAAAAACAATTTGGAAACTTCACAGCGCACATGCATGTGTCCATGAATAGCTTAAATAGAAAATGTGGCATATTAAAATTCTTTAAACATTTAAAATTTAATTTCATTATAGAGTGATATGACGCCTCTAATGCCGAATATATATTCTTTACATTGAGATTACTTTCTTATGACCAAGTCTAAGAAATGCTATTCTCTTTGGACTTAGGAACACAATATGCACCTCACCCTTTCAGACAGGTATGAGCTGGCAAGTCAACCTTTGAGACAACCTGGCATAACCTACCGATAAGCTATTTTGCCTTCTCAGCACAGGAGCCGGCTATGCCTATGTGAGTTACTAAATTTCCAAATATTCAAACCTGTTAATAACTGGAAATTTTTTGAATAGTGATGTGAACAGAAATTAAGTGAGCATCAGTTTGTTTACATTACACATCACTCATTATTCATTGAGATACATTTAAGGAAACTTTAGTGTTTTGTTTGTAAGCATAATATTTGGTAGCTAGCAAACTATGCCTTGTTTTGTACGTATACTTTATGAATATATATTTATTTTATTAATTTTGTCTTCATATTTGATTTTGATTTATGTATACAGTAATTGTGAATAATATGGGCTTTGAAGTCACTGTTGAAACTTGGCAATGCTGATGGTACAGTTCGCACAATTGTTCTTGAACACTGTAACATTTAAATGAACGCTTGGATGCCTTCAGCAGAGGGAAGCAATATGTCATTGTGATGAATGGAATGTTTATTTCATATGTCTCCATACAGCTTGTGCATATACTAACAAATTAAATACCATAGTTTGAATAACGATTTCAGTTTGCAAGTTGTGTTGTGTCACATTTTAATTCCTTTATACCCGACATCTCTTTCACCGTCATTGTCACTATTTTCTGCCCCATTGTCTTTAATTATGATTCTCTCAATTCTTCTTCCTATCTTTCATCACTTTCTGTTACTCTTATCGAGACATTTTTTTCCAGGAGCCTCAAATGATTTGTTTTCTCTTTATGGTATTACTGCTCTACAAAATTATGCAAACAGAACTGTTTGAGAGACTAGGGGTTGCAGCAACTTTCTTGTAATTTTTGGATTTTTTTTGGTAAGCTCAGTAGAGTGCCGAGCTTTATGCTTGGCCTCCTCCTTCACGTATTCACAATCACCCCACAAGTTTTACTATGAAATGGTTTTCCTTTTAACTTGGAAATTAAAGGAGGGATTAACTCGCCATATACATACTAATATCCATATAGCAATACTTTACCGTCAACCATGTTGGACAGACATATTGCATCAAATAACAGAACCATAAACTCACTGAATATAGGAGAGAAAAGGTATGAAGGTTCACTGTTTCTGATTCAATGTCTGTTCAAGAATGAGTGCACGAGGTATAGCTCACATGACATTGGTGAATCCCCAGTTTATCTGGTCATAGCCATTGTCTCACAGTATAAAGGTAGCTGTGTACTTTATATGTAACATTAACATTTAATTTAAATTCTATAGTAAAGTATCTCTTATTATTTATAGACAATGTAACCTTCTAGTTTACACAAAAGAAAGCATTTCAAAATATTGAACCATTAATTTCTACGAGAGTTTGATTCCCTTTGAATCTATAATGAAATGTGGGCTTAGATTGTGTATGTTATAGAACATTTGTTTGTTGCACAACTTGTAGTGGCACACACTCATGACATGGTAGCTGTATATACTTGAAATAAAGTAGTAATACTATCTAAATTACATCGCTCATTGCACACATATGGTTGTATTGTACAACTTGTAGTAATACACATAATTGACAATAATTCTTGCTCAGGATATGGCAGTTAGTTTTATATATGTGTAATTGGTGCCATTGAAGAAAGGGATTGACAATTCATGGTGAAGGAGAGGTGACGTTGCCGCTTATTGCGTTCACATGGAGAGTGCAGTGTGAGAAGATTGCGTCTGGAATGTTGAGTGCATTTATACATTTTCATGTTCAAAAAACTAAACCCCTAGCGTAGCAGCCCATGAAGGGCCAAGGCTTGCAGTCCAGCCGCTGCGTCCCCCACCTCTGACCACTACAGGCGTCATTGGTTTGGTGGGGTGCAGCACTGGAGAGTGGGACCTGGGACCTGGTCAGTGCCCCGAGCCCTCCTGGCCACTTATACGGCCTTCACGACCTGGTGCCACTAGTAGCTCCCTGGGACCTAACGAGGCTGAGTGCACCCTGTGCCAGACCTCCCGGAGGGGATAAAATCCCCATGCTGGTACCGAGGATCCAACCCGGGTCCTCTGCAGAGAGGCAAGGCGCTACCAACTGTGCTACGGAGGCAGTCTTTGTATGCTACATTCAAAGGATAGAACATGCAAGTGTATGTATATATATAGCTCTTCTTCTGACTGATTCCTACAGCACACAAGGTCTTATCAAGTACATTAGAAATTGGAATAATTCAATTTCTCCTCTTCGAAATATTCTCTTACAGAGTATATTATTTCTTGCACTTGTCCTTCAATTGGGATTCATTTACCAAAAACTGTTTTCTTCAGTTCATGAGTATGCTCAATTTTTCCTTTGGCAGTACTATCTTTGTCAGTATTTTTCAACATTGTTATATAGTCGTTAAAAGCATTAGCACAATTGCAAAAACTGGCAACACAGGCGCAAAACAGACTCAGACACGCATAAACACAAGGCAAATAAACACTTCAATAGAATGATGCAAAGGGACTTGTCAGCACACAGGCAATCTGTAACTGATGTAAGAATTGCAAGCTTGGGCTGCAGGAAGGTTTGTTTATATGCAGAACATAACTCAAGCAGTTTATGTTACTACTGGGTTCCTTATCAGCCACATACTATACCTCTCACAAAAGTTAAAGGCATGTGAACGCTGGCCAATGCACAAGCAGAGCGCTGTTGCCAAGCGTAGTGTGTGTACCGGCAGACGGTCTGTACATAAGGCTGTGTGAGATGCGTGTACCACATTCGGCAGCGCTGGTAGGAGGGGCAAGCTTAGGATTCTCTGGGGTCTGTAGTACGGCCCACCTCCATATGCCTTTAACTTTTGCGAAGATTATAATCACGTGTTACATATTGGCAACAGGGTCCTTGCGTGTACCGTTTCTATGGAAATGCCTTAGCTCTAAATGGTCCTTCTTTTCATTGCTATGACCCCTCCCATTCATTTATACTTTTCCACCATGTGGTTAACATCTGTCAATCCCAGAGTATAGTTGTAGATGTATTTACTTGAAATAAAGCTATTGAAGTCACTTAAAAGGTACGATGGGTGATCCCAAAGACTTGAATGAGGCAAGATCATGTTTTTAATAACTTTGAACCTACTTTCTGATAAGTGTTTTTAGCAGATACAAGTCTTAACCAAAATGTGTTAGGAAATATGTATGCAAAAGTTTATCACAATTAACGTGAAGCATGTAGGTGGAAGAATAAGCTTTGTAGATACTGTATAAAAATAAATGTAGTGGATAGACAAAGGCATGTGAATGTAATATAATATTTGTACAGTAAGCTGATGATATGGTATATCCGTATTAATAAATTGAATAACTTTTTATTGCCCTTTGTTGTACTAATTGTAATTATGGTATGTTTCAGGTGTGCAATTGGTTTATCAATGCAAGGAGACGCATTTTACCTGAAATGATTCGGAGGGAGGGTCATGACCCGCAGCACTATACCATATCACGGCGAGGAAAGAAGCTAGCAGGAAGTCAGCAATGTGGAATCAGCAGCCCTAGACCTCGAGCTGGGAGTCATCTATGGGAGACGAACACTTCAATCCCTGGCTCGAAGCGGGGCAACATGGTTCATGACCATGACTATGGCGATAACTTGGGACTAATGTACCGCAGTGAGGAGGATAGTCCCAACGAGTACGAGAGCAGCTCACCAAGCGAGGAGGAAGCTGCTAGGCAAACTCCTGCTCCATGGCACAGTGTTATTGTTTGTCGTTATGACTGTCCCAAAGACTGTGTTGGACATCCAATCAAACGAGAGTAAGTGTTGCCCTAGTGATATTGACACATTTCACCAACCAGTGTTAAAGTTTAACACTTTATTAAATTGCTGTGCTGTTTGATATTCTCTAATGTCGTAAAAACTGCTTGTTGAGAGGAAGAAAATTTTGGTTAACAATATCAAGAGCAGAAATGGTGTTTTTTGCATAGCAATATTACTATTAAGGAGAGTCCTTTACACAACATACAAAATGTATATTAAACCAAACCTCTTGTACTGTTCTGAAGCTTTAATAACAGCAGCAAATGCTAACATCAATAAACTTGAAAAAATACAAAATCAGGCTCTTCGCCTAATCACTGGAGCAGTTAAATCCACACCTATTGATGCCATGCTTGCCTTAACACGGACCCCATCAATAACAACAAAAATAGAAGAACAAGCATTGCTCCAACACGAGAAAATGTTACGACTGCCAAACTCTAAATGGACAGAAGAGAACCTCCCCCCTTCAATCCTTAAAACTCATAGTAGTTTCCTAGAAAAGGTAACACAGATTAAATCCAAATTGAACATTCCTAACACCAGAGAAAATCTACTTATTAGAGAAAATCCATTGGAATTATTGCAACCTACCTTCAATTTGGAATTAATAGAGGAAATAAGTAAATCAGACACACCAAAAGAAATACAAAAACTTCTAGCTCTGGAAACAATCAATACTAGGTATCCCACAGAAGAATGGCTGCACATATATACTGATGGATCCTCGAAGGAAAACCTTACTGGAGCTGGAGTTACGTGTTCACATTTTTCCTTTTATCATTCTGTTGGCAGAGACACAACAAATTATGATGGAGAAATAGAGGCTATATACATTGCTCTCCGACAATTATTAAATCTTCCCTTAAATAAATTTAACAAGGCAGTAATTCTTTCGGATTCTAAAGCTGCAATTCAGGGAATATGTTCAAATACTACAAAGAAGTCAACAAAAATTAGAGAATGCTACAAAATGTTAACACAACTCCAAAAAGTTAATAAGACTGTTCATCTCCAATGGATTCCAGCACACTGTGGAGCCATGGGGAACGAAGCCGCAGACTCACTTGCAAAGAAAGGCACAACAATAAAACAAAAGTCTAAATTCAATTTCTCATATTCCTCAATAAAACGCTTGATCATTAAAAATTTTTGTCATTCATATCTACAAGAAATAGAAACAAATGCCAAAGATAAAAAATGGATTACACTACTTTCCAATCCAGATATAATCCCCCAGAGACCAAGGAAAACAGCTGTTGCAGCCTTCCGACTATTGACAAATCACGACTGCTTAGCAAGTCATCTCTACAGAATAGGTATCTCAGCCTCACCAATATGTGTCCTGTGTAACGATCCAGCAGAAATGAATGAAGAACACTTGAAGACCTGTGAAGCATTAAGATCAGAAGAAACTACAGTTCAAAAGTATTGGAAAGCACGAATGCTAATGGCTTCATTGCCAGATGCAAGGCACTAGAAAACAACAACAACAACATATTACTATTGCTACTACTGGTTGAAAATGGATGCACTTTTTAGTGTTTTTGGATCTCAAAAGTTTAACAATGCATGAAAAGAAAGATGCAGTTATGTCAATTGGTACTGGTACTGATGGTTATATATGGAATGAAAAGCATACCTTTACAAGATAAGCAAATAAGTAAAATTCAATCCAGTGAGATGAAATATTTAAGAAAAGCAGCAAATACAAGTAGGAGAGATAGGGTTAGGAGTGAGAGAAAGTGGTGGGCACATGTATCCCAAATGGTAGACGATAGAAAAGTTAAACCAATATTAGAAGTAAAGACACAAGGGGGGAGAGGGAAAGCAAGAACCTGGATAATGTGGGAAGGTAGAATGGAAAGAGTTGGGAGACATAGGAATAAGGCGGTAGGGGAAATGGGGAGAATGATGGGGGACAGGGAGCAATGGGGAAGGTGGATTCACAGGGAGACTCTACGCTGTATGGCAGAAGGGGAAGAGGAAGAAGAAGAAAAGTTTAACAATAATAATACTTTTTAACCAGTAAGTTGCAGAATAGCCCAGAATGTGTTAGATTTTTTGTTAAAATTGCCTTGTCCCTGTGTTAATGGTTGCATTTGACAAACATTAGAATTTGGAAAGCAGCTGCTGCAAACCAAGCTACATGAAGTAACTATTTGGAATATTTTTCTTACTAAAGAAGAGCCATGAGTGATTATGAAAAGTTGCAATAAAGACTCATGAGCAGGGTTTTGGAGGTTAGAATACTACCAACAGAAACATGTCTGTAGCTTGAAAAATATGTTGACACTTGTAAATACATTTTGCTCCAACTTGTAATAATACCGACATATTTTGTAAGCTATTAACATGCTCCACTGTTTTAACACTTCATTTGCATCAGTTTGATGCTTGTTTGTACTATACGACAAGGGCTGTCCAGATAGCAAGGCTAGAACATTTATATACTTGTATTTAAGTGAAATTGACAGGATACTAAACTACTTCTTAATGTAATGGCTGTCAGATTGATACATTTGTGTAGTTTGGGAATCAGCCTCTGCTGCCTCAACCTCCTGAAAAGGTGGTTGTAGGAAGGCACCAAGTTGGGCAAATAGAGAATGGATGAGAATATCACAGTGTGGGGCTTCGCATTGTCGTGCAGGAGGCTTCTGGCACTTCAGAGATTTTTTAGGGTATTGTAGTAAGCCTCTGCATTAATTGGTAGTCACTTTCGGCATAATGTCTAACAAAAGGATTGTCCTTTGGAGTGTGGAGTGTAGTGACATCCTCTCCTCTCCATCACAAGAATTTACTGTAACTGAACATGCAGCATTAAATAGGCTCGCCATTAGAATCCACCCTATAAGCCGACTTTGAAACCAGAAATTTTCCCCAGCGCCAGGAGTCCTGTAAACTTGCTTTCTGGACCCTCGTGCGGCATGTAAATTACCCTTAGATTTTGAGCCACTGGCATTCTTCTTCTTCTTCTTCTTCTTCTTCTTCTTCTTCTTCTTCTTCTTCTTCTTCTTCTTCTTCTTCATTTGCTCCCACGCTGTATCAACCTTCTTTTAAGTCAAGTCCAGTGTTAGCTTTATTGCATACTACAGCTTCTTAGTATACCTAGTTATATCATAACTTGTCTCACAAGTATGTACATGGGTATCACAAGAATGTGAACAGATAGTTACTCAAAATGCCCTCCTTTAGAGTCCACTTCGCTGCCAATCATCAATGGAAACAAGTATGGCATTTATGTTCAAATTCTGCACTGTTCTCGTCCAATCTCGTTTTAGGGCGTCCTTGTGTCGAGCAAGCTTTACTTTCTATGATGTCCCATAGTTGGTGATCCAGCAGATTGACTGGACTCCCTGATGGCCAATCTTGGTGCACTATAAACTCAGGAACATTGTCCTTAAGCCTCTGTTGCATGTGTTTAGCCTTATGTGCTGGTGCAGAGTTGTTGAAAAACCGAGACCATATAACCATTTTGATTAAAATATGTAGGTAGCTTGGCACTCACTGCTTACTCTGTGCTAGGCAGTGTGTGGTTTTGCTGCCTACCTTGTGATTGGTTGGGGAGAGGGAGTTGCTCTCGACTTATTGAGCTGCCCAGAAATGCTATCAGAATGCAGACAGAAAACTTCACAATATCCCATTCAGCTAGTGACACCATGGTAACTTTGCTCTTTCTTGAGTTATTTGTATGTTCCTCACATAGCACTACAATTTGCAGACATTCAGTCTGTTCTCAAAATAAGGAAATGTTCAACAGTACATTTGTGTACCCATGTTAATAAGCAAAGGATGAGTAGTTGCCGTCCAACGGATACACATCCACGGTTGTCACCCAGAACATGACTCAATGGTCAGTCAAGGAGCTGTGTCGTAAGCACAGGGTGGGGGGCTGAGTGGTAAGGAGGTAGCATCCTTGCCACTCCTCTGGGCCCATAAGTTATTGTTTTTAATTTGATGACACCCAAAGGGAAGGAGGAATACCTGCATTCAGCAGTTGGCTGATCAGTCCAGAAGAGTTCTACCTGTGTGCAAAAAGTAGTTTGAAGGAGTTGCAGCACCTCCTCATTCCTCCCAATCTCTAATCAAATCACATGTCAACCAGCAGTAAAACCATGTTCATCCCAGACCTGGCACAACATGTTTGACAAATATTACATAAAAAATAAAATGCATATGTTCCCCTTTATGTGGTAGCATTATGCATTGCTAGGAAACTACAAGAGATAAACAAAAGCTCAATGCAGATAAAATGTAGAGCTCATTAAAATACACAATTGGTATAAATTTTCTCGTCATGTTAGCTATTTTGAAATATTCTATGTAGTAAATATCTGTTCTCCATTCTTCATAAGTGTGAGACTGTCATCTAACACACATGCCTGGAAGTTGAAATTTGTTTTTATACTTCATTTTCCATTGCAAGATATTGTTACAGCAAAGAACTATTTGAATGATGTTTCTGCATATCTTATGAAAGTGAAGTCATTCCTATACGAAAATGTAGGCAATTTGCAATTAGAAGAGAAAGTTGTGCAATCTAGAGCAAGTGATCTAGAAAATGAAAAGCTGGGTAATTACCAGAGTTCTTATTCAGGTTCGAATTTTCAATAAAATACTCGCACTGAGATATTGGAAGGTTTTTCATTAACATTTTTCTCAAGGCTGTAATGATTTTGAATAAAATACCCTATAATGAAGATTAATAAAAGTATACCCGGAATGTCTGAATAGCCTGCAAAATTCTCTTCACGTGGAACCATAAGAGATAGGCAAAAACTTACTATATTTACAAAATGTAGATCTCTTTGTGAAACACACTTTGGGGTGGAATCAGTCATTTCCAAGATATTTGTGATTATTGCTTTGAATTTTTCAAAACTTTGTTGATTTATCTGTCATTATTCAGTTGTTTCTCGTGATACAATGATGGGCTCAAGAAATTTCAAAGCCAGCATATAGCAACTTGCATTTTAAAGACTTAATTATTATCTTCCTTTCATAGAAGTTTGAAAACAGTGTTGTTATAATTAATTTAATTTAAAATGTGAGTCAATTAATAACACTAAACAACACTTACAACATAATTTTCCGGAACACATTTCGAAGGAAAGTTAACCTTCAAAACGCGTTCTGGAAAATGATATTGTGTTGTTTAGTGTTATTAATTGACTCACCTTTTAAATTAAATTAACTTAATTATTATTTCACCATCTTGTATTTACATGTAGAATGGAATGTAAATTTTCTTTTAAAAAAACTAAGTGGAAATATGTGAAATTTTACATGTAGTTAATAATTTAATTGAGGCCACTAGTATCAAAGACGAACATAATGCCATCTGGAGGACATGGGGACTTGAAGTGGACAAAATTAATATATTTTGACATTTCAAATTTGCAGTTACTTTGAGACTGTGACATGATATCATCCGGTCGAAATGGGGTCTTGAACTCCCTGTGCATATGTCTGTCTTTGATACTAGAGGCCTCAAGTAGCTCTGCAATCTGTTAAGGTATTAAAAGTCTAGGCGATGCAGAATAATGTCTAGAACAGTGTTCCACCAAACTAAAACAATATTGAGTAAATAAATTACATTTAATTTCTATGAAAATATAGGTTATCAGCATGTATTAAAGCATAAATAAGTACCTTTTTACTGGACAATTAATTTATTACAATTATTATTATGAAAGTTGACATCATAACTTTCCCCTTGTGGAAAGCACACTATACTTGGCACGTCGGTTGTGGAACACCGGTCTAGAATATAAGTTGCATGTTTTACAATTGCTATATCTCTGGGGTACCCATAGCTGAAATTTGGTCAAAATTTTGCAACAAATTCAAAAATTAGCTTCTATGTGCAAAAATTACCTAAACTTTTAGCTTAAATTACAAACTGTTGATGTTGATTTCAGAGCTTCGGTAGGCAACCATTTAAATGGCAAGAGCACACGGCACTTGCAATTCCTTTTTACTATACTTTATTACACTTCTGCAGCTGAAAAGGGTTCCATGTAGTTAATATCAAATCTTCCAATTTTCAGCAGAAAGTTTAAGAGAATTAACCTAAAAACTGGCATATGGTTTTTGCCAGACTTAAATTGCTAAAGATATGACATAGTTAATTCAACCATTGAGGATAAATTGTTATAAAAATTGTATTTAAATATTTTCAAACATTTTGTGGAACCAGAATAGTGAAAAAATTGCTAAATGCCAGTTTAATGCATTTGTATCTTAAAAACTGTGGTGGTATTTTTATTGTCAAAATTGCGATTTCTCTATCCTGTGTAATACCTTGTTAGTTACCGTAATAAAAGTAAAATAAAATTCTTTCCCACAGGCTGTTAAATGATATTTGCATGAAATTTAAAACATAATTTAATATTATTGTAGAGAAATATGTGAGAACATTTGGAAACCTTTTGGATAAAAGCTACAACCTTTAGAAATTTCAGCTATAGATATCCTTAAGTTATAAAAATCATAAAAGACACTTTAGAGAGTTTACATGCGACTTGTCTTCTTCCAGGGATGATGCCTCGCCAGCGGTAGTAACAGAAAGCTTAGCAATGCATCAGGGGGGAGAATATTGGGCTGCCCCTCACACACAACGCATGATCACCAGTTCATTATCCTGCACAAATCCACCAGATGTCCCCATAAAACAGGAGGATCAGAACAGTGAGTACTCCCATTCACAGGAGACGCCACCTCCGACACCGCCAGAAGATGAAGATAAGGATAAGTTTAAGTGCCTGTACCTGCTGGTCGAAGCAGCTGTAGCTGTGAGGCAACAAGAAAAGGAGCGAGAGTTGTCCTTACACGTATAACACGTTCCTGTCTAATGTGTAGTCGCAGCATATTTTATTAATTTTGGTATTGAGATATCCCTCCCCCCTCGTAATAAGACTTCCATGAAGATCGAGGACCTCCTTGTGCCAACATTGTGATTTATGAGTTGTTTAGCACAAGAAGCAGTAATGCAGTGAAGGACCTGTTTGCTCAAATTTGTGACACCAACAGATTTCACTGTAAGAGACTATTGCAACCGTTTTTATCAGTGTGCGTATGAGAGAGTGTGTTAGTGTTGTTATGAATGTTAAAACGATGACAGAGTGAATGTTGGAAATGTGTGTGTGTGTGTAGCGCAGAAAATGTTAATACTGATAGCTGCTCAAAAGTTGACAAAGAGTGAGTACTTCTTTCATTGATGAACTTTTTATATTCTAATAAATGCATTAATAAACTTGCTTTGTTTGCACAAAGTCAAGGGCTCGAGAAATGAAACAAGTTACTTAACTGGATAAACATGGTACAAAACTATATCCATGTGTGAACCAAATGAGCAATGTAACACTAAAAGAAATGCACTGCCTGAAAAAGTTCACTTGAAAACTTTTTGAAAACTACGGGCTCATAAATATATTTTAGCATCAACGTTTATTCTTAACTAAATAAAAAAACCATCAGGGAAAAGATATCTATGCCATCTTGTTTTAAGAAAAACTTTAAATATATGTGTAGTACCTGCGTTTACTTTGTTCTCATAGTTATTTTCTTAAAAACAAACAGGGAAAATCTGAGTGAAATGTGCCTATTTGTTATTATAACAAAATAAATATATAGAATAATAGTAAGTCCCACTCTGAAACTATATAAAACAATAAAGGGTATACATGTAAAGCAGACAACGGCAGCTCTAAAGCGCTAATTTGAGTGATTTTTAAATTTGTGGCAATATTGCCTTTTGTTGAAATGTACACATGTCGGCCTTTTGTCAACAGGAAACTGTGTTTGGTGCAGGCCAGGGTAAAATTAACATGTTGAAACATATCATACATTGACACTGATTTGTAGAAATTGTTGAGGCTGAGTTGTTACCTTTAGCATATGTTTTAATCTTGTACTTAAAAATATAATGTGTTCCATGGTTATGTGATGATTCTCATTCTCCTGACAGTTGTTCTATTTTAATGAGCTGATTATATACGATTATATTCGATGTAAACAATGTTGCAGTGGTGGTTTAGTACATTGTTCAACACAACGCCAATAAATGTGCAAGCACAAAGGCCTTTCGAGTCTCAGGATTTTTTTATTCTGTTTTTATTTACAAACAATTGATTGGTGGCATTGTATAGTCTATATAGAATTGTTAATATAAAATGCAATACAAAAGAAACAAAAAAAAGAAAGAAAGAAAGAAGGCTTCTGTTCCTCTCAGTTTTCCACTTCCACTTATTGTGGAAAGCATTTCTGTATTCAGTTTTTATTCATGAAGAAGTGCAATAGACCATGTGAAAAAATACTGTTTGTGATAACACTTCATTGTGAATTTTCTATAAGGAACCTGTAAAATGTTGAAACAAAAAGACAGTTAAAAGTGTGTTCATCTGTTTGTTACTCGTGTTAAGACAAAAAGAAATTTAATCTTTCTGGCATTCAGTCATTTTTTGCTATGTTAAAAGTTTTAATATCCTAAAAGTAAGCAATTGATTCTACTTTGAAGAAAGTGCTGGTTTAGGATTGTAACTCTTTCCTTTGAAGGAAGTAAAAGAGTTTATGTAGTGAATGATGTGCTGCAATAAGCGACATCTCTGTAAGAAGCAGAATGTTAGTAAACAACTTAGCAAGAAGTCAAGAAGTTTAGAAAGAGTAAAAGCATGTTGTGAATTTTAAACATGTTCTTATTTTCAAACCTCCCTTCCTGCTCCCCTCATCCATATAGTCATTATTGTCTCTGACACTTCCCCTATTGGACCTCTGATGGTAGGATGATGAGTGTGGCAGTGGAATGAGAGGACCTACAGCTTTTATCATAAAGCCTTTTAGGGATACTTGACAAGTCCTAGTTGGAAGTGAAGGCTTGGATTAGGGCTGACTTAAAATCATCCCAGAGCCGGTGATTGAACGGCGGACCCTCAGCACAAGAAACCAATGAGCTACCCTAGCACCTGTGTTTACAGATAAGTTGCTGCAAATATCTACATCTTCATTTTTAATATTCAGTTTACAAAGTAAGTTCATAAAGGACAAATAATTTAAATTACAACTAACAATTGTTTTTTGGACTTTGTGACGGTAATGTAAATTAACATTTGATGTATTTACTCTAAAATAAAACCCCTCAATAATAAGAATGTCAAATTGTGTGGACAAATTTTAGAAAAAAATAAATGTATTGAATGTTAGACATGTTATTTTGAGACAATGTAATTCCTATAAAAAAAGTTCTTCCAAATTTCTTTGTTACTGTACATACAGTGGTTGGCCAAGTACAAGTTTATTTACATTTCACTTGTTTAAAAGAAAGGAGCAGGCAGTTAGACATTGACCTTGTCTTATTAGTAGCTTCAACCCTTCTACCTGCCTTCTTGCTAGTCAAGCAATATCTTTGGTTACAACAGCACCAACTTTATTGAAAGCACCACTTTATACCTGTCTGAGTCAGCACTAACATGAATTGACGAAAAAGTTCTGCTGTAAGTAAGCTAAATGTTCTGGAATTTGCTGGGGAATAAAATGGTGTACAAGCAACAGGTCGAGAATATTTACTACAACCAAACATGGTTTCTTACTGGAGAAATCAGAGAGATAAACTTAAAGCCATGAAAAAAAGAAACGAATCTTTTTGTGGCCCTAAGAAAGGACGCCATGCTGCAGTGACGGAGTGGGTGGAAGAGAAGAGAATGCTGTGGAGTGACCACAAACAAAAAGGTGCAGAGTAGTAAAACAGCATGTGAGCATCAAGAATAGTTGGTGTTTAAGGGAACATAGGTAGGTATTACTTGGCAAAGCGACGAGGCATACTAGAACAGCAAACTACTAATAACTTGGTGACCTCTCGTGCCTGCCTATATATGAGACGTTGCTATCTGAAGAAATGATTACATCTGAACAGAGGTACGTATATACACTGTCACTGTGTATGTGTAAACAACTGCATTCTTTCCAGTGTGCCTCATGGCTTTGCCAGGTAGTGTTCAATTTATAGTTCAGTAGTACATTCCTTATTTTTAGTTTCTGAAATTCACGTTTATGAAAACCTTCCAATTTTTCTGCTATAATTCCATTAAAAAAAGGGGTTCTTATTTTAAAGTACACGTGGTAGTTATTATTGAAGACGAGAATTCCATGCACTATACAGTCCCAAAATGCACATCTATTCATGCACTATCAAACTGTTGTTTCCAATACCCGACATGTGACAATGAAGCCATTAATCTTTTTACACTCCGGTATTTTTCACAATCATGTACTATCAAACTTCAATATATGCTTGCTAGAGTGAAAATACATTAAAATATGCACTTTCAATTTTCTTCCCAATTTATTAATTCACTTCACTTTTTTGCACATTAACTAACAACATTTGTAAACAGAGTGAAGCTCCTGTGCCTGTCAGTCATAATGCTTCTGTAGGTAGAAAATGACCTCTGAATTATAATAAATTTTAACTTGAAATTGTTCAGTACATTTTATTTGAAATTATAAAAGATCTGATTATATGGATCTGATGTTGAAATAAAAAGGATTGGCATTCTCATTTAATTATTTATTTAAAATAAATTTTGTCAAGTTTTACAAAGAAGCAATGCCATAGAAAATGTTCAGAGAAAGAATAACTTAACCCTTTCCAGTGTAATAAAATCCTTTCTATTAACTTTTTTGAAGCTTTGTAACAGTGAATGCAGGTTCTTATGGATGAATGTTACGAGTGGAGTTTAGGGATACTTTTGCTTCACTTATACTGTAAATTAACAGGACATTACAGCAGATGATGGAAGTGAGAGCTTTTGAGGCATGTCCTGTTAGTTTACAGTGTAAGTGAAACAGAAGTGTTCCAAAACTCGACTTGCCATATTCATTCATTAATCTCCTTTCTGTTGCTCCACTGTGCATGGAGTACACTTCTGGAACCTTGAACCACGTCAGCATACACAGACATTTACCACTTGTAAGGTTCACACACACCCATACTGCGAAGACAGTTTAACAAATGATGTTGGTTTTAGAAGAATCGAAATTGTTAGCAAAGTATTTGAAATTGCACAAGATTATTCTGCACTATGTCTTACGTGTCAGCTGGGTTAGCTGATTTACTAGGCTGAAGTTCCATTGCTGGTGGTTATTGTGGAGAAGTCTTGCTATTATGAGAAACTTATATTTCTATTTGTGCTGTTACTCTGTCCCAATCCTTTCTTCAGTCCTGATTCCAAAAATTGGGAAACTGAGGTGTATACTCAAAACCATTAAAATATGCATTTAAACTGAAAATAATGTAGAGGGTATGCATAAATGAAATAAAAAGGTGTACATTTTTGTAATAAAAAGGTAATGAAATGGATATGTAGTAAGTTTGTGCTATGTCCAATTGTCCTACAGAAACATGCATTTGAGTGCAATTCTCATCTCTAGTGATTGTATATTTAGTATACCCCTTGACAAGGAACTGAGAATAAGTGTGGAAGTTCCTGGAACATGTTTTCCTCTAAGATAAATGTGTCAAAAAATCCATTCAATAATATTTCCTATTGACACCAACTGACCCTCCCTGCCTGGGATACTATTGTGCCTATTCAGCACAGACTGACTCCCGCCCATCTACCTGAAGAAGCAATTGGTGCTCTCGAGTGCAGCATGCTCATGGCCTTGCACTGATAACTATGTTTAGCAAGTAAACAAAAAGTTTGTTCAAGCTATTTCACAAGTTGCTCAACTCTGATCTGCACTGTGACAGCCTGTCGTTGATAATAGCTTCCTCTTAATAGGTGGGACAAACCCCCTTATATGTACAGTAAACACCACAGGGGGTCTCAAGTGCTGTCTTGTCAACAGATCCTGTGGCTCATTGAGGGAGCTCAAGTTCCTGGATTTGCTCATTTATATGTAATTCTAAGGCATAGGCTGGGATGTCCTTAACATTAAGGGTTCGGTGTGCCTTTTTACAATTTACACATCTTACATTAACAACAAATTAGAAACTAAAACCTTCACTTATCTTAGTAATATTGCAAGTTCTTTGGTGCAAAGCTGACAATGTTTCGAGTTGACTCCAACTCATTCTCAAAGCAAACTTCTGGCTTGGCAATGGGTAGTCCACTTTCGCCATTTCTTGCTAATCTTTTCATCAGCTTTTTTGAAACTCAAATTATAAAATCATTCCCTCTAATTTTTAAAATATGGTATAGATATGTGGATGACATTTTTGCTGTTGTCCCTAAAAAACAGATAAATGATGCTTTAAAACTTTTAAATTTACAAGATAAAGCCATACAATTCGCTTTGGGAACCAAAAATAATGGATGCCTTCTGTTCCTGGACTTAAAAATTAAAAAAGTTTTAATCCTTTTGCACATAAATTTGCTGTTTTCAATAGTTTAATTTATAGGTTAATAAATATACCCCTTAATAAAGAAGAATTTGACATAGAATATAAACACATTATTAACACTGCAGTAATTAATGGTTTTAATACAGATTTTATACATAAAAAGATAGAAACATTTAAGTATCAAAAAGCTCTTAAAGAGGTTTCTACCCTCAAAAAATAAAAGATAATTGTACTTTTAAAAAGTTTACTTACCATCCATGGGCCAATAAAAAATTTACAAAGATTTTTAAAGAATATGGAATAAATTTAATATACAAAATTTACTACATTTTTCTAAAAAAGATAAAATACCAAATTATAAAAAATCTGGCATTTATCAATTTAGCTGTTTGGATTGTGATAAGATTTATATTGGTAAAACTAAACATCATTTAGAAACCAGAATAAAAGAGCATTTTAGAAATATTAAATATAAACAAACTGAGAAATCAGCTGTGGAGATCATTTTTGGTCATTTAATCATGAAATTAATCCAGAAGTTAAATTATTAAAACAATTAAGTGGACCTACAAATTTAATGGTTTGGGGAAAAGAATTTATTTTAAAAAACAGGAACCATGTTATGAATTTTGAAACACTTTCTATAGATTGTATTTATAGATTTTTGTTTTCAGAGATTGGTAATTAAAATGAGCATGAGTATCTATGTTTTTTGTTTTCAGAGATTAGTGATTAAAATGAACATCAGTAGCTTTGGTAACTGTTAATAGCTTCATTTTCCTTAATTACACATCTTAACTTAACCATAAAGGTGGTGCCGTGGCCAAGCAGTTAGAGCATTCACGTACCACTTAAATGGCCCAGGTTGGATCCCAGGCACCCGCATGTGGTATCTGACAGACATCTGACTCTAGACACTGTCTTGTAAGTCCTACATAAGGGGAGAGTAATCACTTCCTCACTCTCATACTTGCAGGTGTTCACTCTGTCTGGTACATAGGTTCCTGTGTTCCCTGACAGACGTCTGACTCTAGGCACTGTCTTGTAAGTCCTACATAAGGGGAGAGTAATCACTTCCTCACTCTCATACTTGCAGGTGTTCACTCTGTCTGGTACATAGGTTCCTGTGTTCCCCAACAGACGTCTGACTCTAGACACTGACTTGTAAGTCCTACATAAGGGGAGGGTAATCACTTCCTCACTCTCATACTTGCAGGTGTTCACTCTGTCTGGTACATAGGTTCCTGTGTTCCCCGACAGACATCTGACTCTAGACACTGTCTTGTAAGTCCTACATAAGGGAAGACTAATCACTTCCTCACTCTCATACTTGCATGTGTTCACTCTGCCTGGTACATAGGTTCCTGTGTTCCCCAACAGACATCTGACTCTAGACATTGTCTTGTAAGTCCTACATAAGGGGAGAGTAATCACTTCCTCACTCTCATACTTGCAGGTGTTCACTCTGTCTGGTACATAGGTTCCTGTGTTCCCCGACAGACGTCTGACTCTAGACACTGTCTTGTAAGTCCTACATAAGGGGAGAGTAATCACTTCCTCACTCTCATACTTGCAGGTGTTCACTCTGTCTGGTACATAGGTTCCTGTGTTCCCTGACAGACGTCTGACTCTAGACACTGACTTGTAAGTCCTACATAAGGGGAGAGTAATCACTTCCTCACTCTCATACTTGCAGGTGTTCACTCTGTCTGGTACATAGGTTCCTGTGTTCCCCGACAGACGTCTGACTCTAGACACTGTCTTGTAAGTCCTACATAAGGGGAGGGTAATCACTTCCTCACTCTCATACTTGCAGGTGTTCACTCTGTCTGGTACATAGGTTCCTGTGTTCCCTGACAGACGTCTGACTCTAGACACTGTCTTGTAAGTCCTACATAAGGGGAGGGTAATCACTTCCTCACTCTCATACTTGCAGGTGTTCACTCTGTCTGGTACATAGGTTCCTGTGTTCCCTGACAGACGTCTGACTCTAGACACTGTCTTGTAAGTCCTACATAAGGGGAGGGTAATCACTTCCTCACTCTCATACTTGCAGGTGTTCACTCTGTCTGGTACATAGGTTCCTGTGTTCCCTGACAGACGTCTGACTCTAGTCACTGTCTTGTAAGTCCTACATAAGGGGAGGGTAATCACTTCCTCACTCTCATACTTGCAGATGTTCACTCTGATACAGCTGGATTCAGCGTTCTTGGCCCCTGACCTTGAGTGGAAGTCCTGTAGGCGAACCCATAGTGTTTGTCTCTTGTATCAGCTCATATAATTCTGATAATGAAACCATGCACAACATGGTTGGGAGGGGAAAGGTAATGATACTCTGAGACACAGTCCTTGCTAATTCACAGTTACTTTTAGTACAGTATGCAGGTGAAGACAGATCAAGGAGTGAATATAGTGCATTAGTAAGATGTTGATAATAGCATAAATCAATTATGCCACCTGCGCTTTCTAAATTAGGGACCAAACCATTACACAGTCAGAGTAGAGAAATTGTTTCGAATGTATGGGCGTACATGAAGAAAGAAGCTAAAAGCAAAGAACTGCTTACATCAGAAGAATTTTTCAAAAACATTCAAAAAGTTCAAAAGCGCGTATCAGATGCCACAGGAGTATCAGAAAGAACAGTGAAAAGAATTGTTCAAGAACGCAAACAAAATGAAAATCAGAACACATCTTTTGGAACTCCAGGCGAAAAACACAATGTTCCGAAACGAATAACAGATCTAGATGACTTCGATAAATGTGTCGTTAGAAGAACGTTTCAAAATTTTTATGTTCAGGAAAAATGTGCTCCTACAATAGATAAATTGGTTATTATTTTAAGAGAAAGCATTAACTTTCAGGGCAGCAAGTCATCCTTAAACAGAATAGTTAGAGAACTGGGTTTCAAATGGAAAAGGACCAAAGCAAACAGAAAATTGTTGATAGAAAAGCATGACATTCGTTCTAAACGAGAAGACTATCTGAAAGCCATACGAAAGTATAGATCCGAAGGAAGACCTATTATTTACACAGACGAAATATATATACACAGGAGCCACACCAACCCAAAGGGATGGACTGATGACAATACTACAGGTTTCGTTGCTCCGGTTTCCAAAGGTGAGAATAATCATTGTTCATGCGGGGGGTGAACAAGGTTTTGTTTGCAATGGCTTGCTTATATATAAATCAAGTGAGAAATCGGTAGATTACCATAATGAAATGGACACCAACAACTATGTTAAATGGTTAAAAACCAAACTTATTCCAAATTTGCCCACAAACTCCATAGTTGTGTTTGATAATGCACGATTTCATAATAGTCAAGAGGGGAAGCCTCCAACTTCAAATTCCTCGAAGGAAACCATGAAAACATGGCTCTCGGATAAAGGCATAGCATGCGACAAAAACATGACTAAATCCAAGCACAATGGCCTAATAAAAGTGCACAAACCTAAATGCATTAAATATTTAGTGGACAGAATTCTGGAGGAGAACGGCCATACTGCATTAAGACTGCCTCCATATCACCCAGACCTAAACCCTATTGAACTAATCTGGGCAGATGTTAAACAGTGGGTCGGTAGCCATAACACCGCATTCAAACTCAAGGATGTCGAGCGTTTGTACTACGCACGGTTCGAAGAAATAGGTACAGAAAAGTGGCAAAATGTTTGCCGACATGTAAAAGAAATACAAAATCACTATTATAGTAAAGATATTATAGTGGAGAATACCACTGAACAATTTTTAATCGAGGGTGTTGTAGATAGCAGTGATGGTGACAGTGATAGTTTGACTGAGGACGTATCCAGTGAAGAAGACACTTTATCTGGTACTGAGCAACTTGAATAAATTTATATCTGCAGTGATGCATGTGCTAATACGAACACATTTGCATAACTAATTAAGCTAGGTACATTGTGGAGGCATTTTCTGCATGGACTGTACTGCCTTTGTAAGAAGAGCGTTATCTGAGCAGCATATGATGCTGACGCACCAATTCGCATGCTGCTGCAGTCACCTGGCTTGGTAAGTAACTCGCTTTCAAGCTTTACATTTATTTCCTTCAGGGGCCAAGAACGGCGAATCCAACTGTACATAGGTTCCTGTGCTCCCCGACAGACGTATGGCCCTAGGCACTGACTTGTAAGGCCTACATAAGGGGAGGGTAATCAGGGAAAGGAAGGAGAAAAAAAAAAAAAAAAAAAACTTATCCATAAAACATTGCAGTTTGGCGGTCTAAATGTTCCTAATTACATTACGGGCAGGTTTTGGTATTTCCACAAAACTTTTCACCTTGATTGAACTTGTAATTGTGGCAAATAATAATCGTTCACATGATGTAGCCACTGGAAAACATTGATAGAATAGTGTGAAAAGGTGATTGGTGCACTCTGAAGATAACTTTGATGCCTTAGTGGGCACATATTCCATCTTTCTATACTCTACATTTTTTCTGTTAAATAGATGCACAAATCTTCAGTGTGTCTCAGTCAAATGCTGCGGATCTCGTCCCCACAGTAGCTTGACACATGTAAATTATATTGTGAAATGAGGGATTGAGAACCTGTTGTGGTGTTTGAAAATGTACCTCAGTCTGATTATAAGCACTGTTATAGGTTGCGCGCTTGTTCTTGACGAATGACCTTGAACAGAAATCCAGTGAGTAGGCCTACCCTTAATAAACAGGTCAGCAAATGTTTATGCTACGATAACAGACACCTCTGTTTTCCTCTGTCACGTTTGTGTATACAGTCGACTGCAAAAGTTTTGTGCGGTACGGATGTGTGCATGCAACGAAAATAACAGCAATTCAGACGAGGGAGAAATGTCGGGAATAGAAGAAATGCAATAAAGTTAAGTGGAAACAGTTATAGAGGTATAGTGTATAATACGTGTGGCTGATATTACTGGAAGTGCGATAAATTGATAATTGATACCGCACTACTTCAGCTCAGAAGCATGTGCGTTATCTCACTGCAGACTGTACTTCCGCTCTCTTTCGATGCTAACGTTCCCGCAAAAGCTGAGCAGTGACTCGCATCCAACCTTTCATATAAAATTTTCATTCGTCAAGAAGTACAAAACGCGCGACCTGTATGCATCTACTTAACCTGATATTTGCTGTTAAAAGCCATCTCACCATCTTGATTGGATGGAATTTAGTTACAGAGTCTGTCCAAAGAGCACCCGACCTGACATATAGATAGCGCTTGTTTCAAACTAATGTCTATGGTAGAACGAACCAACCTTATAAAGCTTAAGTTTGAAGCTTCAAAATGCTGTGTTGTTTAGTATTTGTTTGGCAGCCATCAATAGTGAACAATTTCATTAAATTTGTAAACATGGATAAAACTGGTCATCGTTGTGCGATACAATACCTCATTTGAAAGGTCTCAGCCCAACTAATATTAAAGCTAAGTTAGAGTCTATTCTGGGGAAGTCTGTTCCTTTGTTTACAACATAAAATATTGGTTGGATTGAAAAGTGCAGAGACTATCAGACATTGTAGGCATTTTAAAAAGTGCTGTACATCGTATACTACTGAAAATGTGGACACGAGGAAGCTGTGCGCAAGATGGATGCTGCGTTTGCTCACAATGGAACAAAAAACGGTGTCGTGAGAATGTTCCAGTGCAGTAGGTATATGACTAGGTTCGTCGCAACAAAGCTACGTCGATTCATAACCGTGGATGGAACATGGGTCCATCACTTCTCATCCGAGACGACAGTGGATTAAAAGGAGAGGATCGGCTTCAAAGAAGGCAAAGGACAGTTCCACCATCTGCAGGCAAGGTCATGGCGTTTTCTTTTTTTTTTTTTTTTTTTTTTGGGGGGGGGGGCAATTTTCTTTGACTATCTCCAAAAAGGAAAAGCAATCAATTGCGAGTATTGTGCGAACTTGTTGGAGGTTGGAGTGATGAAATCAAGCCAAAACGGCCGCATTTAGCAAGAAAGAAAGATTTGCCACCAATGAAGAGCTGGTCTGTAGTTGATGGCTATTTTGCAGAACTCGACGATTTTCACTATAAACAGGGTACCGAAGCAATGGGCATCGCTGGGAAAAGTTGTAGAGAAATGAACATGCCCCCCCCCCCAAATCATTGTTTCATTTGTTCGGTCGGGTATTTCTGGGATTCCCTCGTACATCATGAGAGGCCAAGTTTACAGTAAGAAAATATGGTCTAACATCACGATCGACGTAGCGCAAAAGTGGTTTATCGACCGCCCTACTACTAAACTCGTGATTGTTCCACGTGCCCTATTTATAGGTTGCGCGTTCGTTCTTGACGAATGACCTTGAGCAGAAATCCAATGAGTGAGCCTACCCTTAATAAACAGGTCAGCAAATGTTTATGCTACGATAACAGACACCTCTGTTTTCCTCTGTCTCGTTTGTGTGTACAGTCGACTGCAGAAGTTTTGTGCGGTACGGATGTATGTATGCATGCAACGAAAATAGCAATTCAGACGAGGGAGAGATGTCGGGAATAGAATAAATGCAAGAAAGTTAAGTGGAAACAGTTATAGAGGTATAGTGTATAATACGTGTGGCTGATATTACTGCAAGTGTCATAAATTGATTTGTAGTGTTGTACTACTTCAGCTCAGAAGCATGCGCGTCATCTCACTGCAGACTGTACCTCCTCTCTCTCGTTCCCGCAAAAGCTGAGTAGAGACTCGCATTCAACCTTTCATATAAAATTTTCATTCGTCAAGAAGTAACGCGCGACCTATAACGGGTGAACTTTTACTAGGTGGTAAATCAGAAACTTCCGGACGCACGTGCGCCTGCAGTTCTATATTAAGTGGCATTTTTGTTTCCATTTCACTCTAAGCATCAAGTGAGGGAAGACTATCCTTACCGGGAGCTACATACATATGAATATGTAATTCATTTTCCTAGGTCTAGCCATTCCAAACCCTCGGTGTCACCGCACGAAAAACTTAAAAGAATTCTCCTCGCTTACTCTTAGTAAGAAGAAAAGGGAATTCAAATAGCTCGTCTCTGTGGTGTCTGCCGCACATTGAAGAGTTACCAAGTTCAATCTCTGTGAGTCTGAGTTATCTGGATAAGGTTTCTTTCCGCGGTTTTCCCTTATTCGGAGAAGAAAATGTTGGTTAGCTGTAAGCATGGAAAGACAGGTAACGCTGCTGTGACGTCAGCTCACATGCTCCCAGCGAAAGCCAGTTGAACGTGTGACGTCACAGCGGGCAAGAGGAAATGGCATACGGAACATCGTAATTTTAATGCTGACTGTTTCAATTACGAAATAGTCACAGATTATAAATAATTACATTTCGGCTTTATGCCATATATAAATCATAGTTTATGCGAACAGTCATGTTATAACGCCAACAGAACAGAAATTATAAATATTTTGCCTGAGCTAGAGGAGAGCTATACAGAACAATTTATTAGGTGGACATTTTTCGACATTTGCCGTTTCGCTTTTTTTTAACTAGTTTGTCAATGTTAGGGCGTAATGTACGGCACATTTGTAACCGAAGACTGCATGTTAGATTGTGATCTGACAATATGCTTCGGGATTTTAACTTAGAAAGGTTCATAACAGAAAAGAGTTGTTCGCACACGTACGTAGAACCAAACATAGGTACATAATATCCGTGCAACAAGGGCATACAACCTCAGGAATCTGGTTTGAGGAACATTCTTATAACAATCAGCCAAGTCTTCCTTGTATTTATATTTGTCCTTCAGCAAATCGCAAATTTGCTACCTGCTAGAAACATTGTTAACATCCAATGAATACGGGGTCGCAAAGATCAGAAACGTAGCTGACAATGTTTCTACATCTTGAAGCCTGGTCTCAAACTAGTGTGAAACACGGGGAACTGAACACAAACACAAAACCACTACACACCACACTACACAACGTACAAAAACACAAAATAAAAACAAAATTCGCACTAACGCCGTTAAGATACCTCAAACAACAAATAAACACCCTCAGACTAGGCTGAAGAGGGTTCTCCCTAAACATTTTTCATATTCATTCAGTTTCGTGCAAGTAACGCCGTTGATCTAGGCAGCATAGCAATACACTGCTCTCGCCTGACGTCACACGAACGTACAAGCTGGCTCTTCGTTTAAATACGTCACACGGCTCGAAGTTGTCTTCCCCTGCTGCAAGCTCTATGGACCCCAGACTTATTTTGGGCATCACGTCACCCATTTACATTCATCGTCCTATGTGACCTACCAGGTTAAAGGACATTGAATTAAAAAGAAAAGAAAGAATCAAAGAAGGAAGAAAAAAGTACACTCAAAACCAACATCACCTCCCGTCGCTGTATCCCACCGGCAAACCTCACTTAATAGCAGGTTCACTATATTCCGGCAAAACCGCGAATTGAAAACACTGGCTCGGGAAAGTAAGGATGAACACAGAACACAAGACTAAATAAATGCTTTTATGCTGAGCATGCCTAAGTGTAGTTACTAAACTTCTGGTAGTTATTAAAATGCAAATTTATAACAATCAGAAGAAAGCGCAACTATCGATCATTCTCGTACGTTCAATCGACGCCCAATTAGCGCGAGTTTAGAAAAAGTAAAAATGTCGGACACGAGTGACAGTGGGATACAACTTACACTGCCGTAAATTTCTGCAGAGACACACGATGCGACTAATAACCTATTGCTACAAAAATCAAGAAATATGTACGAAAAAGTCCACGCACAATTTATGGATTGAAGAATATCAAAACGAATAACCTCATTTTCCCAAATTGTATTGCTGGTGTACTTTGAAAAATTGTCGTAAAGCACGGTTCGTTGACCTCGTGGACTCATTACTCTGTTCTGAAAACAAATGTTCAAGGTTGAGATTAGAACAGAAGCAATACTTCTGCGTCCGTACAAATATCACTGCTGACAGCTGATTTATTGCAAAGGTAAGTTCAATGCTCTTACTGACTCAGGTAAATGTAGAATATAAAAAATAATTTATAAATAAACATGATCGAACATAAACAGGTGTACGAAACTTGACTATAGTAGCAATTAAAATCCTCGCTTCCGCTCGTTTCATAAACATACATCCGCAGGCCCCCCTTGGAAGTTGGTGAACTTAATGTGCAGCCAATTACTGACTTATTTAACTATTATTTTAATTTTGATGTAAAGAGCAATTTTTATTTAGCACAAATTAAAACGGTTATCTGCAACAAATATAAATGTTGACAATAAAATAATGGTTTAATATTATCTGATTGCAAACTTCCAACATGTGGCCCCCCCCCCTGGAAAAAATTCTGCCGATACTCATGCATACATCTTAATTATATATGAGCATTATAGTCTCGCTGCTAACGAGATAGGCTATGGTGCGAATCGGAGTTATATAGCAATGGCAGTTTGATACATGGCTATAATATGGCTAACTGTATGTATGTTATATATAACTTTTTTTTTGGGGGGGGGGGGTTGTTTAGAATATGGATATATTTGGATATTATGGTTTACTTCATTGGACCATGACTGGACTAGGAGAATTATGTCACCATATTTTGCATCTTTTCCGTTAGTTACGAGTTGACACATAACCTGTCTATCTTGTTAGCCATGCTATAAACGTTCGTAGCAGTGTAGATGGCAGGGCCTTATATTCCTTTGTTCAATGGCAATACACAGTAAGTTGGTCTATAGTTTCGTGTTCTGTGTTGAGGGAACATCGGACACTAGGTCTGGCAACTATCACATTGTGGCTCTAAAACATCAATTATTATGGCCATGACTAATAGTAAGTGCAGGATTGCAAAGGAAATGCCTAAATTGCAAAAAACAAATGGTTGATGGGCGGAGTTTTCATCTCCCAAGAGACAAGTACAGACGAGCCTAAGAGATACAAAAATGCAAGCGGAACAAATACTTTTTATTCTGAAAGTCCTGGCCAAGATATTTGTGTGCAATGAAAATGTAAAGAAATAAAGGTGTACTTAGAGTAATGAGATGAGGGGTTATAGAACCCCTAATTAAAGAAAAAAGATGGCATTTGTAATGTAGGATCCGGCAGAGGAACGGACGAGTTTACAGTATGTGTGTTTCTCCTGTAACGCCTGGAACTCAATAAGATGAAAGCTGCATGTGCATTCTATTACTAGGATGATGCTGTTTAATAAACATAGATCAGTAGACAGGTCAATAACATGCTTTCACAGTGATTTTTTTATAAAAGCAACGATAGTTGTGAGGCGCTAGACGTCAATATTGTTGTCATAATTTAGAAGTCCATGATCAAGCTTCATCTGCTGGTTCCATGAAAATACTTAAGAACTCTGAAGAAATAGATAATGCACTGAAGAAGCCTCCTTGTAGCAGGACCAAGTGTACGTGAGAAAAGGTTGCTGCTCTAAGAGCTGCTGTAGACAAGTCCAATATGCTCGGTCAAACTTTCTGCTTCAATGAACTTATTGAAGGGAACTGTAAGAAGAATATTGCACTTAGATCTTAACTTTCATCACTACAATTACACAATTTAAACAATATGGGGCCACCAATCGCACTATCCCCAGGGCTTGCTATGTTCCAGAGCCACGCTCTCTAAGAGCTGAGTGAGTGTATGCCAAACGCTCAATCTACTTTGGCCCATCTGCAACCTACCTCCCTAAGCACGTCTGAATGATACCTGTTGGGGAGTCGCAAAGGGTGACTGGGTAATTCCCAGCTCCTGGTTATCATGTAGGACCTGTGTTTGTATCTGCTGATAAAGGCCAGTCCTGGGGAGAGGCCATTGCATGAGCTGATGCACTCCTGAAGGCCGTTGGATCCCTTTATCTGTAAACTGGGAGGTGGGACTTTAAGTTGAACGACTCTCACCTAAGGATGCAAGCATGCCATTGGGGACATTTGCAAAGGTGGAGGTTTTAATCATTGTGATGCAAACGAAAAAAGAAGAGAAAAAACTTTCACACAAATCATCTAAGTGAAGTGTAAAGCTAATCAAGTCTAGTGGTCCTTGCTACTTAATAATTAATAAAACAGACGGAGGAAATTTTTACGATTCCATTCGGTATTCAAAAGAGTCTGGATAAAATTGCTGTTTGAGTTAAGTCATGTCTTAGAGCTCACAATGGTGAAAGCACATACAACATGCCTGGGATGTTAGCAGCTATCCCACAGGTTTGAGATGCACAGGACGTTGAACCCTCGTGCGGTGTTGTAAACAAACCTCCTGTGCCTTGGACAGCATGTCCAATGAGCAGATTAAAAAACTCTTGAAATTCAGGGTATTCTATGCATCAGGCTCAAAGGAAAGAAAAAGGCCAGTTGTGCCCACACTGTGTGCCCTGTTCCTTACTGTTCATTGGGTAGATCTCTTGCAAAGGATTAAGGCATCGTATGAATCCATGCAAGTTAAGCCATTCATCCCGAATCCACTCATGTTTTAAGTAAGACATACTCAGCCTGCACTGGGAGTATGCAAACACCTTTTACATTAGAGGGTACCTAAAATTTAAAATACACATACAGTCAGTATAATATGCTTTCTGAATAATCAATACAGAATTTTATATGAACAAAGGTGGTATTGGAGATATTGTATGAGTTAGCATTGCCAGTTGCAAAAATAGATCACCTTATTGTAATTATTATTTATTTATGCCAACAAACTTACTGTTGGTGTTTTTAAACACACAAGCCGTGTGTGGGCAAAGTTTAAGAGGTAGAACTGGAACTTAAAAATTCAATGCCACAACCGGGATTTGAACCACAGACCTTCCACTTGCCAGGCGGACGCTCTAACCACTGAGCTATTGTGACAAACTGCCAGAATGGCACTAAATTCTCAAGCCAGTTCGTATTTCTCCTGGTAAACCACAAAGGCAGTCTCACATCAGAGACAATTACCCCAATGGTGACTTAATATTGCAAGTACTTTATATCCCAGGATTAAATAACCTTCACATGGTAATTATTATTTATTTATGCCAACAAACTTACTGTTGGTGTTTTTAAACACACAAGCCGTGTGTGGGCAAAGTGTAAGAGGTAGAACTGGAACTTAAAACTTCAATGCCACAACAGGGATTTGAACCACAGACCTTCCGCTTGCCGGGCAGACGCTCTATAAGTTTGTTGGCATAAATAAATAATAATTACCATGTGAAGGTTATTTAATCCTGGGATATAAAGCCCCTCCGAAGGAGTGTCGCCTTGTCGTGGCGGAGGGGCTCAGTACCTGAACCAGACGGCCTACTAAGTGTCATTTTGACTACTGGTAGGCAAGAGGTGAGGGGAAGCAAAGAACATTCCAAACGGGTAGATGGGGCTCGTTAGTCTTGGTTGACGACTCATCTAGGAGAAGAGGACTCCGAAATCAAACTCCCCCAGGGGCTCCTACTACGGTAGGTACGGGTTTGGCGTACCCGGGGCCCCGAGCCATACTCTCGACTGGGTTCCTCCAAGAGGTGAGAGGGCACATGCCAAACGCCCAATAAACTTTGGTCCACTTTTGTGTTTGACCTCCCACCTATTACCTCCCTGTACACAGTCTGACGGATAACCTACGCGCGGGTTGGAGGATGGGGTGACGCAAGGGGTGACTGGGTAATCGCGTAAGTCCCAGCCCCTGGTTATCATGTAGGATCTGTGTGCGTATCCGCTGATAAAGGTCAGTCCCGGGGAGGGGCCATTGCATGAGCTGATGCACTCCTGAAGGCGATTGGGTCCCTCTGTCTATGCATTGGGAGGTGAGACCCTAGGGTGAGCAAGGTCCAGGCCAGGACTCTCACCTAAGCCGGGGTGGCGCCCAGGAAGTGAGCATGCCATCGGAGACATTTGCAATGGTGGAGGATATCATCGCCATGGGACATCCCAAACAAAATACAAAAAACCAGAAAACGATTGGAAAGGAAGTAGCAGAGTTGAGTGGTCCTCGCTACTTAATATTTACTAGAACTGAGGAAGGAAGGAAATTTACATCGGTGAACCCATTTGTTATCCAAAAGGGTCTTGATAAAATAGCTGGCCCAGTGAAGAACTGCACAAGAGCTCGCAACGGCACGCTCCTGGTTGAAGCTAATTCAGCATCCCAGGCGGCTACTTTACTTAAGGCGAATATGTTAGCTAGCTATCCGGTACGCGTAGAACTGCATAGGACTTTGAACTCCTCCCGTGGAGTTGTGAACACCCGGGCATTGGACGGCATGTCCAATGAGGAGATTCAGGAGAACCTCGAAGATCAAGGTGTAACAGCAGTATACCGGGTTCAGAGAAAAGATGGAGGCGAATATCTGCCTACCCGTACCCTTTTCCTTACCTTTAATCGGGTTGATCTCCCGCAAAGGATAAAGGCTGGGTACGAGGCCATTGAAGTAAGACCTTACATTCCGAGCCCGCTTAGATGCTATAAATGCCAACGCTTTGGTCATACAAGTGACACGTGCAGTGGTAGAGCTACCTGCGTAAACTGTGGAGGCATCGCCCATGACGATGACTGTACCTCACCTCCCAGTTGTATTAACTGCAGGGGAGAACATCCAGCAAACTCCCGAGAATGTCCCCGTTATGTGGAGGAAAGAGCTATCCAGGAGATCCGGGTTAGAGAGAAGGTGTCCTTCTCAGAAGCCCGAAAGCTCTTACGTTTGCGACAGCCCGCTATCCCGAATTCCGGTACCTATAGCTCGGTTGTAGCTAAACCAGTACCGTGTCGGGAAATCGCAACTCAAACTAGCGATATAAATGGGGCAACAATCTCAGACAAAATTCTTGTAGCTAGGTCACCTCCAAAGCCTCAGACATCACCTAAGTCCGCCAGAGCATCTACAAATACCGCAGTTCAATCCAGCAGACCAGGAAGGTCGCCAATAAAGAAGGCGAGCTCAAAAAGTAGACCGATTGTATACGATGTGTCACCGATGAAGTTTAAGACCCAGTATCAAAGATCTGATTTCCTCAAAGACAATAAGATATCTCCCAAGGCACCAAAGGGAAAGAAAAGCCCAAAAACATCTCCCAGGAGATCCTCTTCGGAGGAATCCTCTGGGATGACTACAGACCGGCGAATGTCATCTTCGCCGGTCTCCGTGTCCAATCGGTTCGAGGCTCTCGAACCAAAATTCAGTATCGGAACACGGACGTCCTCGGCAGAGGACATGGAGTTTGAATCTGCCCACACTGGGAGACCCCCAGTAGAAAAGAGGCGCGAAAAAGCGCCAGACAAGAATGCGAGCCCCAGAGAAAAAAAAAAGGGCTAAGTTAGTTCGACAACCGCCAACTCCAAAGTAATGAAGAGTTACCTTGGAGTTACCTATCACATACATAATGCAATATGGCTATCCTACAATGGAACGTACGTGGCATTCGAACTCAAAGGCCAGAACTTGAGCTCTTGCTCAAAGAAAACGAACCTCTGGTCGCATGTTTGCAAGAGACTAAGCTGCGTCCTCGAGACGCTTTCCATCTAAGGCGATACACCCCAGTACGGTGTGATGTTACACCAGAAGAGGGTGTACCGGCACATGGCGGCGCTATGATACTTGTCAGAGATGACGTATATATGCAAACTCTACCTTTGCACTCTGATATACAATCAGTTGCTGTATGGATTAAACTGCCAAACATACATTTCACTATCTGTAATGTTTATTTGCCTCCCTCCCATGACTTCTCGCACATTGATTTAGAAGATCTAGTTTCCCAGTTGCCAACACCTTTTCTGTTGGTGGGAGACTTCAATGCGCACCACCCACTTTGGGGTTCAAGTCGCGCTTGTGCGAGAGGTACACTCATTTCCGATTTTTTGGACAGTCACAACCTAGCTCTCCTCAACACTGGAGAGCCTACATTCATTTCGGACTCTCATAGCAGCTTCTCACACCTTGACCTTGCAGTTTGTTCACCTCAGTTGGCAGTCTCCTTACAATGGAATGTCATCTCTGATTTACACTCTAGTGACCATTTCCCATGTCTTATTAGTCTCTTGACGCAACATACACACTCCACACGTATGCCCAGATGGCGTTTGGACCATGCCAACTGGAACCTTTACACCCAGTTGGCTGTCTTTACCTACAACGAGCACGACTCAGTGAATAATTTAGCGCAGCATCTCACGGAGACGATTCTCTCTGCTGCTGAACAATCGATTCCGCGGTCGACTACACACCCCCGTCGATTTCCCGTCCCCTGGTGGACGGAAGAATGTCGGAATGCCATTCGTGCTCGAAGGCGTGCACTTAGGGTTTTCCAACGTCACCCTACTTTGGAAAACCTGATTGAATACAAGAAAATGCGCGCCAGGTCCAGACAAGTCATTAAGGATAGCAAAAAGTCATCATGGAGCAAATTTGTAGCTTCATTTAACCGACACACACCTTCCTCGGTTGTGTGGGATAGATTAAGGCGTGTTGCAGCTAAAACGACCCAAATACCAATAGCGGGACTAAAAACAGCCACAGGAGCTGTTGTTGATTCATTTGAAGTGGCCAATACCTTTGGCAGTGCTTTCGCACAAGTGTCTAGCTCGGAAAACTACTCCCCTGAGTTCCTTCCATTTAAAACTCAGGTGGAATCTCAAGGCTTCACGTTTCGTTCTAGAAACGTAGAAGATTACAATCGCCTTTTCACCATGGCGGAGCTGGAGTATTCCCTGAAATCTTCGCGATGTTCAGCACCAGGACCGGACGGTATTCATGTACAAATGTTACAACAGCTCTCTCCTGAAGGTAAGGCATTCCTGCTCGAGGTCTATAATCGTGTTTGGGTTGACAGTATACTCCCAGAAAATTGGCGGGAGGCCACCGTTATTCCCATCTTGAAGGCTGGGAAGGACCGTCATCTTCCCTCCAGCTATCGTCCTATTTCCCTCACCAGTTGCGTTTGCAAGGTGATGGAACGCATGATCAATGGACGATTGGTATGGTGGTTAGAAAGTCGTAACCTACTGACTAACATCCAGTGTGGTTTTCGACGACGCCGTTCAACTGTTGACCATCTTGTGTCAATATCGACACAGATAATGGACGGCTTTATGAAGAACTGTCAAACCGTTGGCATATTTTTCGATCTTGAGAAGGCTTATGATACGTGCTGGCGAGCAGGGATTCTACGTTCCCTGTATGCCTGGAACATACGTGGACGCCTACCACTTTTCATTCAGGAGTTTATGAAGGACCGCTTTTTCCGAGTAAGGGTCGGCTCGGTTTTTTCTAATTCTTTTGTTCAGGAGGAGGGAGTACCTCAGGGTTCGGTGCTAAGTGTCACGCTCTTTGCTATAGCAATTAACTCCATCTGGAAATGTGTTCCACCTGGAGTTTCGTCATGCCTATTCGTAGACGACTTCGCTGTCTATTGCACTTCTCAGCGCACGGCGTTCTTACAACGGCGCCTGCAGCAATGTTTGGACAACCTCAGAGAATGGAGCGTGAAAAACGGCTTCCGTTTCTCAACTGAGAAGACAATCTGCGTTAATTTCTGGCGCCGTAGGAGACGATTACCACCTTCGCTCCAATTTGGCCCAGATGAACTTCCCTTCGCAGAAGAGACGCGCTTCCTGGGTTTGATATTGGACAGGAAGCTTAGTTGGTCGTCGCATATTGCACAGCTAAGAGCGAGATGTGACCGTTCCCTAAATATTATGCGAGTACTGAATGGCAAATCGTGGGGAGCGGATCGAACAATTTTGTTGCGAATATATCGCGCATTGGTCCGATCCAAGCTAGACTATGGGTGTATTGTTTATTCGTCAGCACGACCATCTGTGCTGAGAAGATTAGACGTGGTCCATAATAGGGGCATCCGCATTGCTACAGGAGCTTTTCCAACAAGCCCAGTGGTGAGCCTTTACGCCGAGTCCGCAGAAGCTCCTCTGCAATATCGGCGTGAGATTCTCTTGGCAAATTATGGTTGTGCGCTTAGATGTATGCCTAAGCACCCAACGTTCGCTTCTTTTTTCACCACCACGCTAAGAGAACGATATAGAAAGAGCACCCTTAATCCAAAGCCTGCGGGGTTCCGTTTCCAAGAGCTCCTAGTGAAGCTTGGAGTGGAACTGCCTGTGATGTTCGCCAAGGGCGAGAGACTTTACCCCCCTTGGCTATCTGGTACGCCCCATGTAGATCTTGGGATGACCATACACCAGAAGTCCACGATGCCTATTTCAAGTATCCGCACGTGTTTCTTAGAATTTTTGTCAGGCTACTCTGACCGTAAATATATTTACACCGATGGATCAAAGAACACCAACGGTGTTGGATGTGCTTATGTTTATGGAACCGAACCATATACATTCGGTTTTCCAAATAGCACTTCCATTTTTACTGCAGAGCTTTATGCAATTTATCGAGCCGTTTTGTATGTTCGCCGTCGTAAATTAGGTGACTGCCTGATTTTGAGCGATTCCCTTAGTGCACTGCAGAGCCTTTGTCAGTTGTACAACCCCCACCCTATTGTACAACGTATCCAGGATGCCCTCCATGTTTTACACGCTTCTGGCGTTGATGTGGTGTGTGCATGGATTCCTGGTCACGTAGGTTTGCCTGGGAATGAAAAGGCAGATTTAGCAGCAAAGACGGCAACTACAGAACCCAGAATTATCATCTCACGGGTTACTTCGGAAGACTTTAGGCTTGAAGTGCGGAGAGCGGTGCTGTCGTCCTGGCACGACGAGTGGTCAGCTCTCCGCGGTAATAAGCTTAGAGAAGTGAAAGAACTTCCGATAAACTGGGTAACTTCCTGTCGCACATCTCGTCGCGAGGAGGTTAGTTTGGCTCGATTAAGAATAGGGCACTGCAATTTTTCGCACGGTTACCTATTTAAAAGGGACCCTGCGCCTCTATGTCCGCTGTGTGACAACGTTTTGTCGGTTCGCCACGTGCTCCTGGAGTGTTACTCTCTAGCGCACCTTCGGGATTCTCTGCAGCTGCCTGCCAGACTTGCAGAGGTCCTAGCGGACGATAAAACAGCGGTTGATAGAGTTCTTAATTTTTTAGCGCAGTGTAATATAAATTTGAGGATTTAAATTTTCTAATTATCTTGTTCTGCTTTTGGACATATTTATCACCTTGCTTGATATCTGGCTATTGCCAGTGATTTCTACCTTGTATATTTTGTTGTTTCTAGTATTTTTATTTTTTGAGTGAAATTTATATCTGGCTATTGCCATGAGTCTGTTAAGGGCGCTGATGACCTAGAAGTTGAGCGCCCTTAAACCAAATCCAATCCAATCCAATGGGATATAAAGTACTTGCAATAGTAAGTCACCATTGGTGTATTTGTCTCTGATGTGAGACTGCCTTTGTGGAGAAATACGAACTAACTGGCAGTTTGTCACAATAGCTCAGTGGTTAGAGCGTCCGCCCGGCAAGCGGAAGGTCTGTGGTTCAAATCCCGGTTGTGGCATTGAATTTTTAAGTTCCAGTTCTACCTCTTATAGATCACCTTATTCTGCAGTTGAACTCTGATTATAGCAGATAAAGTGTTACACAAAAGTTCCGCTAAGTAGTCAAAACAATTCTGAATTCTGACATAAGTTTAGGGCGTAGAATTCATGACATGGCACAAGATATTGTTGACAAAATAGTTGAAAATACTAAAATGGACAAAATACTTACGATTTAAATTTAAGAATCGGCAGTTGTCTGATGTTAAGCTACTTATATATATGTTCAGTATTTTAATGTTAAAAATGGTGCTACTGCTGATGAATTTATAATGCATATAATGGGAGAGGATATTTTTAAAACTTCACAAAGTCACATGTGAGGAGATAGGAACCACAGGAACTATACACACTCAATTATTTTTGCACACCAGGGTACGCTGATTAAGGACGTATATTGATTCATCTTTTTTAACTGAAAAATGAGATAAAATGTTTCCTTAGAAAATTGTAATTCGATTCTGGTGGAGCCTTTTCAAAATGAAGAGTGGATTTGCCAATATTCAACAAGTTGAACGAGGTCAGTCTTTAACCCCAAGGTTTTGATACAGATATATTTTTAAATCTCATGAGTAAGCAAAGAGGTTTTATTTTGAATTGATTATGTTAACAAAGGAAATATTGCAATTTTTCCAGCTGTGTTGGAATATAGTTGTATTGTTGATAGACCTTTGAAAATAATCAAATTCCATCTAAAAATCTCAGGTTGGTTTTAAAATACTTTCCAGAAATTGAGAAAGACGCTGATGTACAAGAATCCAAATCCATTTTGCTTCGCTGACCTTCCTGTAAAATTAAAAGAAAATATTCTGGAAATGTCTGTTGACAGTTCACTGAAAATAAAAATTGAAAACATTTTGTGATTTATGGTGTTACGCATGCAAATAGACACTGCCTTCTTGCATTGCCCTCTACTTATTTGTGGGAGCAGGGTTTCTCTGCATTGACAGCAATCCAAACAAAAGAAAGAAATTGCTGGAATCCAGAAGCATCATTGATACTCGCACTAACGAAGATTCAGCCACAAATAGAGGAGCTGGTGTCCACAAAACAAACTTAGCCATCTCACAAACACATACCTACAAATTCCTACAATATTTTGAGTCTGCTACTGTGATGTAGTTCATGTATTTATTTTATACATTTATAGCATAATCCTCATTTTGTAATATTTAACAATCTTTTTATATATAAAATCTAACATAACCCCGTGACACAACAGCCCATCCAGGCCAAGGCCTACCACCCGACTGCTGCATGCCCCACCTCCACCCACCAAAGGTGTCATGAGTGTGGTGCATAGCTGGAGGTGGGATGTGTCGGCACCCTGTTCCCTCGCAGTCGCCCCCCTTCTTGAACAGGGGCCGCTACTTCTCAACCAAGTAGCTTCTCAATTGGCCCCTCAGGGACCTAACGAGGCTGAATACACTGTGTGCCAGACCTCCCAGCGGAGAGGGAATCAGAGGCAGGCGTGCTACCACAGCACTATGGAAGCTGTCCTTTTTAGGTATGGTTAAGTATAATTTAAATTAAGGATAAGTCTAGGGCTAGGATGGAAATGGAAAACTGTCTTTGGGATATGCAGAGAAAAAAAAGGTTGAATACTACTGTTTTAATTTTATTAAAATTATTTTGTTGTTTAACGACTCTGTTAATTGCCAGGATCATATCAGCGTCGCCAGTGTGCCGGAATTTCCTCCTGCAGAAGTTCTTTTACATGCCAGTAAATCTACTGACATGGAGCTGTCATTTTTAATCGCACATTGGTGTGGGCCAGGTTTGAACCTGTGACCTTGGGATCAGTAGGCCAGCATTTAACCAACTGAACCACCTAGACCTACTAAAGTGTAAGCACTCTGGACTCACACGACTTTGTAGTGGTGAAGTAACTTACGTTATCTGTGGAGACACCTTGCACCATGGTCATGCATTTTGTGCTGCTCTAATGGTTAACATGCCCTTTACTTTTGATCATGAGAAGCCCCTCAGGTAACACACCGCATGTGTTGTTTGTTCTCGGAAGTTACTCAAGTTTCACATTGCACCAATGAGCATGTCGCTTCAGCCAATGAAATCACAAATGACAGACAGTTGTTAACTCCACATGAAGTGGAACTGTGTTGTAACATCTCCTCTGTTTTCTCTGTCATTCTGTTAGTTTTCTTGTAACGTCGATCTTCTAAGAAGTGAATGTCTGCGCGTGGAATGTGAGTGCTTACTTGGAGAAAACGTGGCAATGTTGCTCTTCGTGACACTGAATACCTTCATGTGAGTTAAACATTAGAGTAGCACAATAATACTTCAACTACAATGTGTGTTAACTGCAGTGGTAAACTCTACCAAGTTCCTGAGAGTGCCCTCCTTTTATGGAGGAAAGGGTGTTCCAGGAAATCTGGGTTAGAGAAAAGGTTTCCTTCTCAGAAACCTAGAAACTCTTGCATATTTGCCACCTAGAGCGTAGTTGCAGCTCACAACTCAAACCACTGACATAAATAGCAGAAAAGTGTCTTGCTAGATCAATTACAAAGTTTTCAATATCTACCACATCAGCTACTGAAAAAACACTTCAGCAAAGGAACTAAAACATTTGACAGCAACAAGCAAAACTACAGTACCTTAATGACACAATTCAAGACTGCCTATATTAACACCAAGTTGCTGAAAGAAAGTAATAAATCTGCTCCCGGTACATCGAAAAGAAATAAAAGCCCACAAGCATTTCCTCCGAGATCCTGAGGAACCTTCAGGGATGGACTCGGATCGCTTATGCTCATCTTCATTGGTCTTCCTTTCCAATCCACTATTGAAAAACGATCCTCTGTAGAGGTGAGAAAGCAGGAGGATTCTGTCCACAATGCCAAAACACCAGTGAAAAAGAGGCAGGATAATTCTGCAGTAAAGGGCATTACCCCAACACCAAAGGAGCACTACTATCTACAGTGTTTGAAGGGTTAGTTTGAACATGCTATCCCACAATGGGACATACAGGGAGTCAGAACACATCGACCAGAGCTTGAACTTTTGCTCAATAAAACCGAGCCTTTGGTTGCATGTTTTCAAGAGATTACGCTCTGTCTGCGAGATTGTTTTTAAATCAGATGGTGTCATCTTACCCAGAGGCACTATGGTGATCATTAGGGAAGATGTCTTTGTGAAATCTGTACCCTTACAATCAGTTGCTGTACAGATTGAATTGCCAACAATTTGGTTTACCACGTGCACTGTTTATTTGCCGTCATTCTGATGATTTCTTGCTCACTGATTTGGAAGATTTAATATCCCAACCTTTTCTTTTAAAGTAAAGTAAAGTAGATTTTATTGTCACTAGGCCTGTTACAGCAATAGACAATGTCATGGTGGGAGATGTCAATTTTTGACTCCTTCAATAGCTTATCGCACTTTGAATTAATAGTTTGTCCACCACAATTTCATTATAATGGAACATCATCTCTGAGTTACACTCTAGTGAACATTTTCTATGTCTCTTAACACAAGATACATGTTCCATGTGTGTGCCTAGATGGCACTTGGATCATGCCAACTGGAAACTTTATTCTCAGTTGACTGCATTTAATTACGAGCACAACTCTGTGAATGGTTTAACCCAACATCTCACAAAAGTGATTCTTTTGGCTGCTGAGCAATTTATTGCTTGGTTGACTTCCCATCTCTTCATGCACAGATGAATTCCAGAATGTCATTTGTCAGTTTTCCAGTGCCACCCTACATTGATCCAATACAATAAAATGCATGTCAAATGTAGGCAAGTAATTAAAAATAGCCAAAGGACAGCACAGAACAAGTTTGCAGCTTCATTTAACCAACATACACCTTCCTCGGTTATATGGGATAATTTAAGGTGTGTAGCTGTTAAATCGACCCATATACCAATTGCAGGCCTTAACAGCTACAGGAACTGTTGTTGATCCATTTGATGTGGCCAACACTTTTGGCAGTGCTTTTGCTCAAGTGTCTAGTTCAGAAACTACTCGCGTGAGTTTTTTTCCCAACTAAGACTCAGATGGAATCTCAAGGTTTCACATTTTGTATTAGAGATGTTGAAGATTGCCTTTTGACATTGCAGTTAGAACACACCCTTTTCACTTTGCAACTATGAGCACCAGAACCAGACAGTGTTCATGTACAGATGTTGCAACAACTCCCTTCTGAAGTAAAGACATTTCTCTTCTGTAATCATGTTTGGGTTGATGCCACTTTTCCAGAAAAATGGTGGAAGGCCACTAACATACATAGGACTGTCATCTTCCCTCCTCACAGGTGATGAAATACATAATCAGGTGGGGTGGTGGCTGGAATCTCACAACCTTCTGACAAACAACCAGTATGCTTTAGTATGATGGAACCTTGGACCATCTTGTGTTCGATATTGATGTAGATGAACAAATTCACGAAGAACTGTCAAACCAACCGTTGGGATATTTTTTGATTACCAGAAGGCTTACGATACGTATTGGTGAGCAGGTATTCTGCGTTCCCTCTGCACCTGGAATATACCTTGAAACCCACCATTATTCATTCAGGAGTTTATGAAAAACTACATTTTCCCAGTAGGGGTTGGCTCGACTTTTGTGAGCCTCTTTGTTCAGTATAACGGAGTAGCTCAGGGATGAGTAGTAAGTTTTACATGTTTTCTATGGCAATTAGTTCGGCCGGAAAATGTGTTCTGGTAGGGGTTTCATCATGTCTATTCAACTTGGCGTCATTCCGCCTGGTTTAAGCACACTGGGAATCCTACTACACCTTCCACATAGACCGGACAATCAGATCTAAAAAATCAGTTCTTATACCTTATGACCTTGGATGCTATGTTGGATTTCCCAGCAGTATCGCCTGAGACCGTTGATCTTACTGATCCGCTACTATGCCAGGTCACAATGTCAGACAGATCATACATGCCAAATCTGACAAATCTACCATTCGGAAAGACATTACCTACCACTATTTGAAGTCTTTACTTGATTCCTGTTATCATTTTCTTGTGATGAGCTATACAAGGATATTACATATGGTTATTTCACTAACGCATATCATGATTTACAAACTGGCCAACTGGATATTTACTCAGAGCCCCAGTCTTTGAGGGGTGGAAGAATTTGAGGTGCAAAAATAAAAATTAAGAAAAGAAGAATGGTAAGACAGCAAGATTTGAGAGATTGGACCTTTTTGTTTTACGTACGGTAATGATTTCATTTTCAGAACTAACTTTGCAGACATTTAAACGAGTTTGCTAAGAAACAATCTTTTTTTTGTGGTATAAAGTACTACTGCTAAGTCATTCCACATCAAATTGCACAAAATATGGTAAAAATTGACCTTAATATCTCAGATTTTCTTGAAAAATTTATTTGGTGTTTTGGAGCAAAATACAATTGACCCATGTTTCTTTCCCCTCTGAAGGAATGTCGCCTTGATGTGACAGAGGGGCTCAGTACCCAATCCAGACAGTCTACTGTCTTTTTTTACTACAGGTAGGCAAGAGGTGAGGGGAAGCAAAGTGCATTCCAAAACGGGTAGATTAGGCTCGGTAGTCTTGGTCGACGACTCATCTAGGAGAAGAGGACTCCAAAATCAAACTCCCCAGGGGGTCCTACTATGGTAGGTATGGGTTTGGCATACCCAGGGCCCTGAGCCATACTCTTGATTGGGTTCCTCTAAGAGGTGAGAGGGCACATGCCAAACGCCCAATTAACTGTGGTGCACTTTTGTGTTTGACCTCCCACCTGATACCTCCCTGTACATAGTCTAATGGATAACCTACGCATGGGTTGTAGGAGGATGGGGAGATGCAAGAGGTGACTGGGTAACCGCGTAAGTCCCAGCCCCTGGTTATCATGTAGGATCTGTGTTCGTATCCGCTGATAAAGGTCAGTCCCGGGGAGGGGCCATTGCATGAGCTGATGCACTCCTGAAGGTGATTGGGTCCCTCTGTCTGTACATTGGGAGGTGAGACCCTAGGGTGAGCAAGGTCCAGGCCAGGACTCTCACCTAAGCCGGGGTGGCACCCAGGATGTGAGCATGCCATCGGAGACATTTGCAATGGTGGAGGATTAATGCGCCATGAGTTCTACTAAAACTCAAAACAAAACAAAATTAGTAAAGTCTATGTAAAAGAAGAAGCAGAGTCTTGTGGTCCTCGCTACTTGGTTATTTCGAGAACTGAGGAATGAAATAAGTTTTTATCGGTGAGCCCATTTGTGATCCAGAAGGGCCTGGATAAGATAGCTGGTCCAGTGAAGTCTTGCACGAGATCTCGCAATGACACGCTCCTCACCTTTTCACCATGGCAGAGCTAGAACATTCTCTGAAATCTTCGCGATTATCAGCACCAGGACCTGACGGTATTCACGTACAAATGTTACAACAGCTCTCTCCTGAAGGTAAGTCATTCCTGCTCGAGGTCTATAATCGTGTTTGGGTTGACAGTATAATCCCAGAAAATTGGCGGGAGGCTACCGTTATTCCCAACTTGAAGGCTGGAAAGGACCGTCATCTTCCCTCCAGCTATCGTCCTATTTCCCTCACTAGTTGCATTTGCAAGGTGATGGAACGCATGATCAATGGACGATTGGTATGGTGGTTAGAAAGGCGTAACCTACTGACTAACATCCATTGTGGTTTTCGACGACGCCGTTCAATTGTAAACCATCTTGTGTCAATATCGACACAGATAATGGACGGCTTTATAAAGAACTGTCAAACCGTTGGCATATTTTTCGATCTCAAGAAGGCTTATGATACGTGCTGGCGAGTAGGGATTCTATGTTCCCTGTATACTTAGAACATACGTGGACGCCTACCACTGTTCATTCAGGAGTTTATGAAGGACCGCTTTTTCCGAGTAAGAATCGGCTCGATTTTTTCTAATTCTTTTGTTCAGGAAGAGGGAGTACCTCAGGGTTCGGTACTAAGTGTCACGCTCTTTGCTATAACAATTAACTCCATCTGGAAATGTGTTCCACCTGAAGTTTCGTCATGCTTGTTCGTAGACGACTTCGCTGTCTATTGCAGTTCTTACAACGGCGCCTGCAGCAATGTTTGGACAACCTTAGAGAATGGAGCTCCAAAAACGGCTTCCGTTTCTCAACTGAGAAGTCAATCTGCGTTAATTTCTGGCGATTGCCACCTTCGCACCGTTTCGGTCCAGATTTACTTCCCTTCATGAGCGTCGGCAGACTTTTCTCCAGGGGGGTCACATGTTGGAAGTTTGCAATCAGATATTATTCATTCATCATTTTATTGTCAAAATTTATATTTGTTGCAGTTAACCGTATTGATTTGTGCTAAATAACAATTGTTCTAAATTAAAACAATAGTTTAATAGTTCGTAATTGATTGCACATTAAGTTCACCAACCTACAAGGGGGGGCCGCGGCCCCCTCTTGCTCCCCGTTCGCGATGCCCATGCTTCCCTTCGCAGATGAGACGCGCTTCCTGTGTTTGATCTTGGACAGGAAGCTTAGTTGGTCGTCGCATATTGCACAGCTAAGAGCGAGATGTGACCGTTCCCTAAATATCATGCGAGTACTAAAAGGCAAATCGTGGGGAGCGGATCGGACAATTTTGTTGCGAATGTATCGCGCATTGATCTGACCCAAGCTAGACTATGGATGTATTGTTATTCGTCAGCACGACCATCTGTGCTGAGAAGATTAGACGCGGTCCACAATAGGGGCATCCGCATTGCAACAGGAGCTTTTCCAACAAGCCCAGTTGTGAGCCTTTACGCCGAGTCCGCAGAATCTCCTCTGCAATATCGGCGTGAGATTCTCCTGGCAAATTATGGTTGTGCGCTTAGCTGTATGCCTAAGCACCCAACGTTCGCTTCTTTTTTCACCACCACGCTAAGAGAACGGTATAGGAATAGCGCCCGTAGTTCTAAGCCTACGGGGTTTCGTTTTCAAGATCTAATGAAGCTTGGAGTGGAACTGCTTAGGCCCTAGGATGTTCGCCAAGGGCGAGAAGCTTTACCCCCGTTGGTTATCTGGCACGCCCCATGTAGATCTTGGGATAACCGTACACCAGAAGTCCACGATGCCTATTTCAAGTATCCGCACATGTTTTTTAGAATTTTTGTCAGGCTACTCTGACCGTCTATGTATTTACACCGATGGGTCCAAGAGCACCAACGGTGTTGGATGTGCTTATGTTTATGCAACCGAACCACATACATCCGGTTTTCCAAACAGCACTTCCATTTTTACTGCAGAGCTTTATGCAATTTATCGAGCCGTTTTGTATGTTCGCCGTCGTAAATTAGGTGACTGCTTGATTTTGAGCGATTCCCTTAGTGCACTGCAGAGCCTTTGTCAGTTGTACAACCCCCACCCTATTGTACAACGTATCCAGGATGCCCTCCATGTTTTACACGCTTCTGGTGTTGACGTGGTGTGTGCATGGATTCCCGGTCACGTAGGTTTGCCTGGGAATGAAATGGCAGATTTAGCAGCAAAGACGGCAACTACAGAACCCAGTATTACCATCTCACGTGTTACTTCGGAAGACTTTAGGCTTGAAGTGCGGAGAGCAGTGCTGTCGTCCTGGCACGACGAGTGGTCAGCTCTCCGCGGTAATAAGCTTAGAGAAGTGAAAGAACTTCCGATAAACTGGGTAACTTCCTATCGCACATCTCGCCGCGAGGAGGTTAGTTTGGCTCATTGGCTCGACTATGAATAGGGCACTGCAATTTTTCGCATGATTACCTATTCAAAAGGGTCCCTGCCCCTCTGTGTGACAACCTTTTGTCAGTTCGCCACGTACTGCTAATGTTGCTCTCTAGCGCACCTTCGGGATTCTCTGCAGCTGCCTGCCAGACTTGCAGAGGTCTTAGCGGACGACAAAATAGCGATTGATAGAGTTTTTGCTTTTAGCGGAGTGCAACATCAATTTGATGATTTAAAATTTTATTTATCTCTTTATGTTTTTTGACATATTTATCACCTTGTTTCATATCTGGCTATTGCCACTGTTTTTTACTTTTTGCATATATTTTTCTTATTGCTGGTATTTTTATTTTTGAGTGAAATTTATGTCTGGCTATTGCCATGAATCTTTTAAGGGCGCTGATAACCTAGAAGTTGAATGCTCTTAAACCAAACCCGTGTTTCTTCGTTTTATAAAAAAGTTTATTTTGGCAGATATTAATTTTTGAAATGTCCCAAAAATCGTGCGCTCCCCACCCTTTGATCAACTGTAATCAAGCAAATTACTTGATCTTTGGCTCAAATTAAAGATAAATTGCAGTATTTTGTGAGGTACTTATTAGAAAATTTTATTATTATTAATATATTTTATGTGATAAAATTTTTAAAGTTTGATAATAAAACAAACTCGACCATTTAAAAATCTGGAAAAAAAAGAAAAAGAAAAAAAAAAACAAAAAAAAACTAAAAAATACACTGAAGTTTATTCAATATTCTCAGAAAAATTCAGAATGGAGTCTCTAATAGTTCAATTGTAATTAACTTTACAAGTCAGTGTGGCAGCGGTGATGGTTACTGTAACCTCGCATAATTGCCACCTTCCATTACGGCAACTGTTCACTACTTCAACGTTACAACAGTACAGTAAGGAGAACACTGCTAGCTGACACTATTATATGTATAGTACACTATTAGCATCTTCAAACTGTTTTTAAAATATGCATTTTAAACTGATGTTTACATACAACACAAAACTTTAAATTTCTACTCGCCTGCCTCCTTCTTCGAAAGAAAATTGTCTCACTAAAGCTTCAGTTTTTGACAAAGGAATGAAGGAGTGTAATTCTAAAGCATAGCTGGACCCATCGTTCTTGGCCCCTGACCTTGACTGAAGTGCTGTAGGCGAACACATGGCTTTTGTCTGCTTCATCAGCTCATATTGTATAATTCTGCGAATGAAACCATGCACAAGATGGTGAGGGACGGGGAAGATAATGATGTCTGCATGATGTGAGACAGTCCTTGCTAATTCACAGGTGCTTTTTAGTGCAGAGTGCAGTTGAATTAGATCTTTGCGATACGGAGTGAATATAGTGAATTTGTATCATAGCGGAAATCAATTCTGAAACTTGTATGTTCTAAATTAGGGACCAAAACATTACACAGCCGGAGCAGGGAAATTGTTTCAAATGTATGGGCGTACATGAAGAAAGAAGCTAAACGCAAAGAACTGCTTACATCAGATTTTTTCAAAAAAATTCAAAAAGTTCAAAAGTGCGAATCATATACCACAGGAGTATCAGAAAGAAGGTACATCGTGGAGACATTTTTCTGCATGGACTGTACTGCCTTAGTAAGAAGAGCGTTATGTGAGTAGCATATGAAGCTGATGCACCAATTCGCATGCTGTCTGCAGTCACCTGTTTTGGTACTTGCTTTCAAGCTTTACGTTTACTTCCCCCAGGAGCCAAGAACGGTGAATCCAGCTGTACAAACAGATCTCTACTTCATGTCATCCGTGAGTGCTTGCAGGCCTCCAGAAAAAAAATTGTAGCAAATGCACTTATGCTCACTCCATAGTTTTTAATGTCTTATTTTAGAGATAAAATGTCAGGGAATATGTGTATATTTCTTTTTAGATTTTTAACACATCGATTTAAATTCTAGTTTTGGTTTTACAAAATATAGCATTAAAAAAAAAAAAAAAAAAAAAAAAAAAAAAAAAAAAAAATCCAAAATTTGTGTGTAATAATGATTTATTAAAAGTTGTTAAAAGTGTTGTATTTACCCTTTCCAGTGCACCCAACCCCAACTCTCAATTCTATATCGCCTTTAAGTAACAAGTGATTTTATATTAGGGTTAGTCCTAACATATTTTCAATCAAAATTTGAATCAAATCAACAGTCCTATGTTACTTGCAGTTAAAAGATTAGTAATATATTACCTATTTATTTTTAAAAACAATTTGTATACTTACTTTATATTACTTATTAGTGCCATACTTTGATTTGTAGCTACAAAGAAGACACACTATTTACATCTTCATAAAATGATGAAACAATCTTCTTTCAGTCCTTGGCTTCAGGATGATGAGCTTCAGCACTGCGACATTTCAAATACCTTAGCATTTACCTACAACCTAATTTTCATTTCACGACCTATTATAAATTTCTACTTTAGTGTCTTGCTGAGTATTCATCACTCCCCACAGCTCAGAATAATGATTTTATTTACTCGATCAACAGGGTACGAGTGGGTTTTAATTCACCTGTTTCCTTGCCTTCTGTCCCCATAAACACATCTAACACCTTGTTCTCATGGTCAAACTGTCCAATGCATGGGTATTTACTGCATCGTGCTAGGCATTCAAGGTCATATGCATCTCAACATGTACAGTATAACTGGCTAACATGCGCCAGTCAATGAGAAAGTTGTCATAGAGTTTCCGGAGCATTTAAACTAGGCTAAATGATGCCAAAGTTGGGAGACCAGAGTCTGCCCAGGAAGCCCTCTTAATACATAAAAAATGAAATAACGCAGCTGCCTCAATATGTTTTGTGGCAAAATATGCCTCATGAGCAATAAGCAAGACATTTCTTTGCCAGTAATCACAAACATTCAATAGTCCACCACAGTAGCGGCAGGCATCTATCCACCTGGATGACTATATTTACACAAAAAACTATACGTTTTTTCTGAGCTAAGAAAAAGCAATTGAAAAACTACTGGAATTATATGGTGAGTTTAAGGTGGGTACTCTTTTGTCCATGTTTACATCGAAATCCACTACCCTTATCACTCCCATGACAAAGAGGTTATAGAATGGAATACAGGAATTAGTGCCATGCAAGGTGTCAAAATGAGAATCCAGGAAATCATTTGCATAATATTCTGATACAAAATGTACTTTAAGCTGGTTAAAATTAAATTTGTGACTGAGTGACGTCCTTGGTGTGCACAAATAACCATTTACCCAGTTAAAGCAGGTGAAAGTCTTATACATTTTTACTTTCTCTACATGTATAGTTAGTAGGGGAAGTATTGTATTGCACCCAAAAATAGATGCAATTTCACTGGAAATTGTGTTTTGAGGCCCCCTGAATCCAAAACAAAGCATTTTTAGAAAAAGGCCTGTGTGTGTCTGTTTTTAGCATAATTCAAAAATGAAAAGTTGGTTAAAAAGTTGAAGTTGGTTTTAATATCTTTCAAGGATGACACTTGAAAATTCCTCCACCCTAAACTACCCTTTACATGCAAAATTTTGATTTTCTCGAAAATGGCTTTATGGATTTTGATTAAAATGCCACAAGTTTAAGATATTGTTATGGCAAATGAAATGTATATGTTGAATTTTCTAGCTATAGCACACATAGTTCTGTTTGCTCTTGATGACTTGCATAACTGGTAAACTGTAAGAGATAGACCAAATCTTACTGTAACAAAAATGTAGATCTTGCTAAAACACAATTTATGTCCAAATGAATTTTTTTAAGAGGTAGAACTGGAACTTAAAAATTCAATGCCACGACTGGGATTTGAACCACAGACCTTCTGCTTGCCGGGCGGATGCTCTAACCACTGAGCTATTGTGACAAACTGCCAGAATGGCATTAAATTCTCAAACCAGTTCGTATTTCTCCTGGTAAACCACAAAGGCAGTCTCACATCAGAAACAATTACCCCAATGGCGACTTACTATTGCAAGTACTTTATATCCCAGGATTAAATAACCTTCACATGGTAATTATTATTTATTTATGCCAACAAACTTACTGTTGGTGTTTTTAAACACACAAGCCGTGTGTGGGCAAAGTTTAAGAGGTAGAACTGGAACTTAAAACTTCAATGCCAGTTCTACCTCTTAAACTTTGCCCACACACGGCTTGTGTGTTTAAAAACACCAACAGTAAGTTTGTTGGCATAAATGAATTTTTTTTTGTTTAATGAATCATTTTGAAGAATCACATCAGCATTGCCGATGTGCCGGAATTTTGTCCCGCAGGAGCTCTTTTACATGCCAGTAAATCTACTGACATGGAGCTGTAATTTTTAAGCACACTTAAAAATCATTGGTCTGGGCCAGATTTGAACCTGTGACCTTGGGAACAGTAGGTCAGAGTCTAACCAACTGAGCCACCCAGACCAACAAAAGTGTTGGTAAATTGGTCTGTCAAGCACGGAGGTAGTAAATAGGGCCCTATGAGTGTGTCATTAACAATGCCAGCCAAAATGTTCACTGGAAACTGGTGTTGGTAACTTGTAACTCAAGTACCTCTAGGGTTTTCTTCTGCTCAAATGTGACTGTTATGTGAGTTAAACATGTCCTCTTATGTAAAAACCTTCTCATCCATCCACAATATCCGTAGGAAATCCTGCTTTATGAAGAAACCACTTGACACTGTAGTCAGGGTAGAAAGTGATCTGACCTCAGTGTTGATCTTGCGTGAGATGATAAGGATGTAATTGCTGTTCACGCAGAATTCTAGTAAACGAAGACTGGCTTGTATGCATGGTTTGTGCTACTGCTCTTGTGCTGTGGACGACTCAGTAAACAACCTCCTCTTCTAAAGCCACTATTCTTACATTTCTTTGGACTCCCGAGCGATGTGCTTGTTTTGGGAACATTTCTGTTTCTCACAGTGGTTGATGTGCCGTAGCAGTAAAGGTGCTGTGATGAGTAGGACCTGGAACTTTATGCATTTACATATTGTTTTCCTGTGTTATAATTAAAATTCTGGAAAGTTATGTGCATAAATCATTAGTTTATAGACTTATTAAAACCTTTTTGATGTTGCATATAAAGGGACATTTTGGCTTTTCTGATAAAACATCATATTTCTATCATTTTAGACTTTTGTAGCATAAAGCTGTCTTTTTTTCCATTCAAAATTAGACATTTTGAAACTTCGAACTGAGCCGTTGCCCTCAGCTATGCAGAGTATCTACAGTCAGTAAAAGAGGATGTTTACTCCTTAGGCCCTAGTGATGGTTCGTACATCCATAGTACAGCCCAAAATTTATTGTCTAATAGTGAACAGTTTTTTGTCTGCACACTTACCGGGCTACCCAAAGCTATTACCTCCTTAGAAAAGTAGGCCTAGGCTTAAATGAAACACTCAAAGTACAGTGAAAACCGGCTATAGCGACATCGCTTTTAATGATGTATTGGCAATAACAGTGAAATCTACTGGTCCCGTCTAAACCCCATGTAAATGCAATATTTAAAACATTGCTTAGTACGACATCGCATATAGTGACTCATCGTATATGACATTTTTATTACCTTTTTGGAGAAATATATCAGCTATAACATCCAATGTCCATCTTTGTTTGTTACATATAGCGATGTACAGAGGTATTTTTACACTTGGTGAATGGCCTTGCTAGGATCTGCGTGAGTGACATTGTGCAAAATGACGGTTGTGGTAACGTATCTGTTTCTTTCCTGGAAACAAACAAGATACTGTTGATGATGAGAGCAGTATTGTACATGAAAATCGGAGAGATACTAATCGGACACCCCTATGGTCCTATAAATACAAACCTGAAGCTGACCACAAACCACTGCGCAACTTCTAGCAATTCAACACTTCTAAAAATACCTCTGTAACAGTTATTCTCATTAAAAAAGAAAAACAACAGCTGGTTTATGCAGCTATTGGCTATAACGACTAAAACTGTTGGTCCCTTTGACATTGTTATAACCGGTTTTGACTGAATTTCAAGAAACAACATCCACCTTAAATTCTGTTTCTGGCAGTGCAGGGAAAATACCACAGAACAAAATGAAGAGTGTCATATAAAACAATTCTGGATATGAACAGATGTGTGAAATTGGTGACATTGTAAATGGAAACACTACAATTAACTTACATGAATTGCCTTTCACTGCAAACCAGTTAGCATTGTTTTAAGTATGCACCAGTATCATCCTGCGATGTATAGCAGTTTCTAAAGATATAAATCCATTTTCAGAGATAACAGGTGTTCTTTTAAGTTTAAAAACGTGTCACATGGCTGTTGTGAACTTCTTTTGAACGGTGAATCAGAAGCTTCTACTTCTCAGCAATAAATGAATTCAATTTTGTCTCCCTTTGTTTATATTGAAGAATATTTTGGATATAAAGATATTTTAATTGCATATTTCCAAGCTTTTAGAGCATCCCTGCATACATATTACATCACTTTTTAGGGCATGAACTTCCGAGTCCTAGTGATGAGGCAAATGTATTCTTGGGCAAGGCTCAGCATAGTGATCTTGTGCGCTTTTCACATTTCTCCTAGAGGCACCATAAAAGTAATGCATATCTGGTAGTTCTGTGTAAGTAAAGCGGAACATTTTTACAATATGCTGTAAAACTTGAAGTCTTTGCAGTAAATAGAGTAATTTAATTATACTGATAGCTGAGATTGATAACTGGAACCACAAAGTCATAAAGTTATGTATATGTGGCAGAATTCCTTATCATTTAAAAATGCAGGCTTTAGGTTCACGATGATATAAACAGTATTAAAAACAGAATATAAGCAATATTTAAAAATACTAAGCAATATTGCAATGCCAAAGAGGGAACAAGGATCTCTGTGACAGAATTTCTTCTAACCTGACCCTGTGTTTGGGAAAAGTTAATGCCATCTTTAAATAAAACCCCTGAATCTTCTTTTTTTCCTCTTCCTTATGCCCTTTCGAACGTTGGGCTTTCTCAGCTGGTCATGATCCATTTCCTATATTTTATCCTATCCCTAGTTAGTTGCTTAGTTTCCCTCAAAGTCTTTCCTTTCTTATTTACTAATTTTCTCTATATAATTGCTCTATTGTATTCTTGGTTGCCCTCTCCCTCTGGCCTTCCATATCTGTTTCGGTTTCCTGCTCTCAACCATCCTATCTATGTGGAACCCCTGTATCATGTCTTACAGTTATTCAGTTTTATTCTGACTCACCCTATATATGAAAGTATAAAAAATATTGTATTACATAAAGAGGAGCAATGTTCTTAAATATTATTTAAGAAATAATAATGAATATTTTAGATGAACCCATAGAGATACCTTAGTAACCAAGTAAAAAGTATGCGGAAATAACTATTCAATAAGTTACCAAAAGAGACAAAAAAAATAATGATAACAAATGTACATTAAAGTTGGTAAACAAATATTTACTAGATAATGTTTTTATAGTTCAGAAGAGTATAAATTAAGCAATACAATGTAAATAAATTCTCTGAATTCCAGTCTTCCCAGAAATTTTTCTCTACCTCATCTTCCTAATTAAAGATTGTGATTCTTTGCAGGTTTGTTTACCATTAATTTACACCATTGATGTCAATATTAATGGAAACTGACTTCATTTAGCACTTTAAAATTGATAATATTTTCGTTCAACCCTTCTCTACATAATATGGCCATGTGCATTTGCAAACATAAATTCATTTTCCATATCTTCCTCTCTTGCACCATTATACACCAACAGATTATTAATTTCACAAAATTGTAGTACGTTTTTACCCTTCCTATTGTGTAATTTATGCCTGTTTCCTTGCAATTAGTGCATCTCTCCAAATCACTGTCCTTATTTGTGCCAAACTGATTTTTTTCATTACCTATTCTTGCATTAAAATGAAAAAATGAAAATGAATTAAATTAAAATCTCTTAATTAACATAAATTCCAAGCTAACAAGCTTGGGTTTTTCTTCTTTTAACTTCTTAATATTTTCAGCCAGAAGGCATTGTTTAACAATTTGGTACAATACAGATTCCAATGAATTTCCAAAAATGTATTGTATTACACAAAATATTATTCATTCTTTTTGTTAAATAATTAATATGGATGTCCCAAGAAAATCTATGATACAATTTCATTGCAAGGGATATACTTGAACTTTGTTCATTCTTCTGTTCATATTTTTTAGTGTTTGTTGTGTGAGGTTGGAAGGAAGATATTTTACCACAAACAATTGTTAAACTTTGTTCTTAAAAGGCAGTTGCCAGTTGCTCTGTTGTAGAGGCCCTTTCCTAGTAGATAAAGCATTTTTGAATGGAAGTTTGCGTGCCAGGGTATTATTCTCTTTGCTTCCAGACCAAGCCATTGTGGGCTTGTTAGCAGTTGGAGAGTTGAAAAGTGGGACTCTGTTGTTATCTTTAGGAGAAACACCACTAACTGCAGCAGACTGCACCATCTGATTCATCTCTTGTGTAGAAATAAGTGCCTCATCTTCTATGTCCACTGCTAACACTTTGCTTCCAGTGCTTTCTGAAACTATATCAAAAACATAATTTTTCACAAGATAAATTCATATTTCTGTCATCACAACATCAAAAGATACATTCAAGTATAACTATAGATTTGTTTAATAATCTAGAGTGAAGTGTATAATGCAGACAGCCCCAAGTCAATGCACTGTGACATCATACTCTTTAGACAGATGCCCGGACAGTTGGAAGTGGACAGAATGGTTGTACGATTTATAATATTGCACTTTTATTGACTATAAAAGATTAAGGCTGGATTATGTAAAACTGAGAAAAGGGTTTCTTCACATATAACATATACCTAAAAAGGATAGAGTAAAAGAACTAGGACCTATGTGACAAGTGCAACAATAGATATACCTGAACATGTTATGTTTGACTGCGATAAGTATAAAGAACTAGATGAGGAAGGAAGAAGGAAACTTCAGGAAAAATGTATATAGGAGATTTTAAAAATGCAAGATTATGTACAACTGGAAAATATGACCCAGCTAGTATCTGTTATGTAGCACGAGATAGAAGAATTAAGTACTTGCAACAATTGCTAGAGAAACATCCTTATAAAATCAATTCCATTGATGGAAGAAGCTATGCCACGCTGAGGTTGTGATATAAGGCAGTGGAAACCTAAAACGCACATTCAAAACTGTTCCATAGTGTAGTGTTCAGTGCTGCTGGACATACTTAATGAAGAATGAAGAATCCCACACACAAACATAATAACATGCAAGCCTTTGGAAAGGAATATAACCTAAGTAATGCAGCCAGAGAATGATGAAGAAACCTGGACAGCTGGGAGAAAACAAGGAGAGGGAGGTGAAGTCTGCATGAAGATGGATGGCTGCTGAGTGCAAACGACATTCCAGAGGAGCACGCCAATTGGAAAAGTTAACTTTAACTTCTTTTTAATTTAAAAGGTGAGTCAATTAATAACATTAAACAACACATTTATAAAAAACCTGCTGCTTTCAAACATCAAAGATGCTATTCCATCTAACAAAAAGTCCGGCATACACCAAATTGAATGCAGTGATTGTAATGAAGTATACATAGAAAAAACCAAAAGAAATTTAGAAATTAGATCCAAGGAACACGTTAGGAACATCAAGAGCAAACAATTAGAAAAATCAGCAGTTGCCTTTCACTTTTAGAAAAAAATCATGACATAAAGCCAGAACCGAAACTCCTCAAACACATAACCGGAAAACAAGAGCTGTCCACATGGGAACAAATCTTCATTTTAAAAAATAGAAACCGAGTATTTAATTTCGACATTCCCCAGAAAGATATTTTCAGCAAGTTCATTGAACCATTACCAGAAAAAACATCAGAAGAAGCATCGCCATCTGCACCATGGAAACCCAGTTATTGTCCGGTAGATAATGGAGGAAAGTTACCTTCGAAATGTATTCCGGAAAATTATAAAAGCAAGTGTTGTATAGTGTTATTATTTGACTCACCTTTTAGATTAAAGTGATTATAACAACACTTTTCAAACTTCTAAGAAAGGAAGATATTTAAGTTCTTTGTTCATAATTTGTTTAATTTTGTTATCCTATAGTATATAAGTCATCTGAACAAATTTTCTTTTATAATTACAATATAATTGAATATATAATAAAATACAGAATTTGGAAAACACATCCTGGTATAAGGAATCAGATGCCAGGATGGACGTTTTTCAGATCTCATTTATTTATTTGTATTGACTGATATTAGATATTTATTAGTCATTAGATAATACATTATTACAATAGACTTTGTCAAACTTAATTTCTAAAAGTAACTTACATAGTAAGACTGTATACAAGGTGAAATAGAAATAATATTTAATATTGCATTCTACTGGATGCTGAATAGAGCAAATGAACATTTTCATTTCGGAACTCTTCTGCCACTTTTGAGTACATACCAGTATTACATTTAATATAAAACTGATGAAAATGAAGTGTTCAAAACAGTGCAGCTTAATAATAACTTGAAAACTATGTTGATATTTCTGAACACATTCTGCTTCAACTTACTTGTTACTTAATCACAGGACTAGTTTGGGAGAAAGATTAAAACAGTACTCCATTTCAGCAAACACGGACTTAATGTTATACAATACTCATTCAAAATTAGTGAACAACCTAAAAAACACTATGTGGACAAACTTTTTGAAAATATCTTAGTTGAAAAACTCAATATGATCATAAGCAATAAAACAAACAAGCTTAAAAACAAAGTTATAAAGTTGAGAAAACAGATGGACCTAAATAAAACCCAACAAACTCGTAAACTATTCACAATGTTGTTAATCTATTGACACAATCCTTTATGGAAAAAGAAATAACATTTTTAAATCAAGGCCTTAAAACTTGTGTTACCTATTCACACAACATAGATGATTTCATAGCGGACGTAAAAATAACAATGCATATGCTAAAACACAATGAGAAACCAGTAGCCACAGCCAAATGTCAGGAATTATTGAAACCATTTTCAACTTCAGGACATATCAAAGGAAGGGCTGCTTAGGTAGGAAGCAATACATCAAAACAAAAAGGACCAGATTTAGCATAAAAAGTTTTGATCAAGGAAAATGAAACTATTAACAGTGAAGCAACAAGATTCAAAATTAAGAACAAATTAGAAACTAAATACTTCACTTATCTAGTAATGTTGCAAGTTCTTTTTGCAAAAACTGACTCAAGTTTTGAGTTGACTCCAACTCATTCTCAAAGCTATACAAACAAATTTGTAGTTTTTGCAAAAAGAACTTGCAACATTACTAAGATAAGTGAAGTTTTTAGTTTCTAATTTGTTCTTAATTTAGAAGAGTTTTGATGTTTGTGAAAGTAAAACGGTATATCTTTACAATAGCTGTATTTACACTGGTCAAGGGACTGACAATACTGGAGACAAAGATTTGGGCTTATCTGGCTCCATAGTAATGCACCTAATGGAACCTGTGCTTGATCAGGGTAGGACTGTGTACTTAGATAACTGGTACAGCTCTCCTAAATTATTCATGGCCTTACACAAAAGAAAGACTAATGCAATTGGAACAGTACGTTCAAATCATATTGGTTTGCCAAAAGATGTGAATACAAAGGTTCTAAGGAGAGGGGAAATGGAGGTGCGTCAGCTCCCACCTTTGACCTACCTTGCCTGGCAGGCCAGGAGGGTAGTTACGGCATTATCCAATTGCAGTTCTAAGATTTTGATGATTGACACTGGAAAAACAGATGCCCATACCAAAATGTGCATTTTCAAGCCTGACATTATCCAAGAATACAATATGCATATGGGCGGTGTCGATCTAGTAGATCAGGTATTGCAAGCATATCCCTCTTTACGAAAAACAGTTAAATGGTATAAAAAGGTATTTTTGCACCAGCTGGATATAACCATATACAATTGTTTGGTAATTTGGAGAGCTCTAAATCCACACAAGACAATGACCTACCTGGACTTCCGACTATCAATAGCTCGCAGCCTAATTGAACAATACCACATTGAGAGGCCTCTTCATACTGGGGGAAGAAAATCCAGAACCCCTGCACCCCACAGACTTCAGGGAAAACATTATCCTAAAAGGATACTGCCAACAGCAAAGAAGTCCCACCCATCTCGAAGGTGTTTCGTGTGCTGCAAGAAGGGAATTTGCAAGGAAACTGGGATGATGTGCTGTGAATGTGGAGATGTGTCCTTGTGTGTTTATCCCTGTTTTGAGACATATCACTGCAGAAGGAACATATAAAGGTAAGCCAGTAAAATATATAGAATTTACTTAAACATTTCACAACGAGGGAAAATTAAAATAAGTTGAGTTAGATAGGGGATAAATAAGGTTAAATGCACAAACGCACAGGACGTGTCCACATGCCCATAGTGCTTACCCACCATTTTAAATGGACATGATTTTACGTCCATAGCACTCAAGAGGTTAAGGTCCCACATAATTTCGTACAGAAAATAAAGAGAGCAAGATTATCTCAAATAATACAAAACATACTGAGCAATCCAATGTTACCAAAATTGTATTGTTTACAGAAAATTCACAAAAATAATGATAGTGTGAGACCTAGCATTAGTATCACAGATGCACCCACATATCATTTGGCTAAATGACTTCTAAATAGATTAAATTCCATGGGAAGATTTCAATCATTGAACATAAAGAACTTTTCAGAACTAGTTAAAAAATTAAAAAATGTGAGAGGTGGAAGTTAACCCCAACAAAACCATAACTATTTCAGACTGAGGGATTACTTATGCCATGCTATGTATGGTCATCAATAGCAAAATGAAGAAGAAAAGTGAAACAGGCCAAATTAACTGATTTCCTTAAAGAAGGACCAAGTTCAAAATAATGTTTTCTTCATACATAACTTTGTTGTTTGTAAAATTTTACACATTTTACATCCTTTTCAAAAAAGTTATGCGTTATCAACATCTCATTTGTAAGTAATTATGAGTTCCAAGTAATCTTCCCTCTTCCTCTTGATATACGCATAAATAAGGTTCAACTATATTCTTAATTTATCTAGCTTCTCTTTTATGTAATATACCACAATGAAAGTCAGTATGATAAAAGATTGGAGAAGTGCACAAATTACGAGTACCTTGAACGGGGCCATTATTCTGCTGAAGCTCACATTTACTATCAGTTGGATCTTCTGTTTGCTTTTGTTTGAGCTTTTTCAGAAACTCTTCCTGTTTGAGTTTTTGTCTTCTCTTTCTCTCCAGTTTCATCTCCATGTCATCCAGGTCCATGTTAGTACAACTTCCTGCCACTGGTAACGGTTCAGGTGTGTGGTTCACAACACTGAGCTTGACATTGCTGTTACCTGAAACTGTGTACATACACTTGTTACACAATTACTACACCTTACATTTTTAAATCCTTAAAAACCAATTTTGAGTATCAAAATAGGTTCTAAAATGATCAAAATGGGCACTTAAGATAGTTTTTAGCATTTAAACATAGTTTGTACAGCATTTGGTTTTACATATTTAAAATGCTTTTCCTCTTTCTAAAATCATAGTAAGTTTAAAAATGAAGTTAATTAGTTAGCATTAAAAGCTATACAAACAATAAATTATTAAACTATGAGCAGCTGTTGGCCACATTGTCACTTTTTAACCTTTCTTTGTAAAGTAAAAATAAGCAGCCACAGCAAACCGCGTAGGAAAGCTGTATGTAATCTTTGTTGATTATGCCAAGGCATTTGACACAATAAATAGAACCATTCTAATGGAGAAACTGGAAATGGTCTTGGTCCAGGGCATTACCTGCTACCAGTCACAAGTAGCAGAGACCTTCTGACCAACAATTGGGTGAAGATAAATGATGCAGGAGTGCTGCAGGGGGACCTGTTAAGCCCCTACTGTTCATCTTAGCCACGGCAGACATTGTCCAGGCAATAAAATCCGACATTGTATGCAGACAACATACAACATGGCATTGACCTCAACCTCAGAGGATGGCCTACAAAAAGCTTTCAACCAATTAGTGGACTGGGCAAAGGAGACTGAACTAACACTGAATGCAGAGAAAACTGTCTCCATGACCTTCAGATGAGGGGGTAAATGCAGCATCTTCTACATGGGGGAAACACCACTAAAATCAGATCCATTTCCTCTTGCAGATCACATAGAGGACAAAGTGGTGAAGAATATATCCCAATTCTGTTTAAATGTTTCGCCAGACAATCATGTCCTGTAATCAACCTGAAGGTTGCAACAGCCATTTTTCGAGGATACTCAGGAATTACTGTTTGAATGTTTGGTAGTTCCCATCTTTTATTTTTTGATTTTTCATAGTAATATTGTAGAAAGAAGTATCTTCCGGGCTGTTATGCCGTGGTCTACTGGAGATCTGTCTTCCAGACGTTTCGTCTACAACTGCGGTAGACATCCTCAGTGGCGTTGTCGAAGTCTCCTCGTGGAAGGTATCACTGCGACTGATGGGCATTGTGTTCCTACCATATTTAAAAAATGTCACCGACCGAATTGATCGCATATTACAGCAACATAACGTCAAGACGATCTTCAAACCCACCAGACAGTTAAGCAGTTTACTACGATCACCCAAGGATCCCCGAGAAGCTTTGTCATCGGCTAGAGTATACAGTATTCCTTGTGGTTGTGGCTCAGTATACATTGGAACTACTCAGCGCAGTGTTAAAACCAGACTCACGGAACACAAAAGAAGCTGCCGCCTGGGCCAAACTGACAAGTCTGTGGTTGCTGAACATGCCATTAATGCAGTCGGTGAACACAGTATTAAGTTCCAGGATACGCGCATCCTTGCATCTACCATACATTACCATGCCCGACTACAGCGAGAGGCTGTTGAAATTTACAAGCACCCTAACAACTTTAATAAGAAGGAAGAGGCCTTAAGATTAAACAGCAACTGGCATCCGGTCATAGAACATCATAAGAAGCAGGATAGCATAGGAGAGATAGAACCCCCTCCACCAGCCACCACGCCTCTGGACGCCCAGGGCCAATCAGCGCACGTTGCGCATGGTATAAATGGAGCCCCACAGACAGTCGACGCATCAGTCGCAGTGATACCTTCCATGAGGAGACTTCGACAACGCCACTGAGGATGTCTACCACAGTTGTAGACAAAACGTCTGGAAGACAGATCTCCAGCAGACCACGGCATAACAGCCCGGAAGATACTTCTTTCTACAATTTAGACGGCGGCCGTGAAAGCCTACGTAGCTTTATATTTCATAGTAATATTTTGCAATAATTTTTTTGAATTTAGAGTTAACTAACATTTTAGCTGCATAAAATGGTAGATTAACTATAGATTTTTGTACACTTCTGGTACCCTTTTTGCAAGAAAATCAGCTTTGTCATTACCAATCAGTCCACAGTGAGCTCGTATCCATTGGAAGTGCTGTTAGATGGGTTTAATATTTAGGTAATCAGTGTTATGGGTTGGGTTTAAAGTTCTGGACGAATTGGACACCATGGCATACCATTGAAAAGATGGAGTGGGACATGCCCATTTAAATGGTCTGGTTAATCAATATTATTAATGTTACTTTCAAATCAGTGTGGTTTTTATATATGTGAATATATCTGCAATAAAGCTGCTGAAGGTTACTCCTCTGTAATCATTATAATGGGGTGGGAGTCATCCTCTCACCTTATTGTAGACTGGCCGACTACTCTTTCCCCTCATGATCCGACCTTGCACCTATATTGGCTTTTCCTTCTTGATGTGACTCATAATTCAAACACAGACCAAAATAGTATTATAATTTTTCATAAAAATGTATGACATACAAACAAAACCTACCAACAATGCTGCTCTGAACAACATTTTTAAAATTATTTGGTGAGTTATGCTTTTGAGCTGGTGGAGTCTTGCACAACATGATGGGGCTCTGGTCCACAGATACAGCTGGTTTGTTCTCAGTTACTGCAGTTAAACTGTTCTGTTTCAGTCGCTTGATTATTTCACCATTGAAACTTCTTAGTGCTTCCTTAAAGGCTGCTGTTACTGCTCTCTGAAACATGAAATAAAACATGTGACATCTGCACTAAATAAGGGTAGAGTATGAGAGGTGAATCAGAACAGAAAAATTCAATGTCATAGGCAATATTGGAAAAACAAACAAAGAGGAGCTTGAAAACAAGGACAAACAAACATCTCAGGTACCTAAAGTATAAATAAGCTAAAAACCTGATTTGTTTTTTTTTGTAGTGTTTAACTCCCGCTTTTACTACTATGGCACTGCAGGCAGTGAATCTGATTATACATGGAATGAAGATGGTGGAATGAGATAGCGGAGGAAACCGGAGAACCCAGAGGAAGCCAATCCCAGCGCCGCTTCGTCCACCATGAATCCCACATGCAGTTGCCTGGGATCCAACCCGGACCGCTTTGGTGAGAAGCGAACCTGATCTGCTACAATTATGCAGCAGAAATTGTGGCCCCAGGAGGTTTGCTGGGATGATTCGTGTTGATATTTATTTTTGTAAAATATATTACTGTGTCTGAAACTCTTCGGTAATATGAACATGACCAGCATTGATTATATAAGTGAAAAAGGACAAAGGAAAGACAATGACTGGTAACCAAGAAGAATAAATAAGGAACCTTTTTTCTGAACAGTCACGATATAGATGTCAAGCTGCGATGACTTACAATTATGTGCAAGTAATAGTGTATATGCAATGTACCAATCTAAAACGAGTTGGTAATCTGCCAAAAAAGGAATATCAGGCATGATAGAGATCATGTAGTGAAACAAATAACTGATCATTATAATTACAAGTGACACAATTTTGAAGTTTGCATAAAAGTCATATTGAGAAGAAAACTATCAGATGACACCTGAACAGTTTCAGATATCTTCTTCTTGTTCTTGTTCTAAAGGCCTTCCTTCTGAAAACTTCTGCTTCTTTTGGAATCTTGCTGTCCGGTACAATTAGCCCCAGTTGGCTGCTTCCCGTTGTTTGGGATGAAGTTTCCTGCAGTTGAGTGGGTGTTCAGCATTCATTCTGGTCCCTGGCTGTGGGCAAAGTGTGCACTTCTCAGATGTGCTGCAAGGCAGTCATGCTGGTCCCTGGCTGTGGACAAAGTGTGCACTTCTCAGATGTGCTACAAGACAGTCATGCTGGTCCCTGGTTGTGGACAAAGTGTGCACTTCTCAGATGTGCTGCAAGACAGTCATTCTGGTCCCTGGTTGTGGACAAAGTGTGCACTTCTCAGATGTGCTGCAAGACAGTCATGGTGGTCCCTGGCTGTGGACAAAGTGTGCACTTCTCAGATGTGCTGCAAGACAGTCATTCTGGTCCCTGGTTGTGGATAAAGTGTGCACTTCTCAGATGTGCTGCAAGACAGTCATGCTGGTCCCTGGTTGTGGATAAAGTGTGCACTCCTCAGATGTGCTGCAAGACAGTCATTCTGGTCCCTGGTTGTGGATAAAGTGTGCACTTCTCAGATGTGCTGCAAGACAGTCATGCTGGTCCCTGGTTGTGGATAAAGTGTGCACTCCTCAGATGTGCTGCAAGACAGTCATTCTGGTCCCTGGTTGTGGATAAAGTGTGCACTTCTCAGATGTGCTGCAAGACAGTCATGCTGGTCCCTGGTTGTGGATAAAGTGTGCACTTCTCAGATGTGCTGCAAGACAGTCATGCTGGTCCCTGGTTGTGGATAAAGTGTGCACTCCTCAGATGTACTGCAAGACAGTCATTCTGGTCCCTGGTTGTGGATAAAGTGTGCACTTCTCAGATGTGCTGCAAGACAGTCATGCTGGTCCCTGGTTGTTGAGGCGATATTTTTAGAAGAAGCCTCCGAAAATAGTTAAAATTTGTGTTCATAGTGGTGGCAGAAAAAGCCCCCTAGAATTGTGAATCATTGTCCTAGTGGGCAATGATAGAGATTTTCAATTGTCTTAGCTTGTTCTTGTTCATGTATTGTTGGGATTGGCGTCATGCGAAAATCGCATAGTCCGCAAACAATTGTAAAAGTGATCGACATATAGTGTTTATTGGAAGAACATTGCGTTTTAAAAGTCAACAGGAGTAAAAATGCAGAGAACTGATATACAATTAGTAAGGCTACATCGACAAATAGAAGAAGATTACGAATAAACGTTCCAAGCAAAATTATGCAGTCCGTGTTCGTGTTGTGTGAACCCCGCAGGGCTTGTAAAAAAAGGACGCCAATCCTGAAAAGTTGTATTGTTGTTTGTGACTTGAAGGAACAATAAATAAGTATATTTAAAAGATAAAAGGAAATTTAATCTTCTTTGTAAGACGCAGGCCTGTACTACGCCCTGAGGTTCATCGAGAACTTCGATGAAAAGCTTCAAGAGTCTCATCGCTCCATTCACCGGTAAATTCTTCTGATATTATTTGTTCCTGTCAACTTCCCCACTTTCGCATAACTTTGAAGAAGAAGGAGGTACAAAATTATCGTTCCATTGTGGACAAAGTGTGCACTTCTCAGATGTGCTGCAAGACAGTCATTCTGGTCCCTGGTTGTGGATAAAGTGTGCACTTCTCAGATGTGCTGCAAGACAGTCATGCTGGTCCCTGGCTGTGGACAAAGTGTGCACTTCTCAGATGTGCTGCAAGACAGTCATGCTGGTCCCTGGCTGTGGACAAAGTGTGCACTCCTCAGATGTGTTGCAAGACAGTCATGCTGGTCCCTGGTTGTGGACAAAATGTGCACTTCTCAGATGTGCTGCAAGACAGTCATTCTGGTCCCTGGTTGTGGATAAAGTGTGCACTTCTCAGATGTGCTGCAAGACAGTCATGCTGGTCCCTGGCTGTGGACAAAGTGTGCACTCCTCAGATGTGCTGCAAGACAGTCATGCTGGTCCCTGGTTATGGACAAAGTGTGCACTTCTCAGATGTGCTACAAGACAGTCATGCTGGTCCCTGGCTGTGGACAAAGTGTGCACTCCTCAGATGTGCTGCAAGACAGTCATGCTGGTCCCTGGTTGTGGACAAAGTGTGCACTTCTCAGATGTGCTACAAGACAGTCATGCTGGTCCCTGGCTGTGGACAAAGTGTGCACTCCTCAGATGTGCTGCAAGACAGTCATGCTGGTCCCTGGTTGTGGACAAAGTGTGCACTTCTCAGATGTGCTGCAAGACAGTCATGCTGGTCCCTGGTTGTGGACAAAGTGTGCACTCCTCAGATGTGCTGCAAGACAGTCGTGCTGGTCCTTGGTTGACAAAGTGTGCACTTCTCAGATGTGCTGCAAGACAGTCATGCTGGTCCCTGGTTCTGGACAAAGTGTGCACTCCTCAGATGTGCTGCAAGACAGTCATGCTGGTCCCTGGTTCTGGACAAAGTGTGCACTCCTCAGATGTGCTGCAAGACAGTCATGCTGGTCCCTGGTTGTGGGCAAAGTGTGCACTTCTCAGATGTGCTACAAGACAGTCATGCTGGTCCCTGGCTGTGGACAAAGTGTGTACTCCTCAGATGTGCTGCAAGACAGTCATGCTGGTCCCTGGTTGTGGACAAAGTGTGCACTTCTCAGATGTGCTGCAAGACAGTCATGCTGGTCCCTGGTTGTGGACAAAGTGTGCACTTCTCAGATGTGCACAGATGTGCTGCAAGACAGTCATGCTGGTCCCTGGTTGTGGACAAAGTGTGCACTTCTCAGATGTGCACAGATGTGCTGCAAGACAGTCATGCTGGTCCCTGGCTGTGGACAAATTGTGCACTTCTCAGATGTGCTACAAGACAGTCATGCCCTGTCTTTAGTCTGAATAATGTAACTGCTTTTCCGTGGTAAATGTTTATTGGTAGGCCATGCTGTTTATATTTTAGCCCATTGTTTGTCCTGGATTTTAGTTTTGTACTCTTGTCAAGCCTTTCTATTCAGAAGTGTTTTAATTTCTTGTGCATCCAGAATTTTATTTGTTTATGATAAAGTTGTTCCTTTTTTGCCAGTGAATCAGCCATTTCATTGCCTTGGATTACTACATGAGCTGGAATCCACTGTATTGCAATATGTTTGAGTTTACAAATTTGGACTAAGAGCTTCTTTATTTCTTGTACTGTGCTTGAATTTGGTTTTTGTCTAGAAGAGACTTCTTGTATTACTGCTTGTTTCAGATATTGCCTTCAGAAAATATATGTTTAAAAGTGTGACAATTAGTAAATATATACTATCCGAATATAACTAAAATTAATTTTGGTGAATACAGAATTTAATTGGAATAACATTAGCCCTCGCCATCCTTATCCGTTACCCACTAAGTACGACCCTGAAATAAACAACTGGTCAAAACAGCTTTTACATACTAAACTTGGATTCATTCACACATAAATATTCCTAGTTGGGAAAGAACACTGATTACCTTTTGTGCCACTGCAACAGCCATGCCTTTGCTTTTATCAGAATGTGCACCATAGCCAGCTTCTTGATGATACACACCACTCTTTAATTCAACCTTAACAAAAGCTGTAACACCAGCTGAGTAGTAACTTCCATCTTTATCAACAAAATCTGAAAATAAACATTAATCACAAAAACATATGCAATATGCTAATTCTCAAAATCTTACTTTTCTGCAGCTTTGCATGTACTTTTTATAGTAAATATATTCAACCTGTCTTAAATTGTTACACCTACTTGCCAACTTTCTGAAACTAAAACCAGTTAAACCTTCCATCATCCAGCAAAGTGATGTTCACTTTCAATATCACAGCTAGAACTACAGTAGAACTCTGCTAATCCAAATTAATTGGGCATGTGATATGTTCGGATTTGAAAATCTTCACATTATCCAAAAAACAAAGGAAAAACTGTATATAAATTCAGCTATAGTATTAGCAGCTACAAGGTAACGTAGCTCTATAAAATCTTAAACCCTAACATGCTGACTTGTCATGGCATGTAATACGTCCTGTTATTGGTAATCAGAGGATATAGTCGGTGAATTTATTTTGATAATTCTCCCGGTCAGGTCGATGAGACCCGTAAACCAACGACAGGTGTGGTCCTCCAGACATTCTGGGGGTTGTGAGAGAGCGATGTGACTGCCAAAACATAAAAATATGGTGCTCTCTAAAAAGCGGTTACTATCACCGCTATTGCTCTCTTCAATATCATCAGTGAAAAATATTATTTTTTTTTTTAAATTTATTTATTATTTGAAGTCGCTTCAACATAAAAGTCATATCGCGACTAAACATTGAGGAAAAAAAGGAGGAATCAAATCATGAAATTTACATTGAATTTAAACATTAACTTTGCATGCTTTGATGAACTTGATGGCTTTCTTGTGATATTGTTGATCACCCAAAGCTAGCTGAAGGTTCTCAGGAACTCCATACTGAAGTCGCTGGTGAGTGTATCTTGGGCAAACAGTGAGCAGATGAGAGTAGAATCACACAGAGTACATAAAAAATATTGGAGAGCAAGAGGATTAATGACTTCATTGTCAGAAATCCAGCATTAGCTTACAACAACAAGGTAATGTAGTGTAGCGATGTGAGGAAGTAGAGGTCCGCAAGGGCCAACATTCTTAGGTTCGGCCCAGCCTCAACCAAGTCTGAGCCTATGAAGAGGTTATAGTGTACCACGTGGCCTGGGCCCAATTATGCAATTTTGTTTTGAAGAAATTTATTTTGCCGTTATTTACATTATTATTATTATTATTATTATTATTATTATTAGAAGCAAGTCAGTGGAATAATCATATAGAATTCCTAGCAAAGAATTGCTGCAATGATTGTTCTATTCTTAGAATTTTTGACATCTGTGACCAAAAAACATGATGTACCTATTTTCAAGCCCAGGCCTGGCTCGACAAACATTTCTCAAATTAGGCCTGAAATCAGCATGCATCGCTCCTAGGCCTGAGCCCACGCAGAACTCTATGAGGAAGTGACAACACTGCAATTACTACGCACAACATAATGACAATGTATTGTTATTTTTCTGGCCAGTGGATATAGCTGATTGCATGCAATAATGGCGGTATGTAGATAGCTCAGTTTGCTTCGCTATCATTGGTGTTCATTCTACAGTAATTTGTTTTTTCAAATTTTGGATTTTGTTATCTTCCTTTCATAGAAGTTTAAAAACAGTGTTGTTATAGTTAATTTAATTTAAAAGGTGAGTAAATTAATAACACTAAACAACACTTACAACACAATTTTCCGGAACGTGTTTCGAAGGTTAAGTTCCCTCCATTATTGTCCGGTTGATAATGGAGGAAAGTTAACCTTCGAAACGTGTTCCAGAAAATTATGTTGTACGTGTTGTTTAGTGTTATTAATTGACTCACCTTTTAAATTAAATATGCATTTTGTGTTTGGATTATCCACAATTTTGGATTTGTGCAGTTCAGATTAGTGGGGTTCTATTATATTTCTTTCCATTTTACTTGTGGCCATTGAAATATTAGGAAGGGCAAGACCAGTACCTTCTATGACAATGACATGTTGGCCAAGAAGGGTTCCAAAATTGCTCAAACAAGAAAACAAAGTATCTCTTATGAAACACTTGAAAGGTTAATCAAAAACATCTTCACAAAAAAATGTGATGAATATCTTGCTTCTTCTGAAAAACTTAATTGGAAGGATCTCCAAAATAAACTTAAAACAATTCCAGATCTACCAAGAAAATTATCAGTTGCAATGTTCAGGTTAATCTCAAGTCATGATTGTCTGAGTGGACATTTGTTCAAGATTGGATTAATGACTTCCCCACAGTGCTGTTTATGTGGAAAAAATTTCTTAATGAACATTGATCACCTAATTGTATGTGAAATTCTCCAAAATCAAGAAGATCTAGTCTCTAAATATTTGAAGGCAAGAAGAAGAAGAAGAAGAATGATTTTATTATCAAATTCTGAGCATTAGACACACACAGACACACATTCCTACCTCAAGTTACAATCCATTTATGTGCCCCAACTTTTGCATTTTGCACATCTCAAAGCTTTCGTAGTGATACCTGTGACTATTTCCTGCATCATCTAGATATTGTTAAAACATAATATTTTACATGCTTGTCTGTTGAACGAACATAATGGTGAATAGGTTGTGGCTGTTACTTGGTTTGCAACAGAACAGCTGCAAGTTGCACACTTACGCAATGTTGTTGTTAGCTAATGCAGGATTTCTGACAATGAAGTCATTAATCCTCTTGCTCTCCAATATTTTTTACAGATGGATGGGGCACCAGAAGTGGCCGGGAATATTTGGAGGTGGTCTTGGTCCATTTCCTCTTGCAGATCACATAGGACAGTGGTGAAGAATATATCCCAATTCTATTTATAAATATTGAAGAGACTTAGCAGTAAATGTAACCGCTTTTTAGACAGCACCATAAGTTTATGTTTTGGCGGTCACATCGCTCTCTCACAACCCCCAGAATGTCTGGAGGACCACACCTGTCGTTGGTTTACGGGTCTCACCGACCTGACCGGGAGAATTATCAAAGTAAATTCATCGACCATATCCTCTGATTACTAATCAGAAGACGTATTACATGCCATTATAGGTTTGCATGTTAGGGGTTAAAGTTTTATAGAGAAATTAGAGAAATGGAGAGGTTGGAAAAATAAAAGACTCCCTAGCCATCAGGAACCCTAATAGCATTGGGATCGGAAGAGAACAAGAGATGACCAAGGTAAGGTCAGATAGAAAAGCTACAGTGAGGAGCACAACACCAGTAAGTGAAAGTAATGTGCTCAGCTTGGGTACCTTGTGGTCGCTATCCACATATCCCCTAGACACCAGTAAGTGGAAGTAATGTTCTGCTCAGCTTGGGTACCTTGTGGTCACTATCCACATATCCCCTAGACACCAGCAAGTGGAAGCAATGTTCTGCTTAGCTTGGGTACCTTGTAGTCACTATCCACATATCCCCTAGACACAAGTAAGTGGAAGTAATGTTCTGCTCAGCTTGGGTACCTTGTGGTCACTATCCACATATCCCCCAGACACCAGTAAGTGCAAGTAATGTTCTGCTCAGCTTGGGTACCTTGTGGTCACTATCCACATATCCCCTAGACACCAGTAAGTGGAAGTAATGTTCTGCTCAGCTTGGGTACCTTGTAGTCACTATCCACATACCCCCTAGACCCCAGTAAGTGGAAGTAATGTTCTGCTCAGCTTGGGTACCTTGTGGTCACTATCCACATATCCCCTAGACACCACTAAGTGGAAGTAATGTTCTGCTTAGCTTGGGTACCTTGTGGTCACTATCCACATATCCCCTAGACATCAGTAAGTGGAAGTAATGTTCTGCTCAGCTTGGGTACCTTGTGGTCACTATCCACATATCCCCTAGACATCAGTAAGTGGAAGTAATGTTCTGCTTAGCTTGGGTACCTTGTGGTCACTATCCACATATCCCCTAGACACCAGTAAGTGGAAGTAATGTTCTGCTCAGCTTGGGTACGTTGTGGTCACTATCCACATATCCCCTAGACACCAGTAAGTGGAAGTAATGTTCTGCTCAGCTTGGGTACCTTGTGGTCGCTATTCAGATATCCCCTAGACACCAGTAAGTGGAAGTAATGTTCTGCTCAGCTTGGGTACCTTGTGGTCGCTATCCACATATCCCCTAGACACCAGTAAGTGGAAGTAATGTTCTGCTCAGCTTGGGTACCTTGTGGTCGCTATTCACATATCCCCTAGACACCAGTAAGTGGAAGTAATGTTCTGCTCAGCTTGGGTACCTTGTGGTCGCTATTCACATATCCCCTAGACACCAGTAAGTGGAAGTAATGTTCTGCTCAGCTTGGGTACCTTGTGGTCGCTATTCACATATCCCCTAGACACCAGTAAGTGGAAGTAATGTTCTGCTCAGCTTGGGTACCTTGTGGTCGCTATTCACATATCCCCTAGACACCAGTAAGTGGAAGTAATGTTCTGCTCAGCTTGGGTACCTTGTGGTCACTATTCACATATCCCCTAGACACCAGTAAGTGGAAGTAATGTTCTATTCAGCTTGGGTACCTTGTGGTCACTATCCACATATCCCCCAGACACCAGTAAGTGGAAGTAATGTTCTGCTCAGCTTGGGTACCTTGTGGTCACTATCCACATATCCCCTAGACACCAGTAAGTGGAAGTAATGTTCTACTCAGCTTAGGTACCTTGTGGTCACTATTCACATATCCCCTAGACACCAGTAAGTGGAAGTAATGTTCTGCTCAGCTTGGGTACCTTGTGGTCACTATCCACATATCCCCCAGACACCAGCAAGTGGAAGTAATGTTCTGCTCAGCTTGGGTACCTTGTGGTCACTATCCACATATCCCCTAGACACCAGTAAGTGGAAGTAATGTTCTGCTCAGCTTGGGTACCTTGTGGTCACTATCCACATATCCCCCAGACACCAGTAAGTGGAAGTAATGTTCTGCTCAGCTTGGGTACCTTGTGGTCACTATCCACATATCCCCTAGACACCAGTAAGTGGAAGTAATGTTCTGCTCAGCTTGGGTACCTTGTGGCCACTATCCACATTTCCCCTAGACACCAGTAAGTGGAAGTAACGTTCTGTTCAGCTTGGGTACCTTGTGGTCACTATCCACATATCCCCTAGACACCAGTAACTGGAAGTAATGTTCTACTCAGCTTGGGTACCTTGTGGTCACTATCCACATATCCCCTAGACACCAGTAAGTGGAAGTAATGTTCTGTTCAGCTTGGGTACCTTGTGGTCACTATCCACATATCCCCTAGACACCAGTAAGTGGAAGTAATGTTCTGTTCAGCTTGGGTACCTTGTGGTTACTATCCACATATCCCCTAGACACCAGTAAGTGGAAGTAATGTTCTGCTCAGCTTGGGTACCTTGTCACTATCCACATATCCCCTAGACACCAATAAGTGGAAGTGATGTTCTGCTCAGTTTGGGTACCTTGTCACTATCTACATATTCCCTAGACACCAGTAAGTGGAAGTAATGTTCTGCTCAGCTTGGGTACCTTGTCACTATCCACATATCCCCTAGACACCAGTAAGTGGAAGTAATGTTCTGCTCAGCTTGGGTACCTTGTGGTCACTATCCACATATCCCCTAGACACCAGTAAGTGGAAGTAATGTTCTGCTCAGCTTGGGTACCTTGTGGTCACTATCCACATATTCCCTAGACACCAGTAAGTGGAAGTAATGTTCTACTCAGCTTGAGTACCTTGTGGTCACTATCCACATATCCCCTAGACACCAGTAAGTGGAAGTAATGTTCTACTCAGCTTGGGTACCTTGTGGTCGCTATCCACATATCCCCTAGACACCAGTAAGCGGAAGTAATGTTCTGTTCAGCTTGGGTACCTTGTGGTCACCATCCACATATCCCCTAGACATCAGTAAGTGGAAGTAATGTTCTACTCAGCTTGGGTACCTTGTGATCGCTATTCACATATCCCCTAGACACCAGTAAGTGGAAGTAATGTTCTGCTCAGCTTGGGTACCTTGTGGTCACTATCCACATATCCCCTAGACACCAGTAAGTGGAAGTAATGTTCTGCTCAGCTTGGGTACCTTGTGATCGCTATTCACATATCCCCTAGACACCAGTAAGTGGAAGTAATGTTCTGCTCAGCTTGGGTACCTTGTGGTCACTATCCACATATCCCCTAGACACCAGTAAGTGGAAGTAATGTTCTGCTCAGCTTGGGTACCTTGTGGTCACTATCCACATATTCCCTAGACACCAGTAAGTGGAAGTAATGTTCTGCTCAGCTTGGGTAGCTTGTGGTTGCCATTCACATATCCCCTAGACAGAGACCCCTGAGGCCATGTAGTATTTTATATGGTCGGTGAATTTATTTCGTTAATTCTCCCGGTCAGGTCAGTGAGACCCGTAAACCAACGACAGGTGTGATCCTCCAGACATTCTGGGGGTTGTGAGAGAGCGATGTGACCGCCAAAACATAAAAAATATGGTGCTCTCTAAAAAGCGGTTACTATTACTGCTATTGCTCTCTTGAGTAACATCAGTGAAAAATACTAGAGAGCATGAGGATTAATGACTTCATTGTCAGAAATCCAGCATTAGCTAACAACATATGGAAACCAGTTTTGGCACATAATGTTAATAAGGTCTATTAAACCAAATTTTAAAATCAACATTTCATCAAAAGTATTGTATCACATTTCCTGTATTTTTCTACAATTTCTACGATACAATTTGTTCTACAGTTCATCAAAATTCTAAGGCTTTCACGGCCGGTGTCAATACTAGATGCAATAATATTAACCGGGCTTGTGGGCCGTGGTCTATTGGGTTCCTTCTTCTTCCCAAACGTTTCGTCTGCGACTACGGCAGACATCTTCAGTGGCGGCGAGGTCGAAGTTTCCTGGTGGAGATCTCAGCACCAACTGTGCTGGTCACCACCAGAGGTGCGGTATTTATGTCGGCGGCTGGAGGGGAAGTACATTGTGATAGGTCCGGGTGGCCAGTGGGCTGGACTTGTACCAGTGGAGTACTACAAGGAGCTGGCGTCTGATTGGCTGGAGAGGGGTTCTGGATTTTTGTTTTTGTTAACTGTTCTACAGTTTCATTAATAATGTCTTTCTTTACTACCTCAATCTCTTTCCTTAATTCCTCAGTTATTTCTGCTTTTACATTTGTAATCTTACAGTCTACACTTGTATTACATTCTGTTATTTCATCTCTACATCTAGCAATTTCTCCTTCTAATACAATCTTATTCTCTCTCATTTCTGATTCTATTTTTCCCATCCTATCTCCTACGATTTCTATCCTAGCTTCTAAGGCTTCCTTTGTTTCATTTAAGTTTTTATGTACTAATTTTAAATTAGTTTCCATTACTTTCATATTTTCTTTACACTCCTGTCTTCCTAATTCTGTTTTCTGTTCTAAGTTCTGTCTTCCTAATTCCATTTTCTGTTCTAAGTTCTGTCTACCTAATTCCATTTTCTGTTCTAAGTCTTTTCTCACTTCCTCCATTTTCTGACCTATCTCTTCCTTATTCTGTTCCAGTTTCTGACCTATACTTTGACCTAAACTTTGTTCCATGTCCTGTTTTAATTCTGCCTTATTTTGTTCCATTTTCTGACCTAAACTTTGTTCTATGTCCTGTCTCAATTCTATGTTATTTTGTTCCATTTTCTGACCTAATTCTACCTTGTTTTGTTCCATTTTTTGACCTAAACTTTGTTCTAGTGTTTCAAACATGATCATCATTAACCTTTGGTCTTTGCTTATTTCCACTTGTTCCTCACTTTCTAATTCTACCTGATAACTAGGCCTATCTGCCCCTTCCCCCACTCCTGTTTCTATCTCTTTTCGCGACATTTTAATTTCTTTATTCAATTCACTTAAGGTTAAAAGTCCCACTACTTTGCCGCTTCTCAGTAACATAAAAATGGAAATAAAATGTATGTGAAAACAAAAAATTTTGATCCTACTTTCTTTTCCGTTGGTTCTTCGTCCAGTTATTTACGTCTCCTGGGTAGTTGGCTTCGCTAGATGATCTCCGGTGTTTTTCCCACGTTGATTCTCCGTGTATCGATGTTCTGTTGGCGATATCAAACGATGGTCTAATGGCGTCTTTTTCCTGTGCGATGGGATGGCATCAGTTGATGTTTATTGTAATTTCAATTTTCGTAATTTTGCATTCCATTCTAAATTCGAGTTCCACGTTGGGTAAGCCATTTTGGTGCAGTTTTTATAAAGATTCTTTACACATAGCAGCAGGAATAATGTTCTTACTGAAGGATGAAATACTGTGATAGCAGACGCGATTCCTATCTACAGGGTTGTGGTAACAGAATGGAATGCATAAATCAATGTTCCTTTATCACAACATATTTATTCATTAACACTTCGTTATTTTACACTCTCAGCACCATATTAATTAATCAAAAACTTTCACAATTAAATTATTTGGTAGAATCTACACTGGATAAAAGTTTGGTGAGAGTTCCATGTTCACACGCTACCAAACACACGTCTTATCATCTTGAGCATACAGACGCTAATGAAAATAGTCCTTGGCGTTGCTTTGGTACGACACACCGCCATTTTTGTATTCATCCGCGCAAATAGTTTTTATTGGTTGAACACAACAGACTATCTAGTAACAAGAAAACATTGGCTATCCTGAATATTAAAAATAAGTCCCTGATACACCCAAACAAGAACTAGAAATTTATACACCTTTAACAAACATTTATATGAACGATTTTCTATTGGTCAATATTCTGTCTCAATTTCATGATTAAATGTCCAAAAATTATCTGCCACAGCTGATTTATCAATCTGGTTATATTTAATATTTCTGAAATGTTCATTTATTCTTGTTTTCAGATACACAGTTTTACGAATGTAAACCCTGTCACAGCCCAAACAACTACATTGGTAAATGCCAGATTGTTTTTTATTTGAAATGTTGTCCTTTTTAGAAAAACCCAGCAAATTTTTTATATTATATATATTATATTGAGAAACTAAAATGATTCCATGTTCTTTGAACATTTTTGTAAAGTTTTTATTACTCTAAGGATGGAAGTACATTTTGTTCAAAATTACAATCATCTTTTATTTTCTTGAGGGTTTTGATATTTAAATTTCTCCATACTTTTATGTATAAAACATGTATTAAAACCATTAACTAACGCAGTGTTAATAATCTGTTTATATTCACTATTAAATTCAGTTTTATTAAGGAGTCAATTTAACCTATGAATTAAACTATTAAAAGCACAATTTACATGAAAAAGAATTAAAACAATTCAATTCATTGTTATGTTTTATTATCTTTAAATCTAGGAAAAGAATGCAACCACTGTATTTAATTTGTAAAGTGAATTTTATAGCTTTGAACTTTGAACTTTATTGTCAGTAGACTGCAATACAGTTTTGACAAATTCAGTTGATATAATTAAAATATACATCTTCAATTACAAATTTATAATTCATCCAGATTATATAATGACTTATTTATTAAATAGTTCTTGAGTTGACACTCAGTATTAGTTATGTTAATTTGCTTTATTGAATTTGGTAACTTATTATAAAGATATAGCCACATTACACAAGGGTCTTTGTAACTAATATTTAATCTAAAGCCTTGTCTATAAAAGTCACAGTTATGTCACGTGTTATAGTGATGGACATTATTGTTTCTTAAGCTGTCTTTTTGTAGTGCATATATTATTGCTTTATAGACATATAATGAAAATATTGTAAGAATTTGTTCTTCTCTAAAACTCTGTCTGCATGATTCCCTAGGGTGTAAGTGATATATAGTTCTAATTGCTCTCTTCTGTAATTTAAAACGTCTTCCCATGTGTGATTTAGCACTGCATCCCCAGAGCTCCAGCCCATATCTTGTAAATTGAAAAGTTTTAAAACATCAGTAGCAAAAATATCATCTACATATCTATTTCATTTTACAAAGTAAAAAGTTCAAGAAAAGCTTAGCAAGAAATGGTGAAAATGGACTACCCATTGCCAAGCCAGAGGTTTGTTGAAAGAATTTCCCATTAAAATTGAAAGACTTTTCATTGAAACAAAGATTGGTAAGGATAACAAAATCATTTATTGAATTTCACAATGTTCTTCAAAACATCAAAAGTTTTTCTCTGCGAATGCTAGGAAATAAAGTAGTTACATCAAAAGAAACAAGTTTATCATTATATAATATATAAATTATTACGAAAGGTATGTGAAGGTTTGGTCACTAATATTTATTAATATTTCTTATTGAGTAGACATATTTATTAGGCATGTATATTTAGCAATTAAGTTTTTAAAAATATTAGCTTTTTTAAACACTAAATAGATATATTTATTACACAAAGCCCTTTCTGGGCCAAGGACTACTGCCTGGCTTCTGCGTCCCCCATCTCTACCCAACACAGGTGTCAGGAGTGGGGTGCAATACTGGAGGGTGGGACATGGTCAGTGCCCTGTTCCCTCCTGGCTGGTTATGTGGTTTTCTCAACCAGGAGCTGCCACTTTTCAATCAAGTAGCCCCTCAATTGTCCCCCCAGAGACCTAACAAGGCTGAGTGCACCCCGGACCAGGTCTTCCAGTGGGAGAAAGTCCCCATGCTGGTACTGGAAATCAAACCTGGGTCTTTCGCTTGTAAATACCAGCACTACCATTGTGCTAAGGAGATTATCAATAAAAAGTACAGTTCCATTATATTTTGAGATTACGTAACCAGTTCAGCATAAGCATTTTATTTATTTATTTATTTTCAACCATAAAAACATATACATGTTGTGGTTGTGTCACTAAAAAAACTACTTACAAAATATAGTACTTACATACATAATATTCACAGGCACAATCTATCTACAAACCCTCATCTAAAACTCAAGCTCAAAATCCTCCAGACTACAAAGGACATCTTGTACCAGATACTGTTTCACTGCTTACATCCTTAGATCTGCATTTACATTTTGTGTCATGTGATAATAAAAATTCTATTCTATACACACCTAGGAAAGGGAGGGGGAAAAACAAACCAAGTAAGTATTTCTACAGTATCTAAGGAAGCTTAGTTATCAAAATGGGAACAGCCAGAGATTTTTTAATGATCGCACTGGTTTGTAAAATGGTATTAAATGAGAGGGAGGAATGGAAATGAAAAATTCAATGCCACAGCTGGGATTTGAACTACACACCTACCACTTGCAGCTGCTCTAACCATTGCGCTACTGTGACAACCTGCCAGTATGATATTGTATTCTCCCATTGATTTGTAGTTTCCCCAGTAGACCACAAGCGAATCTCACATGAGAGATAAATACCGCAAGGGTGACTTACAAACGTAAGTACCTTTTGTACCGGGATTAAATAACCTTTAGATGGTAATTATTATTAAATAAATTAAATTAAAATTCAATAAATAATAATGGTATTGACTACTTCTGAGAGAAGTTTATTCTGCAGAAAGCAAACCATTTCCCCAAATTTTTTTAACAGAAAATGAACACAGCAAAAAGAAAATGGAACTAAGTTTCAAATTCGCATGGAGATCACTTACAGATAAAGGTACTAAGAAAGTATGGTGACCACTACATCCATTGTTGTGGCTGTTTCCTTCATGTCCAGCAAGTTGTTGTTAGCTAATGCTGAATTTCTGACAATGAAGTCATTAATCCTCTTGCTCTCCAATATTTTTCACTGATATTGAAGAGAGCAATAGCAGTAATAGTAACCGCTTTTTAGAGAGCACCATATTTTTATGTTTTGGCGGTCAGATCGCTCTCTCACAACCCCCAGAATGTCTGGAGGACCACACCTGTCGTTGGTTTACGGGTCTCACTGACCTGACCGGGAGAGTTATCAAAATAAATTCACCGACCATATCCTCTGATTACCAATCAGAGAACGTATTACATGCTATGACAGGTCAGCATGTTAGGGGTTAAGATTTTATAGAGAAATGGAGAGGTTGGAAAAATAAAGACTCCCTAGCCCTCGGGAACCCTAATAGCATTGGGGTCGGAAGAGAATAAGAGATGACCAAGGTAAGGTCAGATAGAAAAGTTACAGTGAGGAGCAAAACACCAGTAAGTGGAAGTAATGTTCTGCTCAGCTTGGGTACCTTGTGGTCGCCATTCACGTGTTCTCTAGACGGAGACCCCTGAGTCTATATTTGAATGAATGAATGAATTTTATTTGTACCAATTCTTTTACATAACTTTTACAATTATCCTACTCTAACCTAAACTACATACAAATTTTACATAACCTTATTGCTACCTTGGTTTGCATGGCACCCAGGCCATTTGCCTCCCAGGTAGCTCTGATCAATCTATTCCATCTTATATTAATTAATTGTCCCTCTCCCCCACTCTGCCTTCTTCATTTACACTCTTTACTTTTCTTGCCCATTTTTCTCTTACTTTCTTCAAAAACTCACCTATACTTCTAACCTTCCTTTCCTCTTTCACTGTTAACATTTTTATGGCTACCATTTTCCCCTCTATTTTTTCCCATTTTTTCTCCCAAACCTTTTTCCTCCATAATGCTAATTCCTTACATTCTGTCAAATAATGTTCTATACTTTCTTTCTCACCGCACATTTCACATATTCCTATTTTACCGCTTCTTGTCCCTCTTAAAAATATTGTTCCTGTTCTCATCCACGCTAGTCCTTCTTTTTCCTGTCTGTTACAATAATCCACATATGGTTCTCGCCCCCATCCTCTTTTTATTTGCTTGTAGAATTGTAATGATTTCTTGTTTTCTAAACTTCCGAGTCTATATTTAAAAAAGTAAAGTAATCACAATTGCTGTCAGGAGTGCGACGAAAGGCACGATATGGAACAGTTAATGAAGCAAATGATAGCCAACATGAACAAAATGGGGAATGAAATAAATTCCGGAATGCGACAGAGGAAACAAATATGAAAGCCAAATTGAAAATGTAAACTCCAAAACGGAAAAGAGAAGACGGGAATGTCCAATATGAAGATATATCTATCAGAGAATACTAATGAGTGATTAGCCGGAGTTAAGGAAGCCATGGAAGAACTCGACGGAAAGAGTAAGGACCTTGGTCAACATGTTAATGCCGTAGAATAAATCACAGCACCAAAGAACTGAACTCCATAATGGAACAAATGTTCAACGATAATCTCAAACTAGATGGATATCTATATTACAGCTGAAATGATGGTGTTTATGAAATATTTGTATGTATTGCTATATATCTTGTATATCAGAAATGACTTAACAATTGCGACGAAAAATTTTATTTAGTTAACGTTTTGCCTTTCATGTTTATCTAAGCATCTTCTCCCACAAAAAAAACAAGATTTCACAAAAACAGAGGCAAAAAACTCCAACCAAAGCTCGGTCGCCCAAGTACTAGTACTAATAATGATGATGATGATGATAACAACAACCATGTAAAAATAAAAATAATAAAAATAAATAAACAATAAAAATGTAAAATCAGTATCAAGGATTAGCACCTTGCATTATTTATGAATTGATGATGAAGCCAGTTTCCTACAAACAAAAAATCTGAAATGACAAATTCAACAAACCGAGTTGAGAGATTGACTAGGAGGTTGGATTGAAACAATTATAATATAATAGATTTAAATTTATGGGAGCTCAACAGAAATAGCAGAAAATTAGTATGAAATCAATACTGTAGTAGGAGGAATTTTAGTAAGATTAATATGTTTACATCAGGAAGGACAATTCTGGAGATGGTCGGGAGTAAAGGATATAATATTTTAGATTACGGAGAAGATCTGAAGAAGAATGAAAGGAAGATAAGAATGAATCTACTTGTGATAGTCCCTGTTCATGGACATTTAAAGTTTGCAACTCTGTAACTTGACTGATCACAACGACCCCCTACCCCTCCTTTTCTTTTCTAAATATTCATTCCCTTTTATCAAACCACATCTGATACAGAAGCATATATTTATGTTATTTCTTAGTCATACATTTAAATATGAAATTTCAAGAAATTTTATATAACACAAATTAAAGTATATTTGGAATGGACATAAAATTGCAGGTGTCATAACTGTAACATAAGTTACAACAACATCACTAATTTAAGTATTGGTATTAATTTTGAATTATTTTGTGCATTAAATGTGACCTAGTTCAGTTACTGTATCACATGTGATAACTTAAGCAATAATATATTTATTTAACTAAGTATAATATGAGTGACATGCAATGAACCTTCTAGGTCGATTGTGGTTCCAAGACTTTCAGAAGTAAATACTTGCACATTGTTGAATAAATCCAAGCCAAATACTGTATTTTATCACATAATGGTCACACCTTGATTTATAGACAAGCAATAAGGACTTAGCCAGTCTTCATGTGCCTTCAACTTTTACACTTCCCTTAGTTATTTACTATAAAATGCATGACCAGTGTTTTCCCATTCGTATCTTTAACTTCAACAAGAACTGGTTCATCAGCTTTAGGATCTTAATGTATAATGCAAATATAATGTACTGTTGTACCAATACTCTGATGAGTTACTGCATGGCTCCATAATAGCACTCCGAAAGCATCATTTGCCATGGAAACTAATGCCTGATGCTCCAGGGCTGCATCTTCTTTGCTCACATCCATGGTTACATTAGCATTAGCATTTTCTTGCTCTCTGTAAACAATGGACAACAACCAGAAATAAATGTTTATGGAACGAAATTGGCAACATGTAAGTTCAAAAGTGAAAAGGGTTCATCTATGAGTAATTAGTACAGTATTTTTCAAAACATGATGGCCTCCACATGAGGACCACTGCCCCTGCCACTGGGTGACTCCAACATTTAAATGTCCAATACATCAGCAATAAAAGAGATGCTCTTGAGCACTTTGTGAATTAGGTATGTCCAGAGCATGGGTTTAGAGTAGCTCAAGTGAGTATGTATAAGTTACTGAAGTTACTGGTATTAAAGTTGCAACCCAGGAAGGAAATATATTGGTATTTGGCCTGTATAGATCACCTGTATCATCTGTAAATGACTTCCTGAGCTGCTTAGATTGATTATTAAATGATTATGTAACAGAAAATGTAAATATAATTCTTGCTGGGGATCTAAATATAAATTTAGCAGATAATAGCATGAATAGTAAACTGAAAAATGTTTTTGATAGCTATAATATTGTGGATACTATCCATGAACCTACACGACTTACAGTAAACACTGCTACCACATTTATATATTTTGAGTATCATGTTATGAGTTGTGAATAACAGACCCCTTATTCCGTAAAACTAGATATTTTGATAACTTGACACCCTCTCAATTCACATTAGGTTGAGTTATCAGGATCCTACTGTTCTGGATTTTCGGAGCCCGCTGAGATAACCTCACTTACAAAGTCCCCTTTGACTAAGTTGATTCCCCCATCACTGCATGCCACATGACTGTTCCTACCAATTTTTCCTCACACCACACACCAAGCGTCACCTAAGTTCAATTTTTAGTGTGAATGCTTCACTCTTGGAGCTTTTGTTGGTCATCTTGCATTCTACCTGGACAAGTTGGTGGTAAAAAAGCTATCAATCCCTTTCAGATCCGGCTGTGTCAGATATCAGTCCTGTATCATCCTGTGTACAGGCCTAAAGACATGGATTTGTCTTCTGTTTTCATAGCCAGCAAAATTTTCTTTAGAGCAGATTGGTTTTGTATTTGAAATAAACCATAAATGTGTAAAACAAATGTGTTCCTTCTCTGTGCAACATCCTTTTCTTGTCCCAATCCATAAAAAAACGGGTTTAAGATGCAGTGCTTTTTAATACTGAAACAATCTTTTCCTTGCCCCATTCCTTATAAAAATAAAATGTATTCCTTTCTTGTCCAAACTATAGATCACTCTTGTTCCATTCCTTTGAAATAAAAACAAATTAACATTTCAGAGTCCTGGGTTCGATTCCTGGCTGGAGTGTGAGAATTTCTCTTTAGCCAGGATTATTTCCCAGCCTCGCTATAGTCTGGAAGTATGAATGGGAGTGTGAACATGTGGGTGAATTTAATGTAATGACCCAAAACAATACAAATTCAAAGATTAACACACTGTAGTGAGTGCAGAGCGATTGTTCCAAAGGTAAAAAGACACTAATATGATCTTAAAAGCTGAACGCAGCATATAAATGGGACATTAAAAAAATTAACAAGTATTTGCTTCATATGCAAATGACCCCTTCTGTGTCCCAATGCTTTAAAATAAACAAATAAATAAATCTATCTATGGATGCTAAATGCAAGAGCAATCTTGTGGTCAATCATAAGATATCATTGTTGTAACATATTCTCTGTACACATCAACTGTTTGTGTCACATGCAGTAATGGGTGATCCGAGTTTGCAACAGTCACATGGTTTGACAGGAAGTAGTAGTAGTAGAGTCACATGGAGTATTTCGAAGCAATGTGGGGCAACCGATTTGGTTTCAGAGGGAAGGTGCTGTAAGTGAGGTTACCTCGGTAAGCCTAGAAAATCCAGTATTTCTATATGGTTTACAGATAATTTGATTTTATTTGGTCTCATATTTACACAACCAGTTTCTCTGTACTCTTCTTGATAAACCTAGGTTTTTTTTTCCATATTTTCAAATAGTTTGCTTACTCTTTTCAGAAAGCATTCTGAATAACCATGCATAGGTACCCGAACCACATAATACAACACTATCATGCCATTGGTGGTGCTGAGAGTAAAAATTACTACTATAAATACATGCTATAAATTTACAGAATGTGCAACACATAATTCATCACATTCATTCTTAATTTTATGTTACAGGCTTCAGTTAGCAATCATTTCAGAGCATAATGGAAATGTTCTGAACAGAACAGGAACTAGGGTTTTATCTCACATGTGCAATTCAGCAGTCTAGTAGTAAAGCATAATTAATTCTGTACACATTAATACAAGTTGTTATCAAACCCTTACACATTTCTAACTCAATTCATGCAAGAAAGTAACTAATGAACAGCGGAAAAACGTACTTGCTCTACTTAATAAAATCACAGTACAGGTTATACTGCCCTGTTTTTATTTACATTTTAGAATCGTCACCTAAGTTCAAGTTATTCCCGCCTGTGAATTGTTGACAATTTGACATGTACCAACGCGTTCCGAGTTTCACACACGCAGAGCTGTCAACCTCCTTGGTTATGACTTGGGAATTATAGTGTCACGTGAAAAGAGTATTTGCGGTAATACATTAAAAAATATAATCATATATATATATAATTTATCTTCATTTTGTGTTTTTACATTCAAAAGATGGTACCAAACTATTATTTAGTTAGCATACAAAATGCATCATATTGGCTATTCTGTGTTCATCTTGCGAGTTTCGAAGGCCCTGAATTTAGTTTTTATTTTTACCATCAGAGGGCAAGAGCGAAATATGGCGGCGGTGAAGTCAAAATCAGGGATGTGTTGCTCTTCAAATTTTGAAGTTAACATGCAGAAATCTTTTACATCGAAAATGTCCTTTAATATATTTGATATATGTCTTTTGGTTATTTCAATGGTGACGTTTGTTGTGGATCTGAGTACAGGTATGCTTCACTGAGAGTTCAAACATTTTAAAGTCGAATGAGACATTGTCAGTTAACAGCTGCTCTTTGTCATTGAAACCGGCACTAATTATTAATAAAGTGATCAGAATTAATATGACTGTTTCTCACAGTTATTGCAATCAGATAGTCGTAGAATAGCTAAAAATATGCTTACTTTCTAGACGTAAATGTGTGTATATTGAAATAATCTCCAATGCCTTCTCTGACATTTGGTATTTTCAGGTTACCTATGTTCATTCAAAGTACGTATCTAAATATTAGGAGGCTGGTTTCAAGCTGATACCCAAGAGAAGGGTACATTTCAGAAAATATAAAACCTATTTTATAAAGCAGACCGCTTTTCCTGGTAGCTTCACTGATCTCTTCATATGGTCTTGAACTACACTCTTTACATCATTGTTTGTTCTGTGAGTCCCACGATGAGCAGAGCTACAGGTTATTGAGCACGTGATACAGCAAAAACCTCAAGCAATCATATCACTATTCTACCCCTCCCCTACTAGAACCACCACTGATCGTTAAGTTGAGAAATGCCATGCAAGACCTATCTACATCTGTGTTTTGTACAGGAAAACTGATGAAAGCAAGTGCTATCAATCTTTGCTGTTAGAACTCTGCCGCTTTCCAGCGATATCATGCACAAGCTTAATATACAGTTTTGGTGGACAGGTTTGTATATTTGCAGACCCTGATTATTTAAGTTAAATATTAAATCTCATTTATTACTAAAGTTTAAAACTTATTATAAAAGCAGGATTGGTAATCTGTATATTTGTATGCCAATTACCTATGCGTCGTTAAGGATCCAACTGGTTGGGATGAATACCTCCAGTCTTCTGCTCCAGTGGACTTTCACTCTTAGTGATCCAACTATGATATTACCAAAAGTGTAAATTCCTGCCTTAGTATTCATTGAACTATTTCAGAAGCAGTTCATTGTTGCTCTCAGCCTGTCAAAGTTTAACTATGCAGCTGGAAATTTCCCTTAAGTAAGGAAGTTCTTGTGGTTAACAGAGCGCTCTTCTCCAAAGTCACTGGTATTGGAAACTATACGTGAACTATTGAAAAAGTCACTCACATAGTAGTGTAGTATACACAGTATTTATTCACAAACTATTCTTAGCATTCAAAGTATTTACATAATACAATTCTGTGTCTAAACTCTCAATACTTGTTTACATTGGCAGTATTCCTATAGATGCAGACCGTAATACTAACTTAGGTGGGACCACACTTTAAAGCCTTATATTAAACTTACTTTCAATTCCCCTTCAAGCAAGTGGTTCCCCCATCAGTACTTCCTTCAACAGGGATATTTACCACTCCATGTGACATTTTGTTATTTAATGCAAAGGTTAGGGACAGGCGTTATCCTGAGGACTGCAAGCAATATGAAATTCCACCTTGAAGTGGGTTGCTAGCCCGTTTCCAAAGGGTAAATGAACAAGAGATTATCCTATACACAAAAAAGAAGTTAGGGACACTGAAAGTTTAATTTGTATTATACATGAATGCATGTTCATTTACATTTATTCACTCACTCACTGTCATACCGCATAACTGAAACTGCCAACATTTGCCACTAGTAGGTGGGGTTGCCATGTGCGACTGTCATAGAAAGGCACAAATGAAACCATACATTTTTAAAACTACTTTTAAAGGCTTCACATAACAACTTTATTAAAGGAGATGCTGAAACTGCTCACTGTCATTGTTCATACTTTTTTGGCACCTCTTTAGGAAACTATGCATCACTCACCATAGTTCATGTTGAGAAATGCCAGCAATTTCCTGGCAGATATTTTGTTTTAATTCTACCAGGGTGTATGGGTTTGTGTTGTACACTTTGTTTTAAGTTACCCCAGAGATAGATAACACAGGGGGTTGGGTTGGAGGGTCACAAATCTCCACTAATAGAGATGACCTGAAGCACACTTTCAGTTGTTCTCATCAAAAGATTGGCCATAAGAGCTGTTGCAGAGTCTTTTTGAAAAAAGGCAAAATCATATTTTGTCTCTTAATTCTATAAAAGAAAGGGGCAAATTTGTACTCAGGTATGTAAGGCTGTCAACTGTTAAGTCAAAAATAATTGGCCCTATAACTGAGAACCTAATATTGTTAATGAAGTACCACTTCATAACAAAAAAAATTGGTGTATAGTGTGCCATTAGCGGAGAAAGAGCTCGCAGAGGTTGAATAAGCGATTTTTCTCTCCGGAATAACTTAAATCATAAAGTGTACAACACAAACCTACACATTCTGAAAGAACTAAAACAAAATGTCTGTCAGGAAATTGGCAACATTTCTCAACCAGAACTACTGCGAGTGATGGATAGTTTCCTAAACAGCTGCCCAGAATGTATGGATAATGGCTGTATCCAATTTCAGCCTCTTCTTCGTTAATAAGTAAAACCTTTGAAAGAAGTTTTAAAAATCTTGTATGCTTTAATTTGCGCCTTTCTATGATAGTGACAAATGGCAACGAGTGCCAAGGATGCAGACAGGCAAAACCTTGTGCAGCCTGTTTGGAGGCTTTTGTTCTCCTAGTATGTAGGACTAACAATGGTAATAAAATAGTGTAAAATATGGACGCAAAACTAATGAAAATACTAAATTGAACGTGTAGGAGAAGTCTGTAGCCGCCCATGCTCTCTTGTTATGACAGCTTCTTTTATAGGAAAGTCATATGGTGAAGTATCAATAAAGGACATCATTTTGTTATTACTTCATTTGTGGAGGAGTTGTGCTATTGCAGCTGCACAAGATAATCCAGAAGGATGGGTTATTTTAATCCCATTCATATGCATGCACCAGCCTAGGTGTGTAACCTAACCCCAGGCTGACTTTCCATAACACTAGACCTGTCATCCCATTCATACACACTGACCTAGGTGTTGTAGCCAAACACAGGACCTAGCATCACATTCATATACACACACTGACCTAGGTGTTGTAGCCAAACACAGGACCTATCATCACATTCATATACACACACTGACCTAGGTGTTGTAGCCAAACACAGGACCTATCATCACATTCATATACACACACTGACCTAGGTGTTGTAGCCAAACACAGGACCTATCATCACATTCATATACACACACTGACCTAGGTGTTGTAGCCAAACACAGGACCTATCATCACATTCATATACACACACTGACCTAGGTGTTGTAGCCAAACACAGGACCTATCATCACATTCATATACACACACTGACCTAGGTGTTGTAGCCAAACACAGGACCTATCATCACATTCATATACACACACACTGACCTAGGTGTTGTAGCCAAACACAGGACCTATCATCACATTCATACACACACACTGACCTAGGTGTTGTAGCCAAACACAGGACCTATCATCACATTCATATACACACACTGACCTAGGTGTTGTAGCCAAACACAGGACCTATCATCACATTCATATACACACACACTGACCTAGGTGTTGTAGTCAAACACAGGACCTATCATCACATTCATACACACACACTGACCTAGGTGTTGTAGTCAAACACGGGACCTATCATCACATTCATACACACACACTGACCTAGGTGTTGTAGTCAAACACGGGACCTATCATCACATTCATACACACACACACTGACCTAGGTGTTGTAGTCAAACACAGGACCTATCATCACATTCATATACACACACACTGACCTAGGTGTTGTAGCCAAACACGGGACCTATCATCACATTCATACACACACACACTGACCTAGGTGTTGTAGTCAAACACAGGACCTATCATCACATTCATACACACACGCACTGATCTAGGTGTTGTAACCAAACACAGGACCTATCATCACATTCATATACACACACTGATCTAGGTGTTGTAACCAAACACAGGACCTATCATCACATTCATACACACACACACTGACCTAGGTGTTGTAGTCAAACACAGGACCTATCATCACATTCATACACACACGCACTGATCTAGGTGTTGTAGTCAAACACAGGACCTATCATCACATTCATACACACACACACTGACCTAGGTGTTGTAGTCAAACACAGGACCTATCATCACATTCATACACACACGCACTGATCTAGGTGTTGTAGTCAAACACAGGACCTATCATCACATTCATATACACACACTGACCTAGGTGTTGTAGCCAAACACAGGACCTATCATCACATTCATACACACACACACTGACCTAGGTGTTGTAGTCAAACACAGGACCTATCATCACATTCATACACACACACACTGATCTAGGTGTTGTAACCAAACACAGGACCTATCATCACATTCATATACACACACTGATCTAGGTGTTGTAACCAAACACAGGACCTATCATCACATTCATACACACACACACTGACCTAGGTGTTGTAGTCAAACACAGGACCTATCATCACATTCATACACACACTCTGACCTACGTGTTGTAGCCAAACACAGGACCTATCATCACATTCATATACACACACACTGACCTAGGTGTTGTAGTCAAACACAGGACCTATCATCACATTCATACACACACTCTGACCTACGTGTTGTAGCCAAACACAGGACCTATCATCACATTCATATACACACACACTGACCTAGGTGTTGTAGTCAAACACAGGACCTATCATCACATTCATACACACACGCACTGACCTACGTGTTGTAGCCAAACACAGGACCTATCATCACATTCATATACACTGACCTAGGTGTTGTAGCCAAACACAGGACCTATCATCACATTCATATACACACTGACCTAGGTGTTGTAGTCAAACACAGGACCTATCATCACATTCATACACACACGCACTGACCTACGTGTTGTAGCCAAACACAGGACCTATCATCACATTCATATACACTGACCTAGGTGTTGTAGCCAAACACAGGACCTATCATCACATTCATATACACACTGACCTAGGTGTTGTAGCCAAACACAGGACCTATCATCACATTCATATACACACACACTGACCTAGGTGTTGTAGTCAAACACAGGACCTATCATCACATTCATATACACACACTGACCTACGTGTTGTAGCCAAACACAGGACCTATCATCACATTCATATACACACACACTGACCTAGGTGTTGTAGTCAAACACAGGACCTATCATCACATTCATACACACACTCTGACCTACGTGTTGGAGTCAAACACAGGACCTATCATCACATATACACACACTGACCTAGGGATTGTAGTCAAACACAGGACCTATCATCACATTCATACACACACTCTGACCTACGTGTTGTAGCCAAACGCAGGACCTATCATCACATTCATATACACACACACTGACCTAGGTGTTGTATCCAAACACAGGACCTACCATCACATTCATATACACACACACTGACCTAGGTGTTGTATCCAAACACAGGACCTATCATCACATTCATATACACACACACTGACCTACGTGTTGTAGCCAAACACAGGACCTATCATCACATTCATACACACACTGACCTAGGTGTTGTATCCAAACACAGGACCTATCATCACATTCATACACACACTCTGACCTACGTGTTGTAGCCAAACACAGGACCTATCATCACATTCATACACACACTGACCTAGGTGTTGTAGCCAAACACAGGACCTATCATCACATTCATACACACACACTGACCTAGGTGTTGTAGTCAAACACAGGACCTATCACCACATTCATATACACACACTGACCTAGGTGTTGTAGCCAAACACAGGACCTATCATCACATTCATACACACACACACTGACCTAGGTGTTGTAGTCAAACACAGGACCTATCATCACATTCATACACACACTCTGACCTACGTGTTGTAGCCAAACACAGGACCTATCATCACATTCATACACACACTGACCTAGGTGTTGTAGCCAAACACAGGACCTATCATCACATTCATACACACACACACTGACCTAGGTGTTGTAGTCAAACACAGGACCTATCACCACATTCATATACACACACTGACCTAGGTGTTGTACCCAAACACAGGACCTATCATCACATTCATACACACACTGACCTAGGTGTTGTAGCCAAACACAGGACCTATCATCACATTCATATACACACACACTGACCTAGGTGTTGTAGCCAAACACAGGACCTATCATCACATTCATACACACACACTGACCTAGGTGTTGTAGCCAAACACAGGTCCTATCATCACATTCATATACACACACTGACCTAGGTGTTGGAGTCAAACACAGGACCTATCATCACATTCATATACACACACTGACCTAGGTGTTGTAGCCAAACACAGGACCTATCATCACATTCATACACACACACACTGACCTAGGTGTTGTAGCCAAACACAGGACCTATCATCACATTCATACACACACTCTGACCTAGGTGTTGTAGCCAAACACAGGACCTATCATCACATTCATACACACACACACTGACCTAGGTGTTGTAGCCAAACACAGGAACTGTCATCCCATTCATATACACACACTGACCTAGGTGTTGGAGTCAAACACAGGACCTATCATCACATTCATATACACACACTGACCTAGGTGTTGTAACCAAACACAGGAACTGTCATCCCATTCATATACACACACTGACCTAGGTGTTGGAGTCAAACACAGGACCTATCATCACATTCATATACACACACTGACCTAGGTGTTGTAGCCAAACACAGGACCTATCATCACATTCATATACACACACACTGACCTAGGTGTTGTAGCCAAACACAGGACCTATCATCACATTCATACACACACGCACTGACCTACGTGTTGTAGCCAAACACAGGACCTATCATCACATTCATATACACACACTGACCTAGGTGTTGTAACCAAACACAGGAACTGTCATCCCATTCATATACACACACTGACCTAGGTGTTGGAGTCAAACACAGGACCTATCATCACATTCATATACACACACTGACCTAGGTGTTGTAGCCAAACACAGGACCTATCATCACATTCATATACACACACACTGACCTAGGTGTTGTAGCCAAACACAGGACCTATCATCACATTCATACACACACGCACTGACCTACGTGTTGTAGCCAAACACAGGACCTATCATCACATTCATATACACACACTGACCTAGGTGTTGTAACCAAACACAGGAACTGTCATCCCATTCATATACACACACTGACCTAGGTGTTGGAGTCAAACACAGGACCTATCATCACATTCATATACACACACTGACCTAGGTGTTGTAGCCAAACACAGGACCTATCATCACATTCATACACACACACACTGACCTAGGTGTTGTAGCCAAACACAGGACCTATCATCACATTCATATACACACACACTGACCTAGGTGTTGTAGCCAAACACAGGACCTATCATCACATTCATACACACACGCACTGACCTACGTGTTGTAGCCAAACACAGGACCTATCATCACATTCATATACACACACTGACCTAGGTGTTGTAACTAAACACAGGACCTATCATCACATTCATATACACACACTGACCTAGGTGTTGTAGTCAAACACAGGACCTATCATCACATTCATATACACACACTGACCTAGGTGTTGTAGCCAAACACAGGACCTATCATCACATTCATATACACACACACTGACCTAGGTGTTGTGTCCAAACACAGGACCTATCATCACATTCATATACACACACACTGACCTAGGTGTTGTAGTCAAACACAGGACCTATCATCACATTCATATACACACTGACCTAGGTGTTGTAACCAAACACAGGACCTATCATCACATTCATATACACACACTGACCTAGGGATTGTAGTCAAACACAGGACCTATCATCACATTCATATACACACACTGACCTAGGTGTTGTAACCAAACACAGGACCTATCATCACATTCATACACACACACACTGACCTAGGTGTTGTAGCCAAACACAGGACCTATCATCACATTCATATACACACACTGACCTAGGTGTTGTAGCCAAACACAGGACCTATCATCACATTCTTACACACACACTGACCTAGGTGTTGGAGTCAAACACAGGACCTATCATCACATTCATACACACACTGACCTAGGTGTTGTAGTCAAACACAGGACCTATCATCACATTCATACACACACACTGACCTAGGTGTTGTAGCCAAACACAGGACCTATCATCACATTCATATACACACACTGACCTAGGTGTTGTAGCCAAACACAGGACCTATCATCACATTCATACACACACACTGACCTAGGTGTTGTAGCCAAACACAGGACCTATCATCACGTTCATATACACACACTGACCTAGGTGTTATAACCAAACACAGGACCTATCATCACATTCATACACACACACTGACCTAGGTGTTGTAGCCAAACACAGGACCTATCATCACATTCATACACACACGCACTGACCTACGTGTTGTAGCCAAACACAGGAACTGTCATCCCATTCATATACACACACTGACCTAGGTGTTGGAGTCAAACACAGGACCTATCATCACATTCATATACAGACACTGACCTAGGTGTTGTAGCCAAACACAGGACCTATCATCACATTCATACACACACACACACTGACCTAGGTGTTGTAGCCAAACACAGGAACTGTCATCCCATTCATATACACACACTGACCTAGGTGTTGGAGTCAAACACAGGACCTATCATCACATTCATATACACACACTGACCTAGGTGTTGTAACCAAACACAGGAACTGTCATCCCATTCATATACACACACTGACCTAGGTGTTGGAGTCAAACACAGGACCTATCATCACATTCATATACACACACTGCCCTAGGTGTTGTAGCCAAACACAGGACCTATCATCACATTCATATACACACACACTGACCTAGGTGTTGTAGCCAAACACAGGACCTATCATCACATTCATACACACACGCACTGACCTACGTGTTGTAGCCAAACACAGGACCTATCATCACATTCATATACACACACTGACCTAGGTGTTGTAACCAAACACAGGAACTGTCATCCCATTCATATACACACACTGACCTAGGTGTTGGAGTCAAACACAGGACCTATCATCACATTCATATACACACACTGACCTAGGTGTTGTAGCCAAACACAGGACCTATCATCACATTCATATACACACACACTGACCTAGGTGTTGTAGCCAAACACAGGACCTATCATCACATTCATACACACACGCACTGACCTACGTGTTGTAGCCAAACACAGGACCTATCATCACATTCATATACACACACTGACCTAGGTGTTGTAACCAAACACAGGAACTGTCATCCCATTCATATACACACACTGACCTAGGTGTTGGAGTCAAACACAGGACCTATCATCACATTCATATACAGACACTGACCTAGGTGTTGTAGCCAAACACAGGACCTATCATTACATTCATACACACACACACTGACCTAGGTGTTGTAGCCAAACACAGGACCTATCATCACATTCATATACACACACACTGACCTAGGTGTTGTAGCCAAACACAGGACCTATCATCACATTCATACACACACGCACTGACCTAAGTGTTGTAGCCAAACACAGGACCTATCATCACATTCATATACACACACTGACCTAGGTGTTGTAACCAAACACAGGACCTATCATCACATTCATATACACACACTGACCTAGGTGTTGTAGTCAAACACAGGACCTATCATCACATTCATATACACACACTGACCTAGGTGTTGTAGCCAAACACAGGACCTATCATCACATTCATATACACACACACTGACCTAGGTGTTGTGTCCAAACACAGGACCTATCATCACATTCATATACACACACACACACTGACCTAGGTGTTGTAGTCAAACACAGGACCTATCACATTCATATACACACACACACTGACCTAGGTGTTGTAACCAAACACAGGACCTATCATCACATATACACACACTGACCTAGGGATTGTAGTCAAACACAGGACCTATCATCACATTCATATACACACACTGACCTAGGTGTTGTAACCAAACACAGGACCTATCATCACATTCATACACACACACTGACCTAGGTGTTGTAGCCAAACACAGGACCTATCATCACATTCATATACACACACTGACCTAGGTGTTGTAGCCAAACACAGGACCTATCATCACATTCTTACACACACACTGACCTAGGTGTTGGAGTCAAACACAGGACCTATCATCACATTCATACACACACTGACCTAGGTGTTGTAGTCAAACACAGGACCTATCATCACATTCATACACACACACTGACCTAGGTGTTGTAGCCAAACACAGGACCTATCATCACATTCATATACACACACTGACCTAGGTGTTGTAGCCAAACACAGGACCTATCATCACATTCATACACACACACTGACCTAGGTGTTGTAGCCAAACACAGGACCTATCATCACGTTCATATGCACACACTGACCTAGGTGTTATAACCAAACACAGGACCTATCATCACATTCATACACACACACTGACCTAGGTGTTGTAGCCAAACACAGGACCTATCATCACATTCATACACACACACACACTGACCTAGGTGTTGTAGCCAAACACAGGACCTATCATCACATTCATATACACACACTGACCTAGGTGTTGTAGCCAAACACAGGACCTATCATCACATTCTTACACACACACTGACCTAGGTGTTGTAGTCAAACACAGGACCTATCATCACATTCATACACACACTGACCTAGGTGTTGTAGTCAAACACAGGACCTATCATCACATTCATACACACACACTGACCTAAATGTTGTAGCCAAACACACGAACTATCATCACATTCATATACACACACTGACCTAGGTGTTGTAGCCAAACACAGGACCTATCATCACATTCATACACACACACTGACCTAGGTGTTGTAACCAAACACAGGACCTATCATCACATTCATATACACACACTGACCTAGGTGTTGTAGCCAAACACAGGACCTATCACCACATTCATATACACACACTGACCTAGGTGTTGTAACCAAACACAGGACCTATCATCACATTCATATACACACACTGACCTAGGTGTTGTAACCAAACACAGGACCTATCATCACATTCATATACACACACTGACCTAGGTGTTGTAGCCAAACACAGGACCTATCACCACATTCATATACACACACTGACCTAGGTGTTGTAACCAAACACAGGACCTATCATCACATTCATATACACACACTGACCTAGGTGTTGTAACCAAACACAGGACCTATCATCACATTCATATACACACACTGACCTAGGTGTTGTAGCCAAACACAGGACCTATCACCACATTCATATACACACACTGACCTAGGTGTTGTAACCAAACACAGGACCTATCATCACATTCATACACACACACTGACCTAGGTGTTGTAACCAAACACAGGACCTATCATCACATTCATACACACACACTGACCTAGGTGTTGTAACCAAACACAGGACCTATCATCACATTCATACACACATACTGACCTAGGTGTTGTAACCAAACACAGGACCTATCATCAAATTCCTACACACACACACTGACCTAGGTGTTGTAACCAAACACAGGATCTATCATCACATTTATACACACACACTGACCTAGGTGTTGTAACCAAACACAGGACCTATCATCACATTCATATACACACACTGACCTAGGTGTTGTAGCCAAACACAGGACCTATCATCACATTCATATACACACACTGACCTAGGTGTTGTAGTCAAACACAGGACCTATCATCACATTCATATACACACACTGACCTAGGTGTTGTAACCAAACACAGGACCTATCACCACATTCATATACACACACTGATCTAGGTGTTGTAACCAAACACAGGACCTATCATCACATTCATATACACACACTGACCTAGGTGTTGTATCCAAACACAGGACCTATCATCACATTCATATACACACACTGACCTAGGTGTTGTAGCCAAACACAGGACCTATCATCACATTCATATACACACACACTGACCTAGGTGTTGTATCCAAACACAGGACCTATCATCACATTCATATACACACACTGACCTAGGTGTTGTAACCAAACACAGGACCTATCATCACATTCATATACACACACTGATCTAGGTGTTGTAACCAAACAAGGACCTATCACCACATTCATATACACACGGATCTAGGTGTTGTAACCAAACACAGGACCTATCATCACATTCATACACACACTGATCTAGGTGTTGTAACCAAACACAGGACCTATCACCACATTCATATACACACACTGATCTAGGTGTTGTAACCAAACACAGGACCTATCATCACATTCATATACACACACTGATCTAGGTGTTGTAACCAAACACAGGACCTATCATCACATTCATACACACACACTGACCTAGGTGTTGTAGTCAAACACGGGACCTATAATCACATTCATACACACACACTGACCTAGGTGTTGTAGTCAAACACAGGACCTATCATCACATTCATATACACACACTGATCTAGGTGTTGTAACCAAACACAGGACCTATCATCACATTCATACACACACACTGACCTAGGTGTTGTAGCCAAACACAGGACCTATTATCATATTCATACACACACACTGACCTAGGTGTTGGAGTCAAACACAGGACCTATCATCACATTCATATACACACACTGACCTAGATGTTGTAGCCAAACACAGGACCTATCATCACATTCATACACACACACTGACCTAGGTGTTGTAGCCAAACACAGGACCTATCATCACATTCATATACACACACACTGACCTAGGTGTTGTAGCCAAACACAGGACCTATCATCACATTCATACACACACACACTGACCTAGGTGTTGTATCCAAACACAGGACCTATCATCACATTCATATACACACACTGACATAGGTGTTGTGGTCAAACACACGACCTATCATCACATTCATACACACACACTGACCTAGGTGTTGTAGCCAAACACAGGACCTATCATCACATTCATACACACACACTGACCTAGGTGTTGTAGCCAAACACAGGACCTATCATCACATTCATACAAGCAAGTGTAAGCATATTTTATTTCAGAGATTTTAGCCTTTTAGATGGCCGTATTTTTGGGGTTTTTAACGTTTTAGTGTTTTTTACTTTGTAGCAATTTTAAGTCTCTGTTTTTAGCATTTTAAATGAAACGTTTTAATAGTTGTTTAGAGGTTTTTTTATCTATTTTAACCGCAGATTTTTAGTTTTTAATGGGTGATGTTTTAACACTTGACAGTATGTAATTTTACTTCTGGACTCGGGGCCCTAATGACCAAGTTGTCGACGGGCCCTTAAACCCAATACACTCACTCACTCACATTCATACACACACACTGACCTAGGTGTTGTATCCAAACACAGGACCTATCATCACATTCATACACACACACTGACCTAGGTGTTGTAGCCAAACACAGGACCTATCATCACGTTCATATACACACACTGACCTAGGTGTTATAACCAAACACAGGACCTATCATCACATTCATACACACACACTGACCTAGGTGTTGTAGCCAAACACAGGACCTATCATCACATTCATATACACACACACTGACCTAGGTATTGTGTCCAAACACAGGCTACCTTTCTATTTATTTTTGCCAAAGGCTTGAACACAGGTTTTATTTCATCCTTTGTGGGTATTCTCCGAATGTTCCCTGACAGGGTGCAGCATTAAGGAATGACTGCTAAGCCTGTGTGTTCTTTCTTTGTGTGGGTTTCAGGCTTGTGTTTAGAATGCATTTCGTTGAAGGTTCTGTTAATTTCCTGGTGTGCATTTTGATTCTGCCTGAAAACTGTGCAAAGGTGTTGTATGTCTTGTGTTAGATTTGAGTTAGTCAGTGAAAGCTTGGGTAGTTACCCAAATTTCACCTAGCGGTTAGCCGGAGAAACTATCGTCAGGAACTAGAGGTGGCAAATAGCTTCCTCTGGGTATACAATATCCGGTAGATTGTATCTTTTCCTCACTTACTTTACGTTTTAGGATAATGTGAGAAGCAGATTATATAGCTTACATGATGTCATAGTGATGAGTTGGTGAGACATTGGTGTACTGATCCCAAAGTTGTGGGTTCAAAACTAGCTCTCATCATTGGTGTTTAAGTGATAACCCCATATCAGTAGATTTACTGCCAAGTAAAACAACTGCAGGGCAAAGTTCTAGGATACTGGCAAAGCTGATATGATAATTGATAACATTGTTAACTAACAAAATAATTTTTTGTAATAAGTGCTGGTCATTTAAAGTTTTAGTAATGTGCTACTCAGTTACGTACATGTATCCTAGTTTGTTAATAAACTGTGAGAGAATTCATGCTTTACCTTCACCGTTTGCTGTGCCTGTCTTTTGCACGCTAGTGGATCATCTAATCAACCATATTTTCCTTTCCTTTTTGTACTAAAAGTATATTTGAATAAGCGAATAAATCAAATTTTTTGTTTGTTTCAGATATCTTTCTTGTGGTGGAATATTTCAAGCATGGCCATACATATTGGGCTCTAAGCACTTTCCTTTTAATTGTTCTTCCTGCAGTAATTGTGCAGATGTTTAGTATGCGGTGGCACATTGAAGATGAGACAGTGAATAAATATCACTGGGTAGCACATGTTCTCTTAGTAGGGCTGCTTCACAGGTAGGCTTTAGTGTAGTCAGTAAGTACAGAGGTTAAAGGTATATGAAGGCCAGCCAATGCTCGTGCAGAGTACTGCCAAGCATAATACACATTTACAGAAAACCTACACATACAGATAACTACATAAAATCCAAAACCATGCAAATATGCTGCTTTCAACAGCCTGATACCTTTCTCTCAACAGATGACGCATATTTTCCTCTTCCCTAAGTCGAAGACGTCGCCTTTAGGATCTATAAGATCTCGTCACCAGGATATCTCCTATCCTGTGTTTGGTGTCCCGGTATCTGACTAGCTCTAGCAAGAGGTCCTAATCTACAGGGTATGCGTGAGTTGTGGTAGGAATGGAACCAAACGAAGAGTTAACAAACATTTGACTTTATTTGCAAATTTCCAGATTTGTGGAGAACTGCTGATGATGTGTAAATAGAATATAAGTTTCTAACTTCAACTGCAACTTTATAATATTTGAACTTTGTCACCCTTTGGCAACCGCCCAAAAATGTATACGTGCCAGCTTACGTACAAATCCCAAATTGCACGTGCGCTCTCTGCTCGATTCAAGACGAATGTGTCTTGCGTTGCATTTGTTTTGCGTGGGCGACACGAAGGAAGCGATTTCCATTGGTCAACTTTAGAGCACGTCATGGTAAGATATGAATCAGCCCGCAGAATCGTTCGTACAACAATTGTAACCTTATCACTCATTTAAATCTGCCTAGGCTTCCATTCTTGAGACTTTAATCTATTCAGCTTTATTACGTCTTCCCCTTAGCTATTGATTAGAATCTCCTTTTGTTTCCTTCTATTATCAATTACATACATTTACATTATAATTTCGGTTTCACAGAGCAGAATTTAACAAAGAAAGATATAATCCACAGAATAACTGAAAACAATGATTTCAATGGAAAAACAATAGACAAAAAATTCTTCTGCCCCTTAGTGCCATCAAGTACCAGGCTCACCTCACTCTATCCAGTCCCTACTCACACTCACACACACACAAATATCTAAAAGGCAAAAAATGGAAGACAATAAAATAAACCACCAAACTGTCAATGGAAAAAGAAAATTGCAGGTACACGAAGTTCACATACCATCCCAAAGTCCATAGCTAATTCCAGAAAATATTCAAAGACATTAGACATTAGAGCATTCCAATTAGAATTATTCTAGCACCTAAAAACCCACATTCCATCCAAAATCACTGAACTCTGAACTGAAGGACAACATACCAGAAATAGAAAAATTGGGAATATACCAATTCAACTGTAAAGACTGCAACAAAATTTATATTGGAAAAACAAAATGAAAATTAAAAACAAGATCTAAATAACATCTTAAAAATTTAAAGTGTAAAAAAGTGGAAAAATTGACAGTATCAGCACATTGAAATGAAATTGAACCTGAACCTACATTGTTAAAAAGCATCTTTAATGTGAAACAAGTAACCCTGTGGACACATGAGCATCTATTTTGTGCGTGTTTTAGGCATGCTTGCAGCATTTTTTGAACTTATTTATTCTGTACAGAAATGAGAAATGTGTTGTTCTTCTCCAAGCTGATGGCCTAATTTATCCAGTTGTTAAATGTTAAGTTCCTTTTGTTATCTGTTCCTTTTCTATTTTATATTTTCTGTAATCTGTGATTTTCAGTTATGTTGCACACTATGGCAAGCAAATAGTGCAGATGATGAGTTGAAAATTGATCATTAATTTGACTAATGGGTTTAAAGTTTGCACTCTATTGTCACTTTAAGCTGCATAATGGTGCCATAAACATGTCCCTTCTGGTTTGTTCTAGTACTGTGAAAGCTCAATAAATGTTAAGCTCAAAAAAATGAGATTACTGGAAAGGTAGAATCAGATTGAAAAGTTCAATACCATAGCCAGGATTTGAATCACGGAACTTCTGGTCTCTGTCCGATTACTCTAACCACTGAGCTGCCATGGCAACATGCCGACACAACACTAAATTCTCCAAGTGACTCAATTTTCTCCAGTAACCCGCAAGGAGATCTCAAATACAAGTGACAGACTACGTTAATGGTGACTTACAATGTGTAAGTACTTTAAGTCACAGTTTCATAGTTTAACAGGCCCAAATGGCCAGCCCTTAAACCCCACTAACTTGCTCACTCACTCACTGACTTGCTCATTCACTCATTGACTCACTAGCACACTCGCTGACTCACTCACTGGCTCATTCACTTACTAACTGATTCACTCGCTTGTTCACTCACTAATTCACTCATTGTCTTACTGACTCACTCACTGAGTCACTCACTTCATAGTTAACCACGTACAAGGCCAATCAATGGAATTGATTCACAGCAGCCATGTGTAGCACAATGTACTTACATGTAAGTCACCATTAGGATAAATGTTATGAGTAGGACTCAGAACTTGATGAAATATCTTTTTTCTGAGTCATCAGGGACAATGCAGAATGCAATATAAATTCATTTCTCTTAAAAATGAACCATGATTGACTACTTTTATTTTGCGTTTTTTGGGGATTTGGGGATTTAATATCTAGTGTATTAATACCGTGCAAACTGTTTGTTTTGATTAGTGTGAAAATGAATTGCTGCTGTTTTTGCCGTGTTTAAACTTAATTTATGGTTTTCAAAATATCTATATGTTCCTTCTGTTACTTCCTTTGGTGAATTAATATTGTGATTGTATCATCGGTAAATTGAGTTATAGTGTGTGATGGTATATGTCCCTCAAGACCATTCACAAATTAAAAGAGTAGAATAGGGCGTAACACTGATCCTTGAGGTACTCCTTGTTTAAGTTTTTTTGTACATGACAGGTAATTTATGGCATTCCCATTTTTGTTGTGTATTATTTCAACAATTTGTTTCCTCTCTTTTAAATAGGAATGGAGCTATTCTAATGATTTCCCCCTAACTCCTAAATTACCAAGTTTTTGGAATAAAATGTCATGATTTAGGATGTCAAATGCAGTATTCCAGAATACAATATCAAAATTCTGGCTTTCATTGCACTTATTGTTAGCTGAGAGATTGTTAGCTGAAAGTGTAGTTATAATTTAGCAAAATCATTTTTAAATTTTATTTTAAAAATATTTCTGACTGGATCATAAGAACCACTGTTCCATATTAGATTTCTTATTTTTCTTTGCCCAGATCCTTACCATAGCTTTTGGATCGTACTTTTTACTTTCTGTATCATATACTTACAAGATAGAGGCACTATTACATTTCACCCAAAAATTTAATATTGGTAGTTCACCAGATATATGAGTGAATCCTGTAAATCCATAAAAAGGTGTTATTAGAAAGAAGTTGCGTGTGTACGTGTGTGTGTGTGTGTGTGTGTGTGTGTGTGTGTGTGTGTGTGTGTGTCTAGGTGAGAGAGTGAGAGAAAGAATAGCATATCTCAAAAATGAGTGTAGGATAAATACCAAAATTAGTTCAAATTTTGAATCTTTATGAATTTTGAATAATAGAATAAAGTTATTTCCATTTATATGTGAAATTTGGAGTAACCTATTACTCTTACCTGTAATTTCTATACCAGAATTTACTTAAATATATTTTGGAGTCTTTAGTAAGTTCTGTTGTGGAACAAAGTCAGATTGATAAACATTTTTAGTTTTGCATATAAGGCTCAGGGGTCTCCGTCTAGGGGATATGTGAATAGCGACCACAAGGTACCCAAGCTGAGCAGAACATTACTTCCACTTACTGGTGTCTAGGGGATATGTGAATAGCGACCACAAGGTACCCAAGCTGAGCAGAACATTACCTCCACTTACTGGTGTCTAGGGGATATGTGGATAGTGACCACAAGGTACCCAAGCTGAGCAGAACATTACTTCCACTTACTGGTGTCTAGGGGATATGTGGATAGTGACCACAAGGTACCCAAGCTGAGCAGAACATTACTTCTACTTACTGGTGTCTAGGGAATATGTGGATAGTGACCACAAGGTACCCAAGCTGAGCAGAACATTACTTCCACTTACTGGTGTTTTGCTCCTCACTGTAACTTTTCTATCTGACCTTACCTTGGTCATCTCTTGTTCTCTTCCGACCCTGATGCTATTAGGGTTCCTGAGGGCTAGGGAGTCTTTATTTTTCCAACCTCTCCATTTCTCTAATTTCTCTATAAAACCTTAACCGCTAACATGCTGACCTGTCATGGCATGTAATACATCCTTCTATTGGTAATCAGCAGATATGGTCGGTGAATTTATTTTGATAACTCTCCCGGTCAGGTCGGTGAGACCCGTAAACCAACGACAGGTGTGGTCCTCCAGACATTCTGGGGGTTGTGAGAGAGCGATGTGACCGCCAAAACATAAACATATGGTGCTCTCTAAAAAGCGGTTACATTTATTGCTAAGTCTCTTCAATATTTATGCAATTTGAAAAATATTGGAGAGCAAGAGGATTAATGACTTCATTGTCAGAAATCCAGCATTAGCTAACAACAATATCTAGTGGTCATTTTTTAGGAAATGTACTTTTTGTTGCATTTTCTTCAGTTTTTTGCTTTTAAACACACTTCTTTTACATTATTCACATGTATAGTCATTGTTGAAGCTGCTTACTGAATTCTGCTTTGTGTAGTATTCCTATGGTCTCTTAATGAGTCATGGGTACCTGTTTGCAGTTATCGTTATCAATGTAGATAATGATGGTGCTTCCCCGTGCTAAAAAAACACGTACACCTACTGTTGAAACTGCTTCTGTCATTCAGTCAATATTTTACTTCTCACAAGTGAAGTCATGAAAATGCCAAACGTAAAGGAAAGTGGAAAAAGTTTCTCAAAAGTAGTGACTGAGTTTGGTGACAGTGTGTCTTCTACTGCTGGAAAAATACTGTTTTGCAAATTGTGTGAAATTAAAGTGAGTGCAGATATTTTACTGTGCAGCAGGATATCGGGTGCGAAAAACACATAAAGGCTATTGCACGTACAGAGGGAAATAAGACAATGCAGTTAATTCTAAGTCAAAGCACGGGAGAATCATCCAAAAAAAATCTCTTTTTAATAGAGATCTTTGTAAAGTTGGTTTTTGGCAATATTCCATTAGCAAAAATAAATAATGCTACATTACATCTATTTGTGTAGCAATATATGGGACAGAGCATCCCAGATGAATCTCCCTTAGAAAAGGTTATTTGCACGATTGTCATGAAGACACAGCAGCAAGAATATGCAATTTTGTGGGAAATGATATATTTGTTTCAATAGACAAAACAAGTGATTAAGAGGAGCATCATATTGCAAATATTGTTATAGATACCTACATTAAAAGTTAACACCCCTCCAAAAATGTTTCTTCTTATGTTGGAAGTAACTGAGAAGGTTAACCATCAATGTATATGCAAGCTATTTGATCAAAGCATGTTTCTTTTGTGGCCACAGGGCATAAAACATGAAAAAAGTTTTACTTCTCGTAACAGATGCAGCCAAATATATGAATGATGAAATCAGGAACCCTAGTTAAATCATTTTACACTAAAGTGGTTCACATAACATGCATAGCGCGTGCCCTTCATTGAGTCTGTGAATTAGCGAGTGAAAAATTTCCGCAAGTTAACAAACTCATATCAGATATAAAAAGGGTTTCTAAAAGCTCCTTCAAGAATAAGACAATTACCAGAAACAAAGGAAGCAAAATATTTGGGAGTTATATTTGATACCAAACTTACATGGACCCAACAAATAGAAAATGTAGTACAAAGAGCAGAAAGGTGGCTTTCACTGTTAAAACGTCTAACAGGAATGAACTGGGGATGTTCCAGAGCAACTCTTAACACAACATACAATGTTGTATGTTAGCCATTATTTACTTACTGCAGTGAAGTTCTTGTAACAGTAAATAAAAAAAAAAATTCAAATCTTTCAAAACCAAAGTGCTATCAAAACCACACCAATAGCATAGCAGCTATGGAAATACTAACCAACCAATGCCCCATTGAATATGAAATAGAAAAAGCAGCTCTTATTCAACACGAAAAGTTGATCAGACTTCCATTCAATACATGGAACAAGAGAAATTTTACGCATACACTAAAGACTCAGGAGAGCTTTCTTTCCAAAATTCAAGACATTAAGAAGAATGTATACCTTCCTAATTCGAAGGAAAACTTCATATATGAAGTCAATCCGACACAAACATTAGACATCACATATTATTTACACCTGACAGAAGAAGTTAAGAAAAGTGATACCCCAACTAGTGTTCTAAAATCGTTGACATTAGAGACAATCCATACTAGATTTCCAGAACACGAATGGCTCCATATTTATACTGATGGATCATTGATATCAAACCGAGATGGAGCAGGTGCTGGAGTCACATGTCACCTCTTTTCCTACTACAAATCTTTAAGTTATGGAACTACTAACTTTGATGGAGAAATTGAAGCAATTCGAATGGCCCTACAAAATCTTTTGTATAGAATTTCAGATTTTTGTCAAGCAAGTTATTCTTTCAGATTCCAGGACAGCAATTACTTCCAAATTCTTACCAAAAAACCAAACAATTATAGAATGTTGGAAAATCCTTACCCATCTAACAGCACTTCAAAAACACCTAGCCTTCCAATGGATACCAGCTCACTGTGGACTGAGTGGTAATGAAAAAGCTGATTTTCTTGCAAAAAAGGGTACCAGCAGTGTACAGAAATCTATAGTTAATATACCATTTTATGCAGCTAAAATATTAGCCAAGTCTGAATTCAAAAAGTCATTGCAAAATATTACTATGAAAAATCAAAAAATAAAACATGGGAACTACCAAACATTCAAACAGTAATTCCTGAGTATCCTCGAAAAATGGCAGTTGCAACCTTCAGGTTGATTACAGGACATGATTGTCTGGCAAAACATTTAAACAGAATTGGTATATATTCTTCACCACTCTGTCCTCTATGTGATCTGCAAGAGGAAATGGATCGAGACCACCTTCAAATATGCCCGGCCACTTCTAGTGCCCCATCCATCAGTGAAAAATATTGGAGAATAAGAGGATTAATGACTTCATTATCAGAAATTCAGCGTTAGCTGACAAGAAGAAGAAGAAGACATGTTCATGAAATTGCACCTAATCTGCAATTGCCTCCTAAACCAATAGTAAGGCGTTGGGAATATGGATGAGTGCATGTGCTTATTATTGCAAACATTTTGATGTAGTGAAGTCAGCGGTTAATAGCTTTGATAGAGAAAATGCTGCATCTATAGCTGTTACCCAAGACTTACTGGGTGATCCTCAAATTAACAGGGGTTTGGCATTTATATCAGTGCCAACTTCTCAATTTTGGCCAAAACAGTAAGATGGCAAGAAATAAGAGATGAAAGTATACATACGGTTATCAAAAAGATTAAAAGTGTGGAGGATCATTTCAAAAATGGCTGGGAAAATTGGTCTAGAAGTTTGTGAGAAAATGAAAAATATATTAGAAAAGAACATTGGGTGTAGTCGTGTAAAATTGAGAAAGTTCTGCAAAGTGAACATTTTGACTTTTGAAGAAGGCTTTTCACCAGGGGACCTTGGTTAGTTCAAGTATATGCCCATACGTCAGTTGAAGTAGAGAGGAGTTTTTCAAAGTATAGGAGTGTTCTTCAAGACAACTGGTTATCCTTCAAACCCGAGAACCTACAAATGGTAATGGTTCTTTATTGCAATGCTGAATAAGAGGTATGCCTAAATATATAAATCTTTCCTAGTATATAAATATGTATGGGATACATTACATATTTCTAATTATAATATTAAAAATGATATGTATTCTTTAAATTTTGAACGTTAAAATTACAACAACAAAAAATTATGATAATTTTGAAAAAAATTTGTCATTTTCCTCAAAATTGAAGGGCATTTTATTGGCCATTTTTGTGTGATTTTGGGTCATCAACTTCTGAACCCTAGTTATGAGATATGATTTGAGGTCTCCTTATGGTTTACCAGGGAAAATGCGAATCACTTGAAAATTTTAATGTCATACTGGCATGTTGCCATGGCAGCTCAGTGGTTAGAGCAACTGGATGGAGACTGGAAGATCTGTGGTTCAAATCCCGCCTATGGCACTAAATTGCTCAGTCTGATTTTACCTTTCCAATCTTTGTACTACACAAGGCTAGTGTGAAACAATGAATAATTGCCATTTTGATTCTCTTTAGGTACATATTGGTGCTAAAAACGGGGCTGGAAGCAAGATCTTCAGGAGATGTGGCAGATTTTCAACGTCTTTATCAGCAACAAAGTGACATATGCATGCTTCATTTGTTTGAATCATTTATGGAGTCTGCACCACAGCTGGTGTTGCAGTTGTACATTATGGTATCACTAGAAAACTGGCAAAGCTGGACAGGTAAGTACAAAGTCTTAGTTGTTTTTGCATGTTTAATTTGGCATCATTGTGACGAGTTCTATTCTTGTCCATATTTTTGGAGATGAAGCACCTTACAGCATATAGGCTGCAGCGCCTGAAAGTAGAACCTGAAATTTGTGTTGTTTACTTCCCAGCCATACAACTCTTACAGAGTCATTCACAAAGCTAGCAATGATTAGTGTTCTCCAAGACTGTACAAGCTTCCCTGGCTCATCCTTACTGAGTTCATAAATGAATGCCATAAAGACTCAATCTATACCCTTGGAGCTTTAAAAAAATTGTTATAAGCACAAAACATGCCAGAATAATGAAATATTTAACAATACTGTAAATATGCAATTACAGTTGAACGTAATTTATGCGTATATCAAGGGGAAGAGGGAAGATTACTTGTAACTCAGAATTACTTACAAATAAGATTTTGATGATGCATCGTCTTTTTTTATAAAAACTTTTATAATAACTGTACATAGCGTGGTATAGAAACATCTTTGTCTTTATAATGAACACTGAGTCGGATTAAAACACTGAACATCACTTACAAGGGTTGTCCATAAAATAAGGTTACTAAGGATCTGCAGTCGTGAAGAATGCTGTTACAGGAAATCCGGCTACTCTGGTGCATAGCTTGGTTCTTCCAGTCCCCTGCCCTACGAGCTGTCTGCGACGCTCAGTCTTGGCTTGGCAACTGTTAGAAATGGAGCTTCCACTTGCTTCTCCTGCTGGGTGCAAATTACGCTTTGTGAGACATTTTTTGTGTGCAAAAAGACTGCACCAGTGGATATTCATTTCCAAGTGAGTGAAGTGTACGGAAAGCAGTGTATGAGCATACAACACGTGTGCAAATGGTGCAGAGAATTCAAAGACGGACGTACAGACATACAGGATGACCAGCGCTCTGGACAGTGATCAGTTTTGGACAAAATGTTTGTGAAAGTGGAAGAGAGAATGCTTAAAACTCAAAGGGTGATGGTTTGGGAGACCTGCGAGATGATCCCTGATGTCAGCAAAGCCCATGTTCACAAAATTTTGACCGATCATTTAGGGTATACCAAGGTGGGTGGAGGCATGCTCATGAAGGGAGTGCATTTTTATCAGGACAACACTCGTCCACACATTGCCCATGTGACAACCAATCTCATTCACAAATTTGGATGGAATACTACCACATACCCTCCCTACAGCCCAGACCTAGCCCAAAGTGACTACCATCTCTTCCCTGACTTGAAGAAACACCTGGGTGGTACACATTTCAGCTTGAAAGAAACTTAAGAGGTAGAACTGGAACTTAAAAATTCAATGCCACAACTGGGATTTGAACCACAGACCTTCCGCTTGCCGGGCGGACGCTCTACCACTGAGCTATTGTGACAAACTGCCAGAATGACATTAAATTCTCAAGCCAGTTCGTATTTCTCCTGGTAAACCACAAAGGCAGTCTCACATCAGAAACAATTACCCCAATGGTGACTTACTATTGCAAGTACTTTATATCCCAGGATTAAATAACCTTCACATGGTAATTATTATTTATTTATACCAACAGTAAGTTTGTTGGCATAAATAAATAATAATTGAAAGAAACTGTTTCAAGCTATCTTAGCCACGCGTCGGGAGAGTTCTATGATGCAGGCATACAAAAGATGGTACACCACATGCAAAAATGCATTGATCAGAATGGCGATTATGTTGAAAAATAGGGAAAAAGTGTAAGCTTTCCAAAAATGCATTATTCAATGTCAATAAATATGTTTTTATAGTGAAAAAAATTGGGAACCTTATTTTACAGACAACCCTCGTACATGTAATTAGTCTTGACCAGTTTCAAGAGCTTAACTTGCTCCCATTGTCAGAATTAACCGAGAGTAGTTCTTGTTGATATTTGTTGTGTGGTTCGTTGGGCTGACATCTAGCGATGAGCTGATGAACTTCCATAAAGGGTTTAGTGGAGGCAAATCAAAGTTCATTACATGGAGCTTGTTTTTTATGATATGAAACATCAACAAGAGCCAGTGGGTTTATTCTGATGATGTGAGTAAGTTAAAATCTTGAAACTGGTCAAGACTAATTACATGTAACTGATGTTAAGTGTTTCAATCCGACTCAGTTAGAGTCACATCACTGTTACTAGCTTAATCTTTGTCTTTGTTTCTGTGGCCAAAAGCTGCCCACTCAGCTTGCATCTTTGTCAACAGAGATAAGGAAAATATGCCTCGAGTTTGTTTTAAAATGCATAAGACATATGCTCATTGTAATTGTGCAAAACTCAATTGTACTTCACTGAAATTTCATACGTATAAATAAGGTTCTGTTAACACATTATATAATCACATTTTTCCGGGACCTACAAAAATTTACATATAAATATGAGTTGTTAAACTGGGTTACTTATAAAGAAGGTTCAACTGTATATGCACCAATAAAACTTCATATACGGGAAAAGTATACAACTTGCATTTGCATATAAATCTACGTTTAATTGTCATTCAGTTTTTGAAATTGCTACTGCATTAGAATGATGAGTTATCTTTTGGAGAATCTATTATGGATTTGTTGATAGTTGTTCATTGAGTGGCGTAATAAGGATCAAGGAGAAGGTTTAAACTGGGAGTTTGAAGATCAGTTACAGGAAAGGATTTTGCCCTCTATGCAAAGATAAAGAAGATACAATCTGATTTTATTAGAATGCACTGATATACAGGTATTTGGAGGGAAGAGTATACAAAGCAAAGCAAATGAAAATGACAAAAACAGTAGCACTGCAGAAAACTTTCTGCAAACAATTGCAGGTTAGTTACTTAGAGGTTTTATTTAGAGTTAAGAAGAAATGGATATGGTCGGTTGAGCAAATGGGAGCATGTAGCACAAGTAGTCTGAAAATTATAATGTAGAATTACAGGTGATAGAAATAGTGGATGAGTTGTTAATATTTGTAGATAGGAGAATGGAGTTGATCCAATTCCTGGGTGTTAGACTACTACTACTACTGCATTCTTTTTGGCCACCAGGAGGGGTAAGGAAGGGAAGAAGATGTGCAGCAGGTAGCACATGGTGCCACACACAGTACATAGATAAAAGTACGCCCTACTCTGTATTACAAGTGAATGGTAAAAGAGGCCACCACTGACAGTATTACAGCTGCAAAAACTTGCAATAAACACAAAATGCACATTGTTGATGAATTAGCTGGTAAGCGTGACCATATAGTTGTTACACTGCTTCCTTATCATTGCACTTTGAATCCCGTAAAATATGTATGGTTAGAACTAAATAGAAACATTGCAGCCAATAATGATTTTGGAAGAAAAAATGTTACTGATATTCGGACGTTACTTCAAAATACTATAAAGGACATTGAAAACAAGAATCATTGGCCTAACTATATATGCCATGTTGAACTAGAAAACAAATATTGTTCCTTTGAGAGTATAATGGAAAACAGCCAGCCCCTGGTAATCGAACTACAAGACGACAATACATTTTCAGAGGATGACTATTAATGTTCCACTAATTTCATGTTGTAACTAGTACAATAAAATATTGTGTATATTTTAGTGTTTTATTTATTCTTCATGATTACAGCAGTCCCTGACATCTGCTCAGGCCTATAGATTCAGTTTTCTTATTTACAATTATGCCAAAACAATTTTCAGCCAAATAGATACTGTAAGCAAAGTTACATGAGCTTACGCTTTCATGGCCGGCGTCTATCCAGTGAAATGATGCTTTCTGGCTTATTGGCCAGAAACATTGGCATCGATGCGGGAACACCTGACGTTTCGCCTGCCATTACGACGAGCATCATCAGAGGAAAGTGACTTGTTGTGAAAGGGTACTTGTCAGGAGCGTCCGTCTTATATATGATGGGACAAGACCGCTCCCTCTCTCCCATTGGCTGCACCCAGACAGTTGTGGCCTGCATCAAGTTTTATGTCTGACTTTGTACGAGTGTCAGCCAGTACTGGCATCCATACTTTGTGAAAACGTGCTGCTTCCTCTTTTCTGCTGAAATTATTAGCATATTTAAAAATTTCTATGCACATAAAGTAACAAGAAATAATAAAAAGAAACGTAAGCAACTTAAGAAAGATTTGAAACAAGAAAGAGAATTTGATCCTAACACTCAATACAATATCTTTTTTCAAAATTTTAATATGCAACAACTGAACATTGCAATTAATAATCTAATAAACCCAAAGTCTCCTGGACCAGATCACATACATCCAGAGTTCATAAAAAACCTTGGAAAAACAGCAAAACAACAACTACTAAAATCATTATTTATGCCAACAAACTTACTGTTGGTGTTTTTAAACACACAAGCTGTGTGTTGGCAAAGTTTGAGAGGTAGAACTGGAACTTAAAAATTCAATGCCAGAACTGGGATTTGAACCACAGACCTTCTGCTTACCAGGTGGCTGCTCTAACCATTGAGCTATTGTGATAAACTGCCAGAATGGCATTAAATTCTCAAACCAGTTCGTATTCCTCCTGGTAAACCACAAAGGCAGTCTCACATCAGAGACAAATTACTGTGGTTCAAATCCCAGTTGTGGCATTGAATTTTTAAGTCCCAGTTCTACCTCTCAAACTACTAAAACTCTACAATCTATCCTGGAACACCACTGTACTTGCCGAATGGCGAAAAGCAATAATTCTCCCACTCTTGAAGAAAGATAAGACAGTATCATAAATAAAAAATTATAGACCAATAGCTCTTACTAGCATAATAGCAAAAGTGATGGAAAGAATGGTATCAAATAGGATAAATTGGTTTCTAGAATTACAAAATATAATTTCCCCATGTCAAGCTGGATTCAGAGAGTTCCACTCTACAAATGAACAAGTCTTACTTCTCAGTCAAGAAATCAAAGACTCCTTCAATAGAAAAGAAGATAATGTGCCAGATTTTATTGATTTCCAAAGTGCATATGATTCTATATGCAGAACAAAACTACTTAAAAAAAAGAAAAAACTGATGTGCTGCACTTACATGACTTTCTCTACTCTTGTACTAACCATTCTTACGAGTATATCGTTAGTAAAGATAAAATTCGTACAAATTATCTTATGCTTGTTTCCTTGTAGGTACAAGGGAAATATTAGAATACAATACTTGTGCGATAGTAAAATCTTTTGAAGTTTTGGGATTCCGTTCTCTTTGCATACTTAACATATAAAAAATAAACAAGGATGTTTCATTTCACGAAAGTTTCAAGTTTTCCGAAACTCACACTAATAACAAGGAATATCTCCGAAATGGTTCACTCTACAAGAAAATTTATTGGGACATAAATTGTGTATTTTAGCAAGATCTACATTTTTTGTACAGTATGATTTGGTCTATTTCTAATGGTTTACCAGTTATGCAAAAGTCATCCAGAGTAAATACGACTACAGCGGCTATAGCCAGAAAATTCAAGATATATGTTTCATTTGTCATCAAAATATCTCAAACATACGACATGATAACATGATTAAAATGTCATATGTTTGAGATATTTATTTTAAAAAATATTTATTTTAAAAAACAGGAACCGTGTTATGAATATTGAAATTCCTTCTACAGATTGTATTTATAGATTTTTGTTTTCAGAGATTAGTGATTAAAATGAACATCTGTAGCTTTGGTAACAAATTTGTTTGTATGGCTTTGAGAATGAGTTGGAGTCAACTCGAAACATTAGTCAGCTTGGCACCAAGAACTTGAAATATTACTAAGATAAGTGAAGTTTTTAGTTTCTAATTTGTTCTTACTTCAGAATCTTGTTGCTTCACTGTTATTAGCTTCATTTTCCTTAATTGTACAAATGTTTATTTCAACTAACACGAAGGTGAGTAAGTGAATGTGTAGGGTTTAACGGCCCGTCGATAATGAGGTCATTTGAGACAACACAAACAAGATATAGGAATAAGAGTTTGTAAGAATGGTTAGAATGAGAGTAGAGAAAGTCATGTGAGTGCAACACATCAGATTTTTTAATGTTAACTGTGCATAGAGAACAGAATTTGAAAGCTTTAAAATACTTGACTATTGCTCAAAGCCTACTGTATTCTAATATTCCCCTTGTACCTACAAGGAAATAAGCAATAAGATAATTTCTACAAATATTTATCTCAACTACCATGAAGAAAATAGAGGAATAAGAGATTCCAAGAATGTTTAGTACAAGAGTAGAGAAAGTCATGTAAGTGCAACACATTAGATTTTTTGTATAGTAACATTTGGAAGCTGTCATGGCAAGCGCTACTAATGACGGCTCCACGGGTGATCATCCATGTCAAATTGATGATATTAGCCGTTGTAGATTAGATTCTCCATCATATGCTCCATTAAAATGTGTACTGAGCAGGGTTGCCAACATTTAAAAGTAAAATTATCGTACCAGCCACTCAAAATTATAGATTTGGATTCCAAATTATCATAAAGCAAACGCTACAACAATAAAAATATCATTATAATACTTATGAAAATATAAGAGTAATGATGTTTATTATCTCCACTTACAAGATTGATGACCTCAACAGATATTACAACTTTAGCACTTATGTTTCTCGCACTATTCATCTGAAAGTTCAGCTTCCTCAACCGTTGCAGCATTGCACAAATTTGTTGTTGAGATAAACCTTAACATCTTCTCGGTGACTTGCAGATTTTAAGATCTACCACACAAGTTGAGACAACAAAATGAGTTTATTTACCGTATCTAGTGCCAATGTGCTTCTAACTTTGGTTTTTATTAAACCCAATTTAGAAAAAAAACTCTTTCACAAGAAGTGCTTCTGTGGGGCAAGGAAACATCTGATAATGCAAAGGCTGCTAGTTCTTTGAAATCAGTATTTCCACCAAGGTGACATATATTTAACAGCACTCCAGAAACTGTCAGGTTCAGGCATGTTCTTTATTTCACACGGAATATCACGTATTCAGAGTTTTCTACATTGATCATCAATTTTCTCAACTGTGCCCTCTTCATAGAGATTATCAGACCTGGGCACAGTGGCAATAAGAGGATAAAGGGTAGCAGGCTTAGTAGCTATTGAGTGGAGATAGACAATGAGGACAAAAGTGGTGTTATTTGTAATTAGTTTCACTTCGCTGGAGTGACAAACCAGTGAAAATGATTTCGCCGATATCGAACTATCATACATTAAAATTATTGCACACCCCCATAATTATCGTACGGGTTGAAAACCATCGTAAAAATATTAAAATTATTGTATGCCCCCATAATTATCGTACGAGTTGGCAACCCTGGTACTGAGTGTCTTTGGAAATGGGTAAACTACCATGACTGGAAGGGAAGTACAGGAGGGCAGCTTTGGGTGGCTGGAAATGTGATGGAGGATTATCCCCACAAATTGACATGTAATTCTGGTTTAAAGGTTTAATTTATATAAATTTACATAAGTAAGATTATCACTTCACATTATGATGAGAGAAGAGGAAATAGTGGTCATTTTTAGGCAGCTGTAAATGTTACCTTAATGGAGATTCCTGGTGATGCAAGTTCCACATTGAAAGTGTTGCAGGTTTGACTATTAGATAAGTTTTGCTCTTCTGGGCTTGTAGGCCGTGGTCTGCACTGGTCAGAGTTTGAACTCTGACCAGTGCAGACAGCAGATCGTGTTACCCTGATGATGCCAAGCGCAGTACTTGGTGAAACATTGGTATCTACCATGCCTTCTAGATCACAGCCTACAAGCCCGAAAGAACAAAACTTAACTAATAGTCAACACACTGGCCGTGAAAGCCTAAGTTTATACATTGTTGCAGGTTTGTCTAGTATTTGGAATTGACCCTCCTGTAGGTCAAAATTTGGAGGTTTAAATACACAAAACTTGCTGATGAAGTAGCTTTCAGCATGTACAACTTGCCACATCTGTTCCTGCAACGTGAGCTTGCAGGAAATGACTTGCACGTATGCAAACAGGAAGTCGTATATATGAACTTTAATAAATTATATTCAGAATATCTCAGTTCTATAAATTTAAACTTAACAAAAATTTACAAAAATATAATTGTCACAATATTAAGAATATGTGTTCTACTTTAAGAGACATAATTTTTCTTTCATTTTATGTTTAATATTACAAGCAATAAAGATATACTTACTATCCTATGCAGTCTTGATATAAATTAACATTTATGTATGCACAAGTGCAACATTTTCAGTCTTAGAATTCTATATTTTGTTTAATACTTAATGCAGCACATCTACATTTAACTTTATTCATTTCTTGTTCTTGCTGGAAAGAGTTTTGGAATTGGGAAAAGATTTTATTACATATTGCATTTATCCTATACTCAATCCTCGGGTATTAATAAATAATTATCTTACAAAAGTACTTGGGCTAGTTGCCTTCACTTATTTTGACAGAAACACTAATTGCATCTAAACATTTTTCAAATGCAAGTCTGTTAGTAATGAGTAACAGCTAAAAAGTTTGAACTTAATATGTGTATAGAAGTGGTGCAATGAAAGCTTGCCAATCTGCAGGATGTGCAGGAGACTAGTTTTATACTGTATCACTGTTACAAGCACCAGTATCCAACACCTTGAGGTGTGCGAGTAGACACTGGGAGCGGCAGGTACAATGCAGTGAGTGGGAGTGGCATGTGGCCTTATATCAAGCAAAGTAACCCAACTTAATCTGAGTAGTACTGAAGTCTTGTGCAGCTCCATTGGCAAGCTTTCTTTGTGTTGCCTTTAATACAGTAAGCCAGCAACTGACTTAATTATTCCATCTAGATGTAATATCAGCATATAATGTGCACATTTGAGTCAAATTTTGTAACAAGCTACTTCAGGGGCATATTTAATGGAGGGCCCAGACTCCTCCCTCCTCGGAATTTCGTCTTTACTCATGCAATAACTTGAAAATAATTTAAGGAAAGCCAATTGAAAGCATTTAGGCTAAAATCAATTTCAGAAGGAAGTATTTCTTTAGAGAGAGAATCTTTATTTTTCAAAGAGAATCTGCCTAAAAAGGAATGTGATCGTTCCAGATATATTTTTCCGTTTTCACGGGTTTCTGCCTTACAAAGGGTTGCACATATTGTAGTAAAATAAAGTAAAAAAAATATAATCGTATAGAATTAAACTGAAGGAATAATTTAAAATAAAATTTTGTAAATGAAAAAAAAAAAAATAGGTTCAATTGTATGGCTTGCTGTATTTTCAAGTTGCATGTCGTACATAATTATAGTTTCTCTACTAGTTTCTTTTCCCCCACGTATCCGTCCAAGTGCATTTTTGCGACTTCTTCACAACAGAACACTATGATCTCCTTTGCAACCTGCATCAGCTCTAGGAGTTCTGAAGAATTCCTGAAGGTCACTCTCAACAGATAATTCTTCTCTAAAAGTGCGTATTTTTTACTCCCTTTCGTTGACTTCGTCGTCCACTCCTTCCATGACTTCAAAACTGCTGTTTCCAGCAGCAATATCTGCTGCACTTTAAATGTCTTCAATCGTGGCAAGTTCGTTATCAAAGCATGTAATTATGTATTAAGCATAATGAAAATCCGTCTTAGGTTATTTATGCAAACGGTTCCAGGAAAACTATTCTGTTTCTGCATTAGGCAATTTTCCAGTTTAGAGTGTTATTTAACATAGGAAATAGCTGCATTCCGAGATTTATTTTCTGGTTTTCCAGATTTCCGGTATATAGGGGATCCGGTTTAGTTAGGTTTTACTGTATATGACTTCTTTGATTGTCCGTGTTCATCTGTTTCTACTGTTTGTGCAGAAAGAGCTTTTTGCAAATTAAGATATTTAAAGAGATACTTGGAAGCATCTCGCTATCAGTTCACCATGTTATTCATTTGGCTGATGATAATACTGTAGATATGTTTGCATTGATATTGTGAATGTGTTTGCACTTTTAAGTTATTTCTAAAACATTAAATTGATAATATGTAATGCTTGTTAAAACCTATTAGATGAAATATCTTCTGGGCTGTTTTGTCATGGTCTGCTGGAGATTGGTGTTCCAGACGTTTTGTCTACAGCTGCAATAGACATCCTCAATGGCACTGTCAAAAGTCTGCTCGGAGAAGGTATTGCCACACCTGATATGTTAGCTGTGTGTTGCTCTATTTATACTATACAGGGTGTAAGGTACTGCTTCGGCCAGACGTTAACCAGGGATTCTACATGATGAGTGGAACAAGTATGTCCAATACAATTACTGTCAATAAAGAATCGTTTTGCTAAAACAAATAATTTGTGCCAAACATTTAGAGCCATTCTAAAGTAAGAACAAATTAGAAACTAAAAACTTCACTTATCTTATTGTTTTGGTGCTGACCCTGGGATTTCAAGCTATGTCCAGTTTTTAGAATGAGCTGGACACAGCTTGAAACCCCAGGGTCAGCACCAAAACAATAAGATAAGTGAAGTTTTTAGTTTCTAATTTGTTCTTACTTTAGAATCTTGTTGCTTCACTGTTAATAGCTTCAATTTTTCCATATTTAATTTAGAGCTATGTTGCTTCTTGGCGAATGGACATAAATGGTTTATTATTTCTCTATCTGTTGCGCAAACATTGTGTGAACAATGTTATAACGCCTTTTTATCTTAATTCAAACAAATTTAGCCACAATTTAATGTTAAAATGTCATGCAAAGTTTAATTTCTACATAAAATATAGCAACATTGTGGGCCACTTGAAACATATGTCACGTGTTCTCACAACAAATTTGGCTGCCTGTGGGGTTTGGGGCAGTATCGCTTGAAGTTTGGTGTGAAAGTCAGCTGGAGGGTTAAAGTATGATTGTCTGCAATACGAAAGAATTTAGCTGGCGATAAAGAACCTGTTTGCATCAAAGGAGTGCTAGATATGGTACTATTTATTAATTTCAGAGGGAAATTCTCTTTAAGAGTAAAAGATAAATAGGTTCAGAAAAAGACAAAATAAAATAAAAATGTAACAATGAGATCACCTAAGTAAAGGCAGATGTTCCCATTCCCCATCATCCCTTATCTAGCGAAATAAGGCACTCTTTATGGCCAACTCTTCTCCTGTTTTCCTTAAAAACAAGAAGAAGAAGAAGAAAAGAAGAAAAAGCAAAAATCTAAACAAAAACAATATCGTCCCTTGTGAACTGAAATGCAACTCAATGTTAAGAACGTTAATTAAGTAATAATAAAACCTAAATAAACAGCACATAATCAGCATAAGTGGCATACATTTTCAGTATTTCTTGTTGTAAAGTGCTTATAAATGTGCAGAGAGAACCAAAAAACATATGAACCACTGCATGGTGTTTTTCCACTGTATGCCCGGAAACACAATAATGCAGCTGCTGTACACAAAGCCGCCTTGCCTCCAGGCACATATGCCAGTCAGGTGTTGTGTGTGCAACTGAGGCAGTGCTGGTCTTGAAGCACACATTGTGATACCGAAATTTAGATTTCCGATCGAATGGGCTTTTGAAAAAGACACGTTTTAATTTAATTGCCGGATGTGAGATTTGCGATAAGTGTTAAGTAATAACATACATAGATAATAGAGTAGCAAGTGTTGTAAGGTGAGCAAGATATGAGTAAATAATAGTCGTTAAATTCGTAGGATAAACACATTATTGGTTTCAAATTAACGAGTCATGACGTCATACCACATAGTTTAAAATACACGTTCGAAAGTCAGTTCTACAAACCTTAAAAGTCGCGCGATATATCTAATAAAATATAAAGTAAACATCGTTTAATCCTAAAAAGGTAATTATATATTTGAAATTCATAAAAGAACATGTTATAATAGAAAGGGACATTTCTAAATTGCGGGAAAAGGAAATAGCATTTTGGATACGAGGCTTTCTTGGATGACGTCATGACATTCAAATGGAGCGAACGGCTTCTTAGCGTGGGTAAGAGAGAAGCGTCTAGTCAGTATTCAACGAGAGACCAGTACGGGAGTTCGTGCTGCGCGGAAGTGATTGCGATGCTTCTACAGATACACATATAGAATCGGCATATCTCCCGAAAATATTTGAAATAAAGGATATGAAAAGTTGTTCTTGGGTTGTCCATTACACTTACGCAAACCCGAGATAAAGAGATCTTATGCAGAACTAGCCGAGGCGAGCTACATCGAAGGGCAACGTCACGTCACCAACGACTTCAGCTTCAAATGGCGATCCAATAACTAGGACACCACAACATACTCAGCTTCAAATTGGCGCCCAACGTGGGGCCTCGAAAGAATGGACCAAACCCCCAAGACGACCAGATCAGCATCGAACCAGCAGACAAGAAGGTGCCCAGCGTGTCAACATCTGTGAAACGTGTAGTGAACAAGTTTAAGTGCAGTTAAAGTGAAATAGTGAAAATATTGAAAATTTTGGTGAGTAGAAAAACACATGTAAATAGCTTAGAAATGGAAGACAGTGACACAGACTTTTTAGGTTTTGATAGTCCGGAAATTGAGAAAAGTGTAAGTAGGATGGAAGAATTTAATCAGAATGTAATTGGTAGCAGAATATGCCAAGAAGTAGAAGATCAGAACGTTAGAGAAACACCTAGAGGTAGTTCAGAAATGTTTAGTAGTAATTCAGAAAGGCCAGCATTTATGTCAGAAATAGAGAATATGTTTCAAACGATAATGAAAAAGATGAGTACAGAGTTAAGTAAAAAGATAGATGAAAATAGTAAAGAATTAAGAACAGTGAAAAAGATGAGTACAGAGTTAAGTCAAAAGATGAGTACAGAGTTAAGTCAAAAGATAGATGAAACTAGTAAAGAATTAAGAACAGAGTTAGGACAGAAATTAGAGAAGGGACAACAGGAATTGGGAATGCAATTGGAAAATCAGAAGAGAGCTTTAGAAACCTTTAGGGAAGAAGTTAGGGAGGAAATTAATAAAGTTAGTAGTGAAGTAAAAGAAAATAGAGAACAGGTAGAACAGGTTAAGGGAGAATTAGAGACAATAAGGCAAGAAGTAAAGAATTCTGAAAAGAAATTAGGTCAACAAGTGAGTGAAAAATTAGATAAAGAAAGGGAAATAGTAACATATAGATTAGACAAACAAAGGGAAGAGGTAGTACAAAGGTTAGATAAAGACAGGGAAGAAATTAGAGAAGAGTTACAGGGGTGTAAAGTTAGAATAGAAAGATCTGATGTAGAAAGTGAAAGGCAGGCTAGAAATTTGGAGGATGTTACAGACCAAATAAAAGGGGTAGTAACAGAAATTACTCAGGTAAAAGAGGCCTTAGAAAATTTGAAATTAAATGAAAATGCATGTAATCACAACAATCTTAGTAATGAAGTTGCAAGAAACGAGGCAATACCAGGTGTATCAGCTGACATTTCGATGCAAAATAGAGGTAACAGTAATTCCCATTCTGATCTCAGAAATAGTGCAGGGACAGGTGACAATTCAAATTTACATTGGCCTAACCATGTCTTAAATGAAATGACACCTCCAGTTTTTGAAAATGAAGATTCAGATGATCCTAAAGCCTTTTTAGAAGGGTTACAAGAGTACTTCACGGTGAAACGTATACCAGAGGAGTACAAGATGGTGATAGTAAGAAAATGCTTAAAGGGTAATGCTGCCAATTGGCTAGGCCTTTCTATGGGTAACAATAATGATTACAGGACCTTTAGGAACATCTTTTTAACCAGATATTGGGGAGCTAGTAGGCAGGCTAATATTAGAGTTGAATTAAGCAATGGAAAATTTAATCCTAGATCGGAGGAATCGATGGTCAACTATTTTATGAGAATAGCGAGAAAATCGAAGATGTTGGACCCTCCCTTGGATGAAAAAGATCTAATAAATATAGTTACTCCACATTTTCCGGAAACGCTTCAACACTACCTAATCATAGCTCGACCCGATAGCATTGCAGCTATGATCGAATTATTATCAGCCTTAGAAGTCAATAAGCCAAAACACGCATTTGGAAATAAATATGAAGAAAAAGAAACTGTAAATTCTTTCGGGCAAGGGGCACAGTATTATCAGAATAGAAGTGAGATTAGGGAAAGATATAAAGGACCAGTACCAAGGATGGAATCATTCCGGTGGGAAAATCAAGGTAGATATAACCAGGAAGGGCATCACCAAAATAGAAATGGTAATCAAAGGGGAAGAAATATAAGGGTGAATTATATGAATACAAATAGATTTGATCGAGGTAGACGGGGACGTTATTTTGGAAATAGTAGAAATTCAAATGATGGGTATTGGACAAACGGAGATAATGAGTTTAGACCGAGGTCACCAAGACAGGGAGAAAGGTATTCAAATGGACGAAATTCCCCCGAAAATGCGGAAATGGTCGAGGCCATTAACACGGTCAAAAACATGGTAGGAAGTAACCCCGATTTAATGCAGGAAAACAGAAGTAACAATTCGGGAAATAGTACAGGAGCCATACATAAAAATCAGGGAAACGCCAGACCCGGTCAAACGCGCCTTCAGTGAGAACTGGGTATCCTAGTAATGATTGTGATAAGTACTCGGAAATAAATAGTCCTGGAAGGCAAATGATGATACAAAAGAAAAGAGAATGGAAAAATAGAATTGACGAAAATGAAAAAGTAGGAGATCCACCTAAAATCAAAATTGGAGTAAATGGAAAACAATACAATGCAATTATAGATACGGGATCAAATAGCACAGTATGCTCACAAAATTTTTATGATAATTTACAAAGTAGTGGTTTTAAAGTAATGTCTTTACCAGTTAATGGGATATATTGCTCGCTAGCTGTGGGAAAACGAAAAGAAAGAGTAAAATTTCAAGCAATGATAAATATTGAAATAAATGGGAGAATACTAGGAATTTTATTTCTGATTGTAGGAAGACTTGTTACAGATATTATAATAGGTTGTGATTGTCTTTATGCCTGGGAAGCTGTGGTGAATTTTAAAAATATGATTCTAGAAATGAAAGTTGAAGATGAGACCATTATAGTGCCTTTTGTGGAAGATAGTAGTTCAGAAACTATTGTACGAGAAAAAGAGGAAGAAGAAATCCAAGGGGATACATTCTTTGTAGAATATGTTAAAGTAGGAGCTATGGAATTAACTGAAGTAAATGTCAAAGAGTACAGAGTCGATAATAAAGAAAATGTAGAATGGGATAAAAATGATTTCATAGACAATTTGAGGGTTTCTGATGCAACTAGGTACTATGATAGGGAGAGTAGTGAAGACTTAGAAGAATTGTTGAGGGAAAAAGTAACTCAGGCTGATCAACTAAATGAACAACAGAGGGATAAACTGTTTGGAATATTAATCCGAAATAAAGAAGTATTCTCTGAGAAACCTGGTAAATGTAACATTTATACTCATTCGTTTGAGATGATACCCATCAAACCTTTTACACATAAAGCGAGAGCTATCCCTAGTACAATAAGAGAAGAGGTAGATGCAGTTATAAAGTCAATGTTAGAAGATGAGGTTATTGAGATTTCGAATTCAGAATTTGTGAATCCCCTATGTATTGTAAATAAGGCCAATGGAAAGATTAGGGTGACATTAGACGCGAGAAAACTAAATCAACATTGTAAACCTGATAGATTTAGACCAGAAAGTGTAGAGGTAATATTGAACAAATTGCAGAAGGGCAAAATTTTTTCTACTCTAGATCTTACAGCATCTTTTTGGCAGATCCCACTTAGAGAAGATTTAAGAAAATATACAGCGTTTTTACATTCAGGAATATTATATCAGTTTCGAGTTTGCGCCTTTGGTATGAATACCAGTGGTAGTGCACTATTAAGAGCTTTGTATGAAATTTTTGGAGAAACCATAAAGAAATTTGTAGCTCAGTATGTGGATGATTTTGTGATTTTTTCAGAAAATATAGAGGATCATTTAAATCATATCAATTATGTGCTTAATCAGTTAAAGAAAGCAAACATGACAATAAAGCCAAGTAAAACTGCATTCTTTGTGAAACAGACAGAATTTTTAGGTTATGTTATTTCAAATGAGGGAATCAGGCCTAATCCCGACAGAATTGAAAGCATAAATAAAATACCAGCTCCTAAAAATATAAAACAATTGAGAAGATTTCTTGGTATTCTAAATTATCAGTCAAGATTTATCCTGGAATATGCAACCGTAGTAGCCCCATTAAGACAACTATTGAGAAAAGATGTAAAATGGCAATGGTCATCAGTAGAACAAGAATCTTTCGAAAAAGTAAAAACATTGTTTGCAGCGTCAATTTTATTGGAAAAACCTAGGGAAGATCTCCCCTACATAATTTATACAGATGCTTCAGGACTTGGTTATGGTAGTGTCATATTACAAAAAGATGAGGAAGGAAAAGATCACCTCATTGCTGTAGCTTCAAGGGGGCTTTCAAGGACTGAATCACAGGCTTGCACTACAGAGAAAGAGATAGCAGCTATTTACTTTGCACTTGTAAAATTTAAGCAATATGTATATAACAACCCAGTAATAGTTTACACAGATCATGTTAGTTTGGCATTTATGAACTCTTGCAAACTCACAAGCACACGTATTTCTAGATATATACATGAGATCACATCCCATAACATAGAAATCAAACACATAGCAGGAAGTCAAAATATTTTTAGTGATTTGTTATCAAGGATGAAAACCAATTATACAATACCAGATACAATTAGTGACAACAAACATGATGTAACCATACTATATTTGAAAACCTTAGAAGGGACTCAATTAGCTAAAGAATTTCGAAATTTGGAACAATTACAGACAGAGGACGATGAACTTAGGAAATTGAGAGAAAAGGCACAACCAATCACAGAAAATCTAAAAGATAATATAGGTATTTATGAGGGGAAAATCTATAAATTTCATGGAAGAATTGAACCTAAATGGAAAGTAATGGTACCAAAAGCTTTACAAGAGAAACTTATACTTGCTTATCACAAAACACTAGCTCATACAGGTAGTGAAAAGCTAATCATGGTAATTAGTGATCATTTTTATATAAAACATTTGGCAAAGAAAGTGAGAAAAATATGTTCAAGCTGTGATTTATGTCAAAGGGCCAAACCATTTAATATCAAATTTGATATAGAACCTCAGACAATCATAAGAGAAGGGAAAAATGTACTAGTTACTGCTGATGCACATGGGGAGCTACCAGTAGGACAATTTGGATGTAGATATATGTTTGTTCTTCATGATGTTTTTAGTAAATTTATTAAAATTTATCCTGTTAGGAATATCAGCAGCAAAACGTGTGTAGGAAAGATAATAAAAGATTATGTGCCTAAATATGGCAAGATTCAGGCAATCTTAACAGATAATGCTACAGTTCATCGGAGCAAAATCTTTAAAGAAACCCTAGAAAATCATGAGATAAAGTTATATCATTGTTCCTCATACTTTCCATCAGGGAATCCAACAGAACGTGTCCTCCGAGATATAGGAATTTATTTACGTGTACTTACACATCATAATCACAAGGATTGGGTGAAATATTGTCCATTGATAGAAAAGATTATCAATCACACCATTAATGTAACTACTGGGTTTGCACCAATAAAATTAATGTTAGGAATTGAACCAGAACCAATATTGATCGGGGTACCAAAAACACTGAAAATTAATGACATTCAGTTAAGTGAAGAAGAAAGAGCGAAAATTGCTTTTGAACGAATCAAGAAAAAGGCAGAGAAGCGAAAATTAAAGAAAAAGAGTAGAAAACATAAATGGGAACCTAAGATAGGAGATTGGGTACTAGTTAAAGACCATAAGTTATCAAGTGCATTGCGAGGTAGGAACAAAAGGATGGAATTGTTATATAAAGGTCCTGCAGAAATTATATCAAAATTTGGTTATCATACCTATGAATTAAAAGATGTTAAAAATGAAAAATGTCTGGGAAGATGGCATAAACAACTCCTTCGACCATACAAGAAACCGTGTGGTGCCTTGGAACCTTGATTTAATGTAAAAGAAAAATTGGAAGTGTCATTTGTCTATTGGCGCCCAATCAGCTTTGAGATAAAATGTAAATGTTAGCTTACTTGAAAATCATATATTGGTCAGGTACTTACATATTCATGAAAAATGCAGAATGTGAATTGCTATCTACTACCAAGAGCTTAAAAATATATTGTATAGAGCTCACAATAACAGCTTCAGAAAGATTGTTAAAATGTTCATCTCCGCATAGAGAGAAAACAGAATATTTACTTTGTAAACATTTGTTAAAATATTTAGATGTATAGATAGTTATCACAGCAAGACAAAGAAAGAACTTGTCTGAAGAGTGTAATGGATTTATATAAATATATGTACATTTTAGTGCTTAAAGGATATAGTACAGATATGTGTTACAATAACAAAAGTGAAAAATCACAGTGCAAGTGATAGTGAGAGCGAAGTGAGCAAACATGAACTAAAAGAAGGAAATATAAAGAAAGACTCTTGAAGTTTAACCTTTATATAGAAGCTTCACAGAAGAAACCATAACATATTGTAATTAGTATTTAAGGATTAATGTTTAGTCAAGTGTACAATTGTTTGTCATGTTAAAAAGATTAATGAGAAAATGTGTTAATAACCAATTTCAAAAACAGTGTAATTGAAAATTGTATATAATGGGAGTGTTGCCGATTATTCAAAATACAGGAGTAATTTTTAATTTTTCTTTCGGGCAAGACATTTACATTATTTTATTATGAAATAATAAAATAACATAAATGGGGGCATTTGATACCGAAATTTAGATTTCCGATCGAATGGGCTTTTGAAAAAGACACGTTTTAATTTAATTGCCGGATGTGAGATTTGCGATAAGTGTTAAGTAATAACATACATAGATAATAGAGTAGCAAGTGTTGTAAGGTGAGCAAGATATGAGTAAATAATAGTCGTTAAATTCGTAGGATAAACACATTATTGGTTTCAAATTAACGAGTCATGACGTCATACCACATAGTTTAAAATACACGTTCGAAAGTCAGTTCTACAAACCTTAAAAGTCGCGCGATATATCTAATAAAATATAAAGTAAACATCGTTTAATCCTAAAAAGGTAATTATATATTTGAAATTCATAAAAGAACATGTTATAATAGAAAGGGACATTTCTAAATTGCGGGAAAAGGAAATAGCATTTTGGATACGAGGCTTTCTTGGATGACGTCATGACATTCAAATGGAGCGAACGGCTTCTTAGCGTGGGTAAGAGAGAAGCGTCTAGTCAGTATTCAACGAGAGACCAGTACGGGAGTTCGTGCTGCGCGGAAGTGATTGCGATGCTTCTACAGATACACATATAGAATCGGCATATCTCCCGAAAATATTTGAAATAAAGGATATGAAAAGTTGTTCTTGGGTTGTCCATTACACTTACGCAAACCCGAGATAAAGAGATCTTATGCAGAACTAGCCGAGGCGAGCTACATCGAAGGGCAACGTCACGTCACCAACGACTTCAGCTTCAAATGGCGATCCAATAACTAGGACACCACAACATACTCAGCTTCAATTGGTTGGATTCAACACAAACCACTGGCATGTGCCTGGACAGCACAGCATTGCCATTTACATTGCCAAAAAAATGAAATTTTTACAAAACGATTAAACCTACCGAAATAAAACTTAGCATTTTATATTTCTTACACTTGCAGCTACCAGCTAGGTTATTCTGGCTGAAGCAGTACCTTCCATTCTGTATGTGTTACCTCTGAGTGGCCAGGGGTATGATGGCTGGTGGGCGGGTTCTATCTCTTTTGTACTGCTGTTGTCTTGCGATTGGCTTGCTCTGTGTTCCTGTTTCTTATGATGTTCTTTGCTTTCGATGACTGGATACCAGTTTTTATTTAGTCTTAAGGCCTCTTCCTTCTTATTAAAATTGTTAGGATGCTTATAGATTTAAATAGCCTCTTGCTGTAGTTGGGCATGCTAGTGTTTAGTTGATGCAAGGATGTGTGTATTCTGGAACTTACTTATGTGTTTAGTGACTGCCTCATTGGCATGTTCAGCGACCACAGACTGATCAGTTTGGCCCAGATTGTAGCTTTGTTTGAGCTCCGTGAGCTTGGTCTTAATGCAGTGCTGAGTAGTCCCAATGTAAGCTGAGCCACAACAATAAGGAATGCTGTATACCCCAGCTTATGACAGAGCTTCTCGGGAATCCTTGGTTTATCATAGTAGATTGCTTAATTGTTTGGCGGGCTTGAGGACCGTCTTGATAGTATGACGCTGTAGTATTTGTTCGATTCGATCATTGACATTTTTCAAGTATGGTAGGAAAACAGTGTCCTTGCTTTTGGTTTGGTCTAGCTTCTGGGTGGCAGGTTGAGCTGAGGTAGCTGGCAGGCTAACCGTTCGGCTCATGAATCATAATATACAATCAAAACCACTTATAACAATTTTGAATGGACTGATGGTTTACTGTCATTATAGCTGATATTTGCACAAACCGGGTGTTTGCTTTTTGCAAAAAAGTTTGTATCTGTGACTTTGTTCTGCCATAGAATTAAAACTTCAAAAAGTAGCAGAAATAAGTACATCTAGAGTATTTACAATTCAATATTTGCAGAGAGGGACTGAAGAGGAATCTTTATGTTCATGTAGTATGCATGTTTATTGTATGTACGTTTATTGTATGTATGTTTATTGTACGGGGCATTTGGAAAGTTACTATGTAGATACAGTGTATGTTACAAATGTTGTCCATGGCCGCATATAAAAGTTTGGACACCCTTAATTGTATTAAATTTTTTTTTCCTGCAGTTATGAATCTCATGTACACAGTTACTTCATTTTTAAGTCACAAAGTGAGCATAGGCAACTGCAATACATTGCAGAATTTGCTGCTTCCTAAGAAAAAGACCTGGTGGAGTGATGCCTGGTGAGTGAGGGCACCATGAATATTAGAAGATGATCTACTTCCCAAAATAATTGGGAAAAATACGAATCGGTTGGAGAATTCAATGTTATGCTGGCAAGTTGTCACAATGTTTACTGTTTACGGTTTCTTCAAAGAATAAAAGGCAAATAACGTGTTTAGTTAACGTGGTGTTACAGTTTGTTCCACATCTAACACTGAGCGTATCTCTCAAAATTTCCAATAACTTGACCAATTACATTGTGGTGAGGTACTGCTCTTTCTGGGAATTATTGCAAAGATCCATTGCACTAAGTCTGTGTATTTATTGCCTTGTTGAAAGACATGTTGAGCAAGAAAAATACATTCCTCAAGTGAAACCACCAAAATTTAAAAGTAAATTGACATCTAAACTGTACACACATGTTCAGTGAAATGTTGTTTCTGGGCTTCTTGGCCGTGGTGCAGTTCATGTGTAAACACCTGATGTTTCGCCCTTAGAGGGATAATGACTTCTTACTGCTAGTTGATGAGGAGTGTCCTTCGTATGGATGGTTGGACAAGTTATATGACCAGCTGTGCTGTGTGTCAGCCAGCCAGTACTGGCATCTGGGCTCTGTGAATGCCTCTTCCATAGCCTCTCGTTACATCCTAGCACAATAACGGGCTGTCGTTTCATTGAACCTGATGTCATGGCCCTTTAATAAAGCATATGTCCCAAGCAGCAATTACTCTTATGTTCTTTTATTCTTAGTGGTTCCAATGTGCTGCATGATATACGGTAAACCCCATGTGCATATCTACACATATAGCTTTTACTAACTGATAATCCAACTAAATGTTGTTAAATGTTATGCAACAATGAAACAAAGTCTGAAATAATTACATATCTATGAAAAATCAATTTTGCCAAATTGTGTTAAGATTCTATTTAGAAAAAACCTAATCTTTGTTCAAACTTCCAATGTAATCTAGATCCATGGTCTAAGCACACAGCACTGTATAATTGCTTGTAACATCTACTGTTCACACTAAGATGAACAATGCATCAACCCCACCCCCTCCATTTTATGGGTAATGGAAGTTTTGCTGTGTGTTCTTTCCCATATGCTCAGTTCTATGGGGTTATGCACTGATTTTATGTTCTATACTTGCTGTTTGAAATGTACTCACAGAGTGCCTAAATAATAAAAGTTGGTCTGTTGCTGGCTTAAGAAGAACAAGAACTAGAAGATATCAACTAGAAGAGAGTTGTTGACTGGGATCATCTTGGGCAGTTAGTATTAAAAAAATTATACACACTGAATTAGAATCTATTGCAAGTCTTAGAAAGAACTAGCATGTCATTCATTGAGTATTAATCTTCAAGCTGTAAATAATCACTAGGAGAGTAATTAAAGAGTTTAAAGTCATCTTCATAATGCTGATACAGTCGATAAAGAAGAGATTTTGGTATATTTGAATAATACTCCTGAATGTATTTTGGCCCAGTATGACCTTTAGGGTTTATATTTCGTTTAGATACTTTAGATGGGAACACACTCTGTAGTTTGAGCTTTGTGATCAGAAAGCTTTCCTCAGTATCTAAGGATTCAGTTTTTAGTATGTAATGGTAATCTAAATCACAAGGTGCACAAGAGTCTGTATATGGTCTCCAATGTTCGTCTTCCTGGTTAGGTCGTATATTTACAACATATCTGAGGAACTCTTCAAATGTTGGTTCTAGCTTATCAGAATGAACAGATTTATTGCGATATAATCTCACAATAGAACGTCCAAATCTTGTATAGTAGAATTCTCTTCCTTTACGATTCTCCAGTTTGTCTCTGTATGCTGAAAGAAGTCGTTCAAATGGATGGCGAACAATGATGAATCTGGTAGCATTTACCAAATCCTGCAATAACAGAAGATATTAAGCTGAACAGTGTTAAGAGCAAAAGTGTAGCAGAAGTTATTTTAAAGTGAATGTAAGTGGGTTTACCTCTAAAGCTCTAGAAATGTTCTTGCCTTTAGGATATGCCCTTCTTGCAACTTTATTGAGCTGTAGAATTCCAAGATCCAGTTTTTGACGCACAGCAGGCGTGATTGCTCCACTTAAAGTGGCAAACACCTCCATCCATGCAGAAGAGCTGGCTTTGTAAATAGGACACCATGCTATCTTATATTGGCTGAAAAAATAACATGTTAAAATTAGGTAACAAATGCAATGAAGCATCACAAATTTGTAAAAGATTTTATAACAAGTAGACACAAATGCTTGTATTATGTTGAGTTTAATAATCAAAGATGGGATTTCAACATTCATAATTCTATACTGGTTTTTTATGATATGACTTAGTTCAGTTTTAGGTGTCATTTCACTCTTCTTTTTGTGTAGCAGCATACTGAAGCAACCTACTCGACTCACTGGGGTGTTGAACACAGGACTCCTCTCTGTCCCTCACTACATGCTCCACAACTTTGTGCAAACTTTGTACACCTCCGGGAGAGGCATGCCATTGTTCAGCAACATCCTCTCTCCAGGGTTGCCAACCCGTACGATAATTATGGGGGCATATGATAATGTGAATGTTTGCGCACATGGCTGCCAAGCTGTACAATAATTATGGGGGTGTATGATAATGATAGTTCGATAACGGTGAAGTATAATTATCACTGGTTTGTCGCACCAGCGAAATGAAATTAATTATAAATAGCGACACCACTTTTGCCGTCATGACTTGTCTCCAACCCTGTAATGCAACCTTTTCATATCTTACTAAGCCTCCTACCCTTTATCCTCTTATTACCAGTGTGTCCAGATCTGGTAATCTCAATGAAGAAGGCACTGTTCAGAAAACTGATGATTAATGAAGAAAACTTGGAATAAGTGATATTCCGTGTGAAATAAAGAACATGCCTGAACCTGTAGTGCTGTTAAACACATGTGTCACCTTGGTGGAAATACTGATTTCAAACAACTGGCAGAGGCTTCATTATTAGTGATTTCATTGTCCTACAGAAACGCTTCGTGTGAAGGAGTTTTTTTCTAAACTGGGTTTAATAAAAACCAAAATTAGAAACAGTTTGGCGCTAGATACGGTAATTGGACTTATTCTGTCGTCTCAGCTTATGAAAGAAATGTGGTGGATCTGAAAATCTGCAAGTTACCGAGAAGATGTTAAAGTTTATTTCAACAACAAATTTGTATAATGCTGCAACAGTTGAGGAAAATTAACTTTCAGATGAATAGCGCGAGAAACATAAGTACTACATTTGTAATACTGGTTGAGGTCATCGATCTTGTAAAGGATATAAACATCTATACTATTATGTGATATATTTATTGTTGCAGCATTTGGTTAATGATGTACGATAATTTTGAACCTAAATCTATAATTTTGAGCGGTCGGTACAATAATTTTACTTTTAAATATTGGCAACCCTGCCTCTCTCACTCATTTGCTAGCATGCCCCATGATGTTTAGTGCTAGTGCCTGTTTTATATTTCACTGGTTTGATGTCATATTTGTGAGCTGTGGTTGGAAGCCCAAAATGATGTACTGTTGTGGATTTTCCAACTTCCTGTTTGTTTTCCCAGTATACATATATCTTATCTCATTCTTGGCAGTTGATTTGTTATACTCCAGGCAGTTTAGTTTTTGGTATGCATTGTGTAAGGAATGGTGCAGTAAAACTGACATCCCAAAACAAACAGCAGAAGCTTATTCAAGGAATACCTTATGAATGCCAAGTATAGACAAATAGAAAAATCTGCAATAGCACATCGTTTTCAGACTTCCAGCAAACATCAAACTCCTGAAACACACAAAAAAGGCCACTAACACTCAGCATATGGGAAAATATATTAATTATAAAAAATCAAAATAAAATTATGAACTTGGAAATCCCAGCAGCAGATTACATCATCAGACATAACAAGATACCTCCGAAGTAATAGCCAGCTAAATGCATCTGGAAGGATGACATCTTGACATCTAACTCATAATGGGAAGTATCCTCCCAGAAATACATCTCGGATTTGACTTAATTGAAGCATATGTATCTAGGGCAGAGGTCGCAAAACGTCACAAATTCATGACACAATACAGATACTACCAAAAATGCACAAAGTGAAGACGGAGATGGACGCTGTGAGGAGATGGCAGAGGTGACTTGTGACTGGCACTACCATGATATATACTGCTCAATAGTATTGATAGTAAATAAATAATAGAGAACAAACATTTAAACCTTTTTAGGACATTACAAATACATTTAATCTGTTTTTATTTATTTCTATATTTTTTTTTCTATTTCTTTCTATATGTCATAGCGACTAAACTCTAAATTTGGGGTTGCCACATAAGTAGTGGTAGTGTTAATTGTGCTTGAAGGATGATATCAGTTAAGGGTATTTTTCTTCTCTATTGTAATGTGTTCAATTTATAATTAAAATAAATTGTTCACAGGTGCATGTAACTTCTTTGGTCATCGGGGGTTTTGACTTGAAAAACAACTGATGATGTTATTGCCATATCTTGATGTTTATTTTTATCATTTTTACATTAAACACACTCACATTGACTCCTACATGCATGCAGCCAAACTCTGTCGGGGGATAGGGAATTATTCTGGTTGAAAAGAATTCCCAACACCAGCTGGAAATTGAACCCGAAACCTCTGGGTTGAAGGAACTAATTTTGCTAATAGTGTTAACAGCAGTATCCATTAGTACCTGTTTAGCATTCAGTCTTTCCTTACAGTACCTCATGATGGATGATACAATGGAAAAAGCATACATTTTCGGGCATTTGTTGTTGTTGTTGTTTTCTAGTGCCTTGCATCTGGCAATGAAGCCATTAGCATTCGGGCATTTGTAAGATTTTAAATAATTGCCTTGATCTCCTTAGTAGAGCCTTGTTTTGTTCCATCATTGCTGGAGCACCATCTATTGGTCATGGCCTCCCCGGTTGCTCTCTGCCAAACTTGTTGATCCTGTGCTGCTGCTCTGCAATTCTGGATCTTGAGGATATGTAGCGAGGCGAGGCACTGATTACGTGGTCTTCCTACCGGCCTTCCTCCTCTCAAGTCTTCTAGAGACACCTTCTTTGGAACTTGAAGTTGTTCCATCCTGATTAGATAATCTGCCCATTTAAGTCTCTTAGTCTACATGACATGTGACAAAGATAGCTCTCCATATAGGAAGTATAATTCATTATATCTGATTCTCCATTCCCCTTGTACACATACAAGTCCATAGGTTCTCCTCAGAATTTTCCTTTTGAAAGAATCAATTTTTTCCACAGCTTTCTTTGAGAGTGTCCAAATTTCACTACCATATGTCACTGTACTCCGTAGCAGTGTTTTGTGTAGCAGTACCTTCTGAAAATGGGCAGTCGGAGAAGTATGCTCTATTGGCAGTTTGTATTCTTGTCTGTATTTCTGTTTTTGAGAGAAAATTGCAGCTGATATCTAAACTTTTTTCTACTGTTAACTTTCAATGCTTGGAACAATTCTTCTATTGTTTACTCCTTAAAGGTTACAAAATTCAAAAGCAATTCATGTGCAGGAAGATTTTCCTTTACACCACAAATGAAGATTACTAACTGAGCCTTGTTGTTTATGTCTGTTATCTCATCCAGTGCTAGACAGTTGTTTAAAAACTCATTTACTGGATCAAGGCTTCACGGGTGATCAGCAGTGTTAGATTTTTAAAGGTTGAGCTTTCGGCCATTGTAGACTCCATGGCCATAGAGAGCAGGTCCACAAAATAAACTTCAAAGACACGAAAGTTCTAGAACACACAGAAAATTACTGGGACAGAGTCATCAAGGAGGCCATCCACATCAAATTACACCCCAACAATTACAACAGAGATGGTGGGCTCAAACTAAGCTCTGTGTGGACAACAGCCATCAGAAACACCTACAAAAACAGCAACACAATTGACCCCAAACAAACTGCGTACCTGCAGGAAGACACCCCAACCAGCGACCCCTGACAAAGTTCGTACCTGCAGGAAAACACTTCAGCCGAGGATACACATACCTCACGACAGCCGGCCCAATCACAGACCATCACCCGCTCATTGGCCAGGACAACACAACCCACATCCTTCAAACCATAGGATATATTTGGAAAACTGAGGATTCATCCATCCATTATCCATACTTTTAGAATTGTATGTGATACTGGCCTGAGATTTCCTGCCCATATCCTCCATGAACATTCCGGCATCCTGTACATTGTCAACGTGATTAAAACCCGCGCTCGAACAATGTACAACAAACTCCAGAACCACCCTAATCCTCTGGTGAATACTCTGGGACAATACGACCAGAGCCAGCCACGCCGACTACCATCCAAAAGACTACCAAAGGACATCTTAAGTCCAGCGGTTTAATCTTGAAGATGGGAAAGGCGAAAATATAATCTGTATTCAAAACAGAGAAAAACACCTTATTCAGTTCACCTCTCAGTGAGTGACTGATGGCCAGAACCCTGGTGGGGATTAACGCGTCACCTGACTGACCGGAAATGACCAATCAGAAGCCGCGCACAGCCCGCTCGCGGACCAATCCCAGCCAACCATCGTTCCTGCACCTATAAAAACCCCTGATCCCAAAAATTGTTCCCCAGTAAGTCATATATCCCTGTAGAGAGAACGTCGAACTCATTGTGCAGGTTAAGCCGTGTTACGGCTAGGTACTGCGGTAAAGACACTCGGGCGGGGGAATCATCCCCGTTCGACTCGAACTGCCTCTGGACTTTTTCATCCTGAAGTTGGCCATGGAGTCTACAATGGCCAAAAGCTTGACCTTTATAAATCTAACATGGCTGATCACTCGCGAAGCCTTGATCCATAATGTTTGCCGTGAAAGCTTCAAATCTTACATACAACTCATTAACTTCATTTCGAATATCATTTAAGTTACTTCTCTAATTTTTAGCACTCTAAGTCTTGACAATGACAAACATTATTTTGAAAAAAGAGAGGTAGAATTGGAACTGAAAAATTCAATGCCACGGCCAGCATTTGAACCACGGACCTTCTGCTGTACGTGCAGCTGCTCTAACTACTGAGCTACTGTAGCAACTTGCCAGTATGACACTGAATTCTCCAAGCGAGTCGTACTTTTCCCACATATTTTTCCACAAGGGAATCTCACATCAGAGATAATAGAATAGAAACTTTGTCACATAACATTTACATTGTCAGCCTAGGCTGATAAACTGGTGATTCGTCAGTTATATATAAAACTAATTTTAAAATCAAAGAGAAAACTAGTTCTAATGTATAGTATAAAAGGTATTGTCTAATACAGTAATTTAATATCCCAAGGGTGACTTACAATCATAAGTAATTTACGCCTCTGGATTAAATAACCTTTGGATGGTAATTTATTATTTTTTTATGCCAACAAACTTATTGCTGGTGTTTTTAAACACAAGTCATATGTGGGCAATGTAAGAGAGGTAGAATTAGAACTGAAAAATTGAATGTCACAACCAGGATTTGAATTGTGGACCTTCCACTTCATGTGCAACTGCTCTAACCACTGAGCTACCGTGGCAACTTGCCAGTATGACACTGAATTCTCCAACCGATTCCATGTAAATAAAATCATGCTGTGTCCCTAAAAAAAGTTACAAGGGTAACTAGATACGTATTGAGACATGCAAAATTGTCCACCCCTGAGAAAAGCATTGTTACTTTGTCAAAATAGCTGACTCATTGATAATACAATGGTAGCAGGCAGACCATTAATATGTCACTAATTTCTGCTGAGTTTATCTTTGAAGTCTGGAAAGTGTGAACATTTTTTCAAGTACAATGGTGATTCACAGAGGGCATTTTTGTGCAATGATTTTGTACGACTTCAAATGTGACTTAAATGAAACACAGTCACTTGAGTGTTTGAGGGGGACTTTTGGGGACTATTCTCTGTCACGTGACACTGTGTTCCACTGGTTTGTAGAATTTAAGAAGGGGCGGCAATCTCTTAAAGATGAAGAGACCAACATCACCACAATGATTAGGGAAGATCCAAGACTAACCTACAAGGACATTGAGCTGTCATTGGGAATTAGGTTTCAAACATCCTTCATGAACTCCCTTTGACCAAGTTGTTGACGGGCCCTTAAACATCACTCACTCACTATGAAGAGGAGTTATCTGCAGTGCCAGAAACTGAGTGATGTGGATACTTCCAGAAGTGGTTCCAGAGGAAGGAATACTCTATACAGGGAGAATACTTTGTGAAACTGGGAGAAGCAAAACATTTCATATTTCTGTGACTATTCATATTTTGCTGTCTCAAGACACATCTAATGCCACTTGTATTAACATTATCCAACACCCAATTGCAAACTAACTCCACTCACAGTATCGCATGTTTGAAATTCCTGAACTAGAGTTATGTCATAGAAATTTAGTTGTAAAAGTATAGTGGCATTCCAAGCTGAGGTCTGCAAAATTTTTTATTTCTGTGCAAGTTTCTGAGAGGTTTCTTTGGACTTCGTGATTGAGGTTTTTCCTCTGCAAGAAAATGGTGATTTACTTTTGGTTTGTTATCAAGAATAGAAGCCATTTCCCTGAATCTTTTTACAAGATAACAAACCATTGCTCTGTGAGGTATACAAAAGTGGAGAATCTGACTATAAATCACAGTCTCGCTTCTCTACAAGAGTTTGTTGTTACATAGGAATCGTACATGAAGATTCTTTGTGGTAAAGTATATACACTTTTGGCAATATTAACACTAGTGCACTATAACACTAAAACAATGAACCTGTGTGCAAGGACTTCACATCAACACATATAGAGGAGGGTAAGTGAAGGTGGAAACAGTGCAGGGCAAGCAATTCTCTGTAATACAGTCTTGCATCCAGACAAAGGCTCCGTAACTTAGAAGCAATGTTAATCTAGATTAGTTGAAATTGCTACATACTTATCCAGGAAAAGAGACTGCACAATTTTCCTCAGTTTTGGTGTTCCCATTATTTTACTGAGGTTTAGACCATTACTGTGACAAATACTAGATATTCTTGTGCGCCTGCGATTCATTTCTTGTGAAATCATTTCCTGCAAATGAAAGAAAAGATTTATTCTGTATGAGATATATTATTTATTGCTTTTACTTTTGCATATGCAAAGGCATTCTTCTACTAATATTCTTACAAAACCTTATTCTGTAATCCTATTCTTGTTGAGATACAATTTCATTACACATTTACACATTTTGTTCTAGTTATAAAGAGAATACACTAGCCTAAAGTGATAACCAGATTTTTAAAAAGCAGAATACTATGTGAAGGCTTAGAAATTCGGTCATCTTTACATGACCACATGAAAAAACAAATAGTAACCAACCACATGAAAAATCTGTAAATATTTGAAAGTTCAAATGAATACAAAAGGATATCTTAGAAATGGTTAATACCACAAACAATTTGACACAAACTGTGTGTTTAAATGAGATCTAAATTTTTTGTATAGCAAGATTTTATCTCTTATGGTTCACCAAGTCCAACAACATTAATGCCAAAATTACTGCTACAAGAAACATGGCATATGGATTTAAGTTGGGATTCAGAGTTGCCTAAGGAAGTAATAAGTAAATTTTTGGCATGGATCGAAAACATACACTGGCTTAACAAATGCGGAGTGAAAAGATGGTTAGCAGAAGTTGCAATTGAAACTAAATTTACAAGCTTACATGTCTTCTGTGGTGCCAGTAAATCAGCACATGCAGCTTGTGTTTTCTTGGAGTTGAAGATCAAACTACAGCTCTACGTGTAATTCAAGCAAAATCCAGAGTAGGAGCATTAAAGAATTCTCCATTCCGAGGCTTGAATTGTTGGCAGCAAGACTGTCCTACCATATGGGTTTGGAAGGTTATAGAACATTATTGGAGTGATTCTTCTGTTGCTCTCACATAGATAAGAAGAGAGGTTGATTAGAATATTTTTGTCAATAATGTAAAGAAATAAAATTGTATTCAGTGTAAAAGAGTGGCATTATGTACCCAGTGTGTTGAACGTTGCTGATCTCCTTTTCAGAGGTTGTGACCCAAAAGCTCTATTTCACAGCCGATGATAGGAGGGGCCAAGATGGCTTGAAAAAAGTGAAGAAGAATGGCCAAATCTGGAAATTATTGTACCCAAACAAGATGTATCTAGGGAAAAGAGGAAGACAGTTGTCCATAATATCCTTACTACTCTAAACCTCCTCCAATTTTTTAATTATTTTTCCAGCTATATCAAGACATTAACAATTATAGGTTGGAACTTGAGGTTTAAATATAATTGTATCAGGAGAACTGAAGTGCAAGGAAGTGATGGTGGCCGAACAAGTTTCCTCTGTTATGTGCAGGAGATACAGAGACATTGTTAAGAAACTGGAGACTTTCACTGATCAGCACAGGATAATAAGAGTGAAGACATAGCTACTGCTCAGTGATGAAGAAATTGATTTCAAACTTCCAGTTCTACTGCATCATGATAGCAAACTGGTTCATAGACACACAGTGAAATGCAACATGCTGATCACTTCTGTAAGGGAAAACTATTTAGCCAAGTCAATTGTCAGAAAGTGTCACATGTAAGAGATACTGAGCAAAGGCTGTCAACACACCTACTGCATGTTGCCTAAGGATCGTATACAATGTGGAGCAGGTATGGACCTCTGTACTTGCGATCAGGAGAGAAAGCATGGATTGTACTCCATGTACAAATGGAAAAGAAGAAACAGCACATATACACACAGCCTGGGTGCCGGTGCTAGACAATAGAAAATTGAAGCCCCAGAATGCCAACAGAACCAATCATGTGGTAGTACCCACAGCCACATACTAGTGATTGGCGTACGGACAACCGATAGGAGATGAGATGCGGTCCCTCTCACCTATATATAAGCTGGGCGCTCCATCAATCGCCCTCTAGTTGTCAACCAGCTATGAGTCATTCTGTGAAGATGCCCAACACAGTCTTGGGCAAAACGTCAGAAAATTCATGGACTGGACCATGGTCTATAAGCCCGAAATGTACCATCTATTTGATTAACGCTGGCCATGAAAGCCTCAGCATGTACATGTATTGTACTGTTCACTTGTGCAGTCTACAGAGTGATACAGGACATATTTCCAATGGATTAGTTCATAGTTGTCTGTAGATGTTGCAAACCCCAAAATGGTTATTATCATTTATTTATGCCAACAAACTTACTGTTGGTGTTTTTAAACACACAAATCATGTGTGGGCAATGTTTGAGAGGTAGAACTGGAACTTAAAAATTCAATGTCACAGCTGGGATTTGAACCACAGAAACCAGAAACTTCAAACACACCACAAAGCACCAATAAAACATTATACAATAATTATACAATAATAATTAATAATAATAATAATAATAATAATAATAATAATAATAATAATAATAATAATAATAATAATAATAATAATAATAATAATAATAATAATAATAATAATAATAATAATAATAATAATAATAATAATAATAATAATAACAATAAATAATAAAAAATAATAATAAAAAATAATTAATAATAATAATTATACAATAATAATGTTTTATTGGTGCTTTGTGGTGTGTTTGAAGTTTCTGGTTTCTGTGGTTCAAATCCAAGATGTGGCATTGAATTTTGAAGTTCCAGTTCTACCTCCCAATATGGTTGCTAGTGGAGATAGTAAATATATTGAGCTGTGGTTACTTATTAAAAATGTAACTTACGATGTCTTCACTGTCCAGTATATGCCATAGGCTTCCATTCTCATTATAGTTGCTTTTCATATAATTGTCATAGTGCATTTTTGAAGGGTCTATATCACCACACACAACTGAGGACCAAACCCCAGTATTGCAAGGAACAATAAGTAGCGCTCCAAAGCTTACTACAGAAACTATAAGCAAAATTTTTGCTCGATGAGTGTTCTGAAAATAAAGGAAGAAAAGTTTAAACATAAAATGTTTGTTGTGTCTGCAGTGTAAGACTGTACATGATTTGCTCCTTTGTGTTGCTTGTCTTGTAATAAGTTTATAATTTATACTTAATGTTTGGTTAACTTTGAGGAAAACTGTGTAATTCAGTTTGGGCTAAACTTTAAAAAATGGTTTGACTTTAGAATTTAAAATTACATGCTTAAATTATCAATGATTTTGAATCAGCATGATGACCTGGTTTGAGGCATACTGGAAGGAAATCAAGGAAATTGTGAAAATAGCTTTTGGAGTATACAAAGATAATGAAAATATTTGATGCAATGGATTTGAATATCAAAATAAACAATTTTATATGAGTTATTAAATACATGTCCTGTGAAACGATTTGTAAGTTTGGTAGTTAAGATGGGAGGTCACCACTATCAAATCATCAGTATTGCTTAGTTTTTTTTGGAGTAATACGGATAAAGATATACTACTGTACCTTATTTAGCAAGAACAATTTATGAATATTTCACCCAAGTTGACAATGCCATACTCAGTGATTGCTGATTGAAGGTGCATGAGTTGGCTGACATTGTTAAGGCGTGGAGTTCACTACATTTTACATGACGCTTGGGTACAAGGAAGCTTTCCCCTTATTGGTGCGGCATTTGTTAATGGACCAAAATACATTTGAATGAACACTTCTCCACAATGTTTACATTTGTTAAATGCAATTCTAGTGATTTTCTCCAATGTATTATAAAAGCAGATCAGGGATGTGCAACTGGTACTCACTGAGTGCAGCCTGCTCATGTGCATGTGCACATACATACACATACTCACATGCTCTTGCTCTTTCTCTTTCACATGCACACATATATAGAACTTTTTCTAAAAATATCTTATCTTGTACAGAGGGCAAAAAATGTATTTTCAATCAAATTTTAAGATGGAATTTGTGGGAGAAGTACAATATACGCAATGGAGAAAGTAGAAAGGTCTAAAGCAGCCGCCTACCAAAGGGCAAAAGACATTTCAAGATAGAAGCAGTTACTTGATGAAGGACTGCATTGTGGCATTGGTCTAGAATAGAATTACCTATTTATACATAGGTACTTTAGGTTTATCCCTGTCACCTAGTAGATGGAGAAGGTACAACCAAAAATGCGATATTGAGATATCATCAGAAATATAAGATTCTAGATCATTGTGTGTGTGTACATGTGAACAGCATAAGTAACCAAGCACGAAAAACTTGGAGAAATGGTGATAGTGCTCCCAAATATGCGACTCAATCAACAAAATTCAAATTACCCGTTATTTTATCAAAAATGGTTTTGGTTAAAATCCTATGTGTTCAATGGTTCCATGAACCCCCGAAAAAAGGTTATGCAAATTATATTTAAACAATCATTTTTTTTTCTTTCTCGTCTTAGGTAATTTGATGTGCATTGTCAAAGTATTTTATCGCATGAAAAACTTTTAAGTCGTTCAGATAGCACGCATACGCGCCAAAGTTTGCCCAGACATTCCCGAGGTTCAATTGCTCCTGTGAACCTCCGAGTGTAAGCTTATGGGTGCTCTTTCGGCAGGGAGAGGCGAGAGGGGAGGTCGCTAGGTATATGTGCATATGCGCTGGTCGGACAACTGCAAGTTCGACTGGCGGAAACGCACGAATCGACCCGAAGTATAGAACAATTAGCACGTGTTTTCACTGTGATAATGGAGTGATTGTCTACAATCGTTTAATTTTATTGTATTACAGTGTATTCAGTTGTTTACTCGTGTTTTAGTGTTTATTCGCTATGCATCTGTTCTTAGAGCTATTTTCCAAGAAGAATGAATAGCTTTTAATATCTTTTAGAAACGGATTTCTCAAGCCGAGGTAAAATATGTTGCAGGTCTTTTAATGTAATTATAAATAAAAGAAATAGTTGGATTTGCGGTTTATTTCCACAAATAAGCTATTTTGTTTTCCATACTTGCTGTTTGCTAAGGGTAAATATACAAGCTGGACATGCTCTGGCGTGTCAAATCTAAGTCATCTAAAACAGAAGGTTAAGAAGGGCGAAGAATATTTCACACAAGAATGCTTATTTAGATTTATCAGTCCTTGGAAAAAACAGAAATTATGCAACAGCTTAGCTCAGCTTTCAGACAGAATATAGAAATACACAATGACAACGTAGGGAAAAATCGCTATATTCTTTCCAAAATAATTGATTGTATTAACTTCTGCGGTGAGTTTGAACTTGAGTTACGTGGACATGATAAAGCTGCAGAATCTAACAATCCTGGAATATTCAGCGCGATAGTAAATTTCACTTCAGCTTTGGATGCAGTTGGTAAAGAGCACAGAATATTTCTAAATCCCACGTCGTGCTGCAGCGCGGCGTACACAAGTCGATATTTCCAAGATGCAGCCTGAGTTTGTTGATAGTCTCTGTTCCATAGGTCGGACACGCAAGCAGACTGTCTCGAGTCACCACTCGCATGCGTATCTGCTCCTGACAATGAAAGGGGCGGTATAGCAAACTGCAGCAAAGGAAGTACCTATATCACATAATAGTACATCGGAGCCAACAGAGGTTTCAATTCTCCAGTCACGTATTGGCCATTCATTTACTTGACCAACACTTCTTTCCTTCGTTGAAAACTAAATTTCCTGAAAAAATCCTTTCTAGACGTGCAGTTAAATCTGAGTTAAAACAGAACTATAGATCATTTATTCTCGAAATGAAAAGTGCAGAAGCCCTTCTAAAGTTTTTAATTGAAAATAACCTGCAAGAAATCTTTGGTGATGTTATGAAATTAGTAGTTACTATTCCAATGACGTGTGAAGCAGAAATGTTTCTCCACTTTGTCTGGGTCAAAACATTTAGAAGTACCATAGATGAAGATGGCTGTCTCTCTTGTCATGCTGTCCATTGACAAGGAAATGATCCAGACTTTCATATTTCAACGAGAGTCATAGACAGATTCGCCAAACAAAAGGAAAGGAGGATGGGGTTGCTCTACAAATACACCTTTACAGGAGATTCAACCCCATCAATGTCGTCAGGCTGGCTTAAGGTAATTTCAGAGCTACTGAAATACTTCGTGCAATTTAGAAAATCAAACTATTTAGGAAGGTAAACTACATAATGCACTAAAAGTAGTGAACCCCTTTTTATTTTAGGCAGCAGCCGCCACTGGTTAAAATACCATGCATTGAAGATAACATGACAAATAAAATGTATATCTTGGATTTTCTGGGAATAACCTGTGAAGTTCTGTTCATTTGGAAGGAATTGTGTAGTATTTGGCATAACTGGTAAATCTCTTGAAAACACAGTTTATTGAAGTGTGAGCCATTTACAATATGTTTGTTATCAGTTTGAGTGAGTACTTCTCGCATTGTCTTGGTAAGGTTATGAAACTTGGTGGCCAGCGTAGCCTCCCAACAAAAGGTACAATTAAGCCAAGTAGATAAAAAATAAACTTTAATAAGAGGAGTTCTTAGAAGCTATGTGAAAATAAACGAAAGACAGATGAATGTTTTGGGGGTTTCCTTTCCATTGCACCCTTTAACTGTTATGGTCTTATTGGTGGCTTTGTACATTTGATGGTATTTCAATCTTTGGAGGAGGGGGGGGGGGATTACTGTAGGTTTTCGTCGTTTCTAACTTATTTTCAACGCACATTCCTTCTCCCATCCACACTTTCGGATTATGAAGGATAGGAAATAATCCAAATTAAAGAAAAATGGCTACTTACGGCCGGGAATCGAACCCGGGACTTCCGGGTGAGAAATGAATGTTACACACCAGATTCTGTACCATTTCATTGATATAGAAACGATAGGAAAGGTTATGCGATGTTTGCGAATGCGCATCTGAAAGCGAAGACTGTGAAGTATTTAGCAAAACGTGTTGGGTCCACTGTTCGGAAGACTTGGGGAACACAGATAGCCGAAGAACTTCCGGTGGGAGTAAATGTAATTGTTTCCGGCAACTTATCTTTTCAAAACATGACATGGCCTCTTATCTCCGGCTGACTTTGAGCATTTACAAAGATGTGGATGCAAAGTTTGGGCCCCTCTCTCGTACGTTTACCTTGAAATGAACCACTTTACTTCATGTCGAATACAACTTCACTACCAAATAATTACATTATGTGTTACATTCACAAGACTTTTTCAACCCGCTATGGTTTATTTTTATATGGCTTCTACAAACTATTTCAAAATAATGCAATTAATCGTTCTTCCACATAATAGCCGATTAATTGCACTGGATGACCTCAGAGTTGGCTATAAGTGCATTGTGAGCCGATGGTAGGAGGGGCCAAGATGGCTTGAAAAAAAGTGAAGAAGAATGGCCAAATCTGGAAATTATTGTACCCAAACAAGATGTATCCAAGGAAAAGAGGAAGACAGTTGCCCATAATACTTAAGGTATGTTCTCCTTGTGTGGGCGGCGTCGTGGCCGAGCGGATAGCGCGCTCGCCTACCACCTAGGCGGCCCGGGTTCGATCCCAGGGACCCGCATGTGGTATTCGTGGTGGACGAAGCGGCGTCAGGGTGGGTTTTCTCCGGGTGCTCCGGTTTCCCCCGCCATCTCATTCCACCGGTGCTCCATCTTCATTCCATGTGTCAGTCACCGCCTGCGGTGCCGTAGTAGTAAAAGCGGGCGTTAAACACAACTACTCCTTGTGTGGTTTACCGGGAAAATGCGAGCGCGTTGGAGAATTTAATGTTGTTTTCAAATGCCTGACATTTGACACTGAAGCCATTTGTCTTTTTCACTCCAATATTTTTCATAATCATTTGTTTGGATAATTAGTAGCCGATTTATATGAACACCATTTTGTTAATGTTTTGGTGGCTATTTCACTCAATGACAACCCCCAGGATACCTGGAGGACCGTGCCTGTTGTTGGTCTGCTAGAGATCAAAGTGATCAACTTTCCCCTATATGCCACTTGGGGACGTTTTCGAGTGCTGTAACAGGCCAGCATTATATTTGAAGAGTGTGAACAGGTAGAGAAGACAGGTAATGAATGGAAAAGATGAGGATCTGAAAATGGATTAAGAGTTTAGCCAAGAAAGTTTTAAAGGGGGTACCGGCGTACCTAGTGGAAAGGAAGAAACATCATCTCACTATGTTAGTCAGTCTTTGGTTCTAACAACTGCACCACGTGAAGGTGAGGGATTCAGCAGGTCAAGTCTTGAAGGATCTCCTCCTTGTTATTATTATCCTTGACCTTGACCTTTCCGCAGCCTTTGGTTCTAACAACTGCACCACGTGAAGGTGAGGGATTCAGCAGGTCAAGTCTTGAAGGATCTCCTCCTTGTTATTATCATCCTTGACCTTGACCTTTCCGCAGTCTTTGGTTCTAACAACTGCACCACGTGAAGGTGAGGGATTCAGCAGGTCAAGTCTTGAAGGATCTCCTCCTTGTTATTATCATCCTTGACCTTGACCTTTCCGCAGTCTTTGGTTCTAACAACTGCACCACGTGAAGGTGAGGGATTCAGCAGGTCAAGTCTTGAAGGATCTCCTCCTTGTTATTATCATCCTTGGCCTTGACCTTTCCGCAGTCTTTGGTCCTAACAACGACACCACGTGAAGGTGAGGGAAAGAAAATGAAATATTCAAATGAGTGTAGGCACTTTGGAGTTGTTGCGAGACTAACGCACGCCAATTCATTTATGTATACAGGCTGGAAGGGAAGTCATTACTTTAATTTAAACCAGTGATAAATCTCAGTATTTGGAATACATTTTGTATCTTACGTTTTTGTCTCTGACCATTTCTTACGGAGATATTTTAGTTTCCTCGAAAACAAGCTGGCAACACTGTAGATTGTGTGGGTGACACTTTCACTAGCTCAGTACAGAAACACCGCAACGTGGTATCTCGTGAACGTAAACGAGTACCCTGCTTCCATGTTTACTGTGCGACTGTGGTCCAATCAGAATCGTTATCTCCCAAATCATTACACCACCCCGCAAGCGACCGACCTGTTTACACCCAGAAGCCGGTTCAATTCCTGACCAACCTCAACACAACGTTGCCGAGTTACTTCACGTCTGGAAAAGCTGCTCGGGAGTATTATTTCAATTTTTTTAAAGAAATTGTTTCGCAACACTGTGATGTCCCATAATTACTACAGAAGCTATGTCAAAAATAGCATCTTACAAGTAACTTACTGTTATCTCCGTACATTCTTGTGGTATTACGCATGCAATTTGGAACAAACTTCATTTCTTTTTCGAAATGGAAAGAACAGAATGCCATTAGAATTTGTTTGTTTGTAATACTCCTGCGAAGCACATAGAAGGAATGCAGTAAGTTCCCTTCCGTCCTGTATGTATGAAAATCGACATCAATCAGATCAGTCCCAACACTAAGCAATGAAAAACACTGCTTTGGCTTTTAAGTGCATTGACTCAAATGTATAGCTCACAGTGCGACGAGACACACGCTCACTCACGCACTCACACTCAGACTCACACACACTCACACATAGACTGACACTCACACACAGACTCACACACACACACACTCACACACATACTCACGCACTCCCTCACACACTCACGCACACACACACACCCGCACTCCCTCACACACTCAGACTCACACACTCACTCACACTCACGCACTCACACACACTCACGCACACACACCCACACACATACTCACGCACTCCCTCACACACTCAGACTCACACACTCACACTCAGACTCACACACTCACACACAGACTGACACACACTCACGCACTCCCTCACACACTCACACTCAGACTCACACACTCACACACAGACTGACACACACACTCACGCACTCCCTCACACACTTACACTCAGACTCACACACTCACACACAGACTGACACACACACTCACGCACTCCCTCACACACTTACACTCAGACTCACACACTCACACACAGACTGACACACACACTCACGCACTCCCTCAAACACTTACACTCAGACTCACACACTCACACACAGACTGACACACACACTCACGCACTCCCTCACACACTCACACTCAGACTCACACACTCACACTCAGACTCACACACTCACACACAGACTGACACACACACTCACGCACTCCCTCACACACTTACACTCAGACTCACACACTCACACACAGACTGACACACACACTCACGCACTCCCTCACACACTTACACTCAGACTCACACACTCACACACAGACTGACACACATACTCACGCACTCCCTCACACACTTACACTCAGACTCACACACTCACACACAGACTGACACACACACTCACGCACTCCCTCACACACTCACACTCAGACTCACACACTCACACACAGACTGACACACACACTCACGCACTCCCTCACACACTTACACTCAGACTCACACACTCACACACAGACTGACACACACACTCACGCACTCCCTCACACACTTACACTCAGACTCACACACTCACACACAGACTGACACACACACTCACGCACTCCCTCAAACACTTACACTCAGACTCACACACTCACACACAGACTGACACACACACTCACGCACTCCCTCACACACTCACACTCAGACTCACACACTCACACTCAGACTCACACACTCACACACAGACTGACACACACACTCACGCACTCCCTCACACACTTACACTCAGACTCACACACTCACACACAGACTGACACACACACTCACGCACTCCCTCACACACTCACACTCAGACTCACACACTCACACACAGACTGACACACACACTCACGCACTCCCTCACACACTTACACTCAGACTCACACACTCACACACAGACTGACACACACACTCACGCACTCCCTCACACACTTACACTCAGACTCACACACTCACACACAGACTGACACACACACTCACGCACTCCCTCACACACTTACACTCAGACTCACACACTCACACACAGACTGACACACACACTCACGCACTCCCTCACACACTTACACTCAGACTCACACACTCACACACAGACTGACACACACACTCACGCACTCCCTCAAACACTTACACTCAGACTCACACACTCACACACAGACTGACACACACACTCACGCACTCCCTCACACACTCACACTCAGACTCACACACTCACACTCAGACTCACACACTCACACACAGACTGACACACACACTCACGCACTCCCTCACACACTTACACTCAGACTCACACACTCACACACAGACTGACACACACACTCACGCACTCCCTCAAACACTTACACTCAGACTCACACACTCACACACAGACTGACACACACACTCACGCACTCCCTCACACACTCACACTCAGACTCACACACTCACACACAGACTGACACACACACTCACGCACTCCCTCACACACTTACACTCAGACTCACACACTCACACACAGACTGACACACACACTCACGCACTCCCTCACACACTCACACTCAGACTCACACACTCACACACAGACTGACACACACACTCACGCACTCCCTCACACACTTACACTCAGACTCACACACTCACACACAGACTGACACACACACTCACGCACTCCCTCACACACTTACACTCAGACTCACACACTCACACACAGACTGACACACACACTCACGCACTCCCTCAAACACTTACACTCAGACTCACACACTCACACACAGACTGACACACACACTCACGCACTCCCTCACACACTCACACTCAGACTCACACACTCACACTCAGACTCACACACTCACACACAGACTGACACACACACTCACGCACTCCCTCACACACTTACACTCAGACTCACACACTCACACACAGACTGACACACACACTCACGCACTCCCTCACACACTCACACTCAGACTCACACACTCACACACAGACTGACACACACACTCACGCACTCCCTCACACACTTACACTCAGACTCACACACTCACACACAGACTGACACACACACTCACGCACTCCCTCACACACTTACACTCAGACTCACACACTCACACACAGACTGACACACACACTCACGCACTCCCTCACACACTCACACTCAGACTCACACACTCACACACAGACTGACACACACACTCACGCACTCCCTCACACACTTACACTCAGACTCACACACTCACACACAGACTGACACACACACTCACGCACTCCCTCACACACTTACACTCAGACTCACACACTCACACACAGACTGACACACACACTCACGCACTCCCTCAAACACTTACACTCAGACTCACACACTCACACACAGACTGACACACACACTCACGCACTCCCTCACACACTCACACTCAGACTCACACACTCACACTCAGACTCACACACTCACACACAGACTGACACACACACTCACGCACTCCCTCACACACTTACACTCAGACTCACACACTCACACACAGACTGACACACACACTCACGCACTCCCTCACACACTCACACTCAGACTCACACACTCACACACAGACTGACACACACACTCACGCACTCCCTCACACACTTACACTCAGACTCACACACTCACACACAGACTGACACACACACTCACGCACTCCCTCACACACTTACACTCAGACTCACACACTCACACACAGACTGACACACACACTCACGCACTCCCTCAAACACTTACACTCAGACTCACACACTCACACACAGACTGACACACACACTCACGCACTCCCTCACACACTCACACTCAGACTCACACACTCACACTCAGACTCACACACTCACACACAGACTGACACACACACTCACGCACTCCCTCACACACTTACACTCAGACTCACACACTCACACACAGACTGACACACACACTCACGCACTCCCTCACACACTCACACTCAGACTCACACACTCACACACAGACTGACACACACACTCACGCACTCCCTCACACACTTACACTCAGACTCACACACTCACACACAGACTGACACACACACTCACGCACTCCCTCACACACCTACACTCAGACTCACACACTCACACACACTCACACACAGACTGACACACACACACTCACGCACTCCCTCACACACTTACACTCAGACTCACACACTCACACACAGACTGACACTCACACATACTCACACACACACACACTCACGCACTCACACACATACTCACGCACTCACACACACTCACGCACACATACACACCCGCACTCCCTCACACACTCACACTCAGACTCACACACAGACTGACACACACAGACTCACACACACACTCACGCACTCACACACATACTCACGCACTCACACACACTCACGCACACACACCCGCATTCCCTCACACACTCACATTCAGACTCACACACTCACACACAGACTGACACACACAGACTCACACACACACACACTCACGCACTCACACACATACTCACGCACTCACACACACTCACGCACACACACACTCACACACATACTCACGCACTCCCTCACACTCACACTCAGACTCACTCACTCACACTCACGCACTCACTCACACACACTCACGCACACACACCCACACACATACTCACGCACTCCCTCACACACTCACACTCAGACTCACACACACTCACACACACTCACACACACACTCACGCACTCCCTCACACACTTACACTCAGACTCACACACTCACTCACACACACTCACACACAGACTGACACTCACACACACGCTCACACACACACTCACGCACTCACTCACACACATACTCACGCACTCACACACACTCACACTCACACACACAGACTCACACTCACTCACACACATACACACACTCACACACAGACTGACACACACAGACTCACACTCACTCACACACATACACACACTCACACACAGACTGACACACACAGACTGACACTCACACACAGACTCACACTCACACATTCACACACATACACACTCACACAGACTGACACTCACACACAGACTCAGACTCACGCACACACTCACCCACACACGCACTCACTCACACACACACCCGCACTCTCACACACACACTCACGCACACATACACACACTCACGCTCACACATTCACGCACACTCACTCACACCCACACTGTCAGGCACACTCACGCACACTCACATCCACACACTCACGCACTCACTCACATCCACACACTCACGCACACTCACTCACATCCACACACTCACGCACACTCACTCACATCCACACACTCACGCACACTCACTCACATCCACACACTCAGGCACACTCACATCCAAACACTCACGCACACTCACTCACATCCACACACTCACGCACACTCACTCACATCCACACACTCACGCACACTCACTCACATCCACACACGCACACTCACTCACATCCACACTCACGCACACTCACTCACATCCACACACTCAGGCACACTCACTCACACCCACACTCTCAGGCACACTCACTCACACCCTCACTCTCAGGCACACTCACATCCACACACTCACGCACACTCACTCACATCCACACACTCAGGCACACTCACTCACACCCACACTCTCAGGCACACTCACACCCACTCACATCCACACACTCACGCACTCTCACATCCACACACTCACGCACTCACTCACATCCACACACTCACGCACTCACTCACATCCACACACTCAGGCACACTCACTCACACCCACACTCTCAGGCACACTCACTCACACCCACACTCTCAGGCACACTCACACCCACACTCACATCCACTCACGCACTCTCACATCCACACACTCACGCACTCACTCACATCCACACACTCACGCACTCACTCACATCCACACACTCAGGCACACTCACTCACACCCACACTCTCAGGCACTCACACCCACACTCACGCACACTCACATCCACACACTCACGCACTCTCACATCCACACACTCACGCACTCACTCACATCCACATACTCACGCACTCACTCACATCCACACACTCACGCACTCACTCACATCCACACACACACGCACACTCACTCACATCCACACACTCACGCACACTCACTCACATCCACACACTCAGGCACACTCACATCCAAACACTCACGCACACTCGCTCACATCCACACACTCACGCACACTCACATCCACACACTCACGCACACTCACTCACATCCACACACTCACGCACACTCACATCCACACACTCACACACTCACTCACATCCACACACTCACGCACACTCACTCACATCCACACACTCAGGCACACTCACTCACACCCACACTCTCAGGCACACTCACTCACACCCTCACTCTCAGGCACACTCACATCCACACACTCACGCACACTCACTCACATCCACACACTCAGGCACACTCACTCACACCCACACTCTCAGGCACACTCACACCCACTCACATCCACACACTCACGCACTCTCACATCCACACACTCACGCACTAACTCACATCCACACACTCACGCACTCACTCACATCCACACACTCAGGCACACTCACTCATACCCACACTCTCAGGCACACTCACACACACACTCTCAGGCACACTCACTCACACCCACACTCTCAGGCACACTCACCCACATTCTCACACACTCACACACACTCACTCACACTCACATCCACACACTCACGCACACACACTCACATACACTCACACACTCACACACACACTCACACACAGACTAACACACGCACTCACTCACGCACACACTCACATACACTCACACACTCACACACAGACTAACACACACACACTCACGCACACACTCACTCACACACAGACTAACACACACACACTCACACGCACTCACTCATGCACACACACAGACTAACACACACACACTCACACACACTCACTCATGCACACACACACTCACATACACTCACACACAGACTCACGCACTTACTCACACACAGACTCACACACAGACTAACACACACACACTCACGCACACACTCACACACACTCACACACATACACTCACACACAGACTCACGCACTCACACACACACTCACACACACACTCACACACAGACTAACACACACACACTCACGCACACACTCACACACAGACTCACGCACTCACTCACACACACTCACATACACTCACACATACACACTCACATACACTCACATACACTCACGCACACACACTCACATACACTCACACACAGACTCACGCACTCACTCACACACACACTCACATACACTCACGCACACACACTCACATACACTCACACACAGACTCACGCACTCACTCACACATACACTCACATACACTCACGCACACACACTCACATACACTCACGCACACACACTCACATACACTCACACGCACACACTCACATACACTCACACACACTCACATACACTCACGCACACACCTTCACATACTCTCATGCACACACACTCACATACACTCACGCACACACACTCACATACACTTACGCACACACACTCACACTCACGCACACACTCACATACACTCACGCACACACACTCACACACAGTCTCACGCACTCTCACACGTACACTCACATACACTCACGCACACACACTCACATACACACACAGAGACTCACGCACTCACACACACTCACATACACTCACGCACACACACTCACACACACTCACATACACTCACACACAGACTCACACACACTCACGCACACACTCACGCACACACACACTCACACATACACTCACGTACACACATACACTCACAACTGTTTTCTAAAAGTGCTTATTTTGAATTCGGAAAGCATTTTTAGAAAAAAAGTTCAGCGTATGTGAGAACATTCTAAAAGGTAAATTCCATCAAATGCCAAACTTGGTAAAGTTCAATTTCTAAGTATACGACACGTCCTCAGGAGCGCTGTTTATTTTGGATGACTTGTGCATACCGTGAGAGATAGAACAACTCTTAGTACATCTCCTTAAAAGACAGCGTATGGAATGAACTATTTCGGAGATATTCTTTGTTATTTGTCTGAATTTTTCAATACAATAGCAATATGTTATTCATTTTCTTATCTCTTGGCCATGCAAGGAAAACGGAATTTGAAAGCTTTCACATAGCGACCAGGTTTGAAATATTTGACTGTCGCTTATTCCCATATTCCCCTTGCAGCTATAAGAACATTAGCAATAAGTTAACTTGTGCAAATGTTTGTCTCGATCAACACGAAGTAGATGGGAGAATAAGAGTGAGAAAGTGATTGTTAGTATTTAGGGACTTGAAAACGTGCACTTGTAGTGAAAGCTCACACCTTCCCTGCTGGCTATATACTGCGTGGTAAAGAAACTATGTATATTTGCTTGGCAGTAAATAAGCCAGACGCGGCATTCTAATGGATTATATCCTTTGTTAAATCAGTTTGTACTCATCCAGCGAGCGAGCGAGCGAGCGAGCAATTGGCTGGTTCCAATTACACAGGGAGGGTTCTCTCGCTAAGCTTCGCTCAGTGTCTGTATTACCCCTTCCGCCTTTCCTTCCGCCTTCTAGGTAGTATATCTATTGTCTTCCACGTCCACATTTCACCGCAAATATAGATTTTGAGGCCCCCAGAATTTAAAAAAAAAAAAAAAAAAAAAAAAAAAAAAAAAAAAAAAACAACAACATTTTTAGAAAAAAGGTGTGTGTGTGCGCGCGCGCGCGTGTAGAATACCTCATAAGCGAAAAGCTGGTTAAAAACCAAAGTTGGTATTTAAGTTTAATGTCTTTCAAGGATACGACACGAAATTTTGAAGAATACTCCACCACTCTAAACTACCGTTTACATGGAAAATTTTTCGAAAATTTTGATTTTCTTGAAATTGGCTCTAACGATTTTGATTAAAATGCCACATGTTTAAGATATTTGTGTAACAAATGAAATGTATATTTTTAATTTTCTGGCTATAGCCCATGTAGTCCTGTTTACTCTGGATGACTTTTGAATAACTTGTAAACCGTAAGAGATAGACAAAATCTTACTATACAAAAATTGTAGATCTCGCTAAAAGACACACTTTGTCAAAATAAATTTTTTTGTAGAGTGGACCATTTGGGAGATATTCCTTGTTATTTGTATCAGTTTCGGACAACTTAAAACTTTCGTGAAATGGAACATCGTTGATCTTTTTTTTATATGTTAAAGCATGCAAAGAGAATGGAATCTCAAAGCTTTACATTTGACTATCACTCAAAGCCTACTGTATTCTAATATTCCCCTTGTAGCTACAAGGAGATAAACAATAAGATATTATACAAATGTTTATCTCAACTAACATGAAAGTTACAGAAATAAAAGTGACAGAATAGTGAAGAATATATCCCAATTCTGTTTAAATGTTTTGCCAGACAATCATGTCCTGTAATCAACCTGAAGGTTGCAACTGCTGTTTTTCTAGGATACTCAGGAATTACTGTTTGAATGTTTGGTAGTTCCCATCTTTTACTCTTTGATTTTTCATAGTAATATTTTGCAATAATTTTTTTTGGATTCAGAGTTGACTAATCTTTTAGCTGCATAAAATGGTAAATTAACTATAGATTTCTGTACACTGCAAGAAAATCAGATTTCTCATTACCACTCAGTCCACAGTGAGCTGGTATGCATTGGAAGACTAGGTGTTTTTGAAGTGTGGTTAGATGGGTAAGGATTTTCCAACATTCTATAATTGTTTGGTTTTTTGGTGACAACTTGGAAGTAATTGCTATAATTGCTGCCCTGGAATCTGAGAAAATAACTGCTTGCTGAAAAAGTGAAATTGTATACAAAAGATTTTGTAGGGCCATTCTAATTGCTTCAATTTCTCCATCAAAGTTATTAGTTCCATAACTTAAAGATTTGTAATAGGAAAAGAGGTGACATGTGACCCCAGCCCCTGCTCCATCTTGGTTTGATATCAATGATCCATCAGTATAAATATGGAGCCATTCGTGTTCTGGAAATCTAGTATGGATTGTCTCTAATGCCAATCATTTTAGAACACTAGTTGGAGTATCACTTTTCTTAACTTCTTCTGTCAGGTGTAAATAATATGTGATGTCTAATGTATGTGTTGGATTGACTTTAGATATGAACTTTTTCCTTTGAATTAGGAAGGTGTACATCCTTCTTGATGTCTTGAATTTTGGAAAGAAAGCTCTCCTGAGTCTTAAGTGTATGTGTAAAATTTCTCTTGTGCCATGTATTGAATGGGAGTCTGATCAACTTTTCGTGTTGAATAAGAGCTGCTTTTTCTATTTCATATTCAATAGGGTATTGGTTGGTTAGTATTTCTGTAGCTGGTATTGGTGTGGTTTTGATAGCACCTGTAATTAGTCTCAAGACTTTGGCGTTGAAAGATTTGAATTTTTTTTGTATTTGCTGTTACAAGAACTTCGCTGCACTAAATAAATAATGGCTTTATATATACATTGTATGTTGTGTTAAGCGTTGCTCTGGAACATCCCCAGTTCATTCCTGTTAGATGTTTTAACAGTGAAAGGCGCCTTTCTGCTCTTTGTATTACATTTTCTAATTGTTTGGTCCATGTAAGTTTGGTATCAGATATAACTCCTAAACACTTTGCTTCCTTTGTTTCTTGTAATTTTGACCCTCAAAATTTAGTTTTATTTTTAATGGTTTTTTTCTTAGTGAAAAGATTTGGTAGTTTGATTTTGTTGTATTAACAGTCATTAAATTTCTTTGATCCACTTTTGTAGGTTGTTTAAGGATTGTTGCATGTTTTTTTCTAGTTTTGTACTTTTGTTTTTTGGTTTTCAAGTCCACATTACTAAGTCATCAGCAAACAGTGCACACTTCACATCTGATTCTTGTATTTGTTGTGGTAGATCATTAATAAATATATTAAAAAGTGTAGTGCTGAGCACTGCATCTTGTGGCAAGCCACGGTGTATTTGTTTATATTTAGATATATTTCTTCCATATCTGGTTGCAATAAAGCGTTGTGTTAGGAAATGACATAGCCCATGGGGGGCAATTAGTATTAGGTCTCATCCTTATACCATCCATCGCACATTGCCATGTATCCACAGAGGCCTTAGTGCTAGGCAAATGCTTCTGGTTCCGTACACAACGGGCAGATCAGTTGGCTCGGTATGTGGCGGGCAATTAGTATTCTAGGTCTCATCCTTATACCATCCATCGCACATTGCCATATATCCACAGAGGCCTTAGTGCTAGGCAAATGCTTCTGGTTCTGTACGCAACGGGCAGATCAGTTGGCTCGGTATGTGGCGGGCAATTAGTATTAGGTCTCATTCTTATATCATCCATCGCACATTGCCATGTATCCACAGGGGCCTTAGTGCTAGGCAAATGCTTCTGGTTCTGTACACAACGGGCAGATCAGTTGGCTTGGTATGTGGCGGGCAATTAGTATTCTAGGTCTCATCCTTATACCATCCATCGCACATTGCCATGTATCCACAGAGGCCTTAGTGCTAGGCAAATGCTTCTGGTTCCGTACACAACGGGCAGATCAGTTGGCTCGGTATGTGGCGGGCAATTAGTATTCTAGGTCTCATCCTTATACCATCCATCGCACATTGCCATATATCCACAGAGGCCTTAGTGCTAGGCAAATGCTTCTGGTTCTGTACGCAACGGGCAGATCAGTTGGCTCGGTATGTGGCGGGCAATTAGTATTAGGTCTCATCCTTATACCATCCATCGCACATTGCCATGTATCCACAGGGGCCTTAGTGCTAGGCAAATGCTTCTGGTTCTGTACACAACGGGCAGATCAGTTGCCTTGGTATGTGGCGGGCAATTAGTATTAGGTCTCATCCTTATACCATCCATCGCACATTGCCATGTATCCACAGGGGCCTTAGTGCTAGGCAAATGCTTCTGGTTCTGTACACAACGGGCAGATCAGTTGCCTTGGTATGTGGCGGGCAATTAGTATTAGGTCTCATTCTTATATCATCCATCGCACATTGCCATGTATCCACAGGGGCCTTAGTGCTAGGCAAATGCTTCTGGTTCTGTACACAACGGGCAGATCAGTTGCCTTGGTATGTGGCGGGCAATTAGTATTAGGTCTCATTCTTATATCATCCATCGCGCATTGCCATGTATCCACAGAGGCCTTAGTGCTAGGCAAATGCTTCTGGTTCTGTACACAACGGGCAGATCAGTTGGCTTGGTATGTGGCGGGCAATTAGTATTCTAGGTCTCATTCCTATATCATCCATCGCGCATTGCCATATATCCACAGAGGCCTTAGTGCTAGGCAAATGCTTCTGGTTCAGTACACAACGGGCGGATAAGTTGGCTCGATATGTGGCGGGCAATTAGTATTCTAGGTCTCATCCTTATACCATCCATCGCACATTGCCATATATCCACAGAGGCCTTAGTGCTAGGCAAATGCTTCTGGTTCTGCACACAACGGGCAGATCAGTTGGCTCGATATGTGGCGGGCAATTAGTATTCTAAGTCTCATCCTTATACCATCCATCGCGCATTGCCATGTATCCACAGAGGCCTTAGTGCTAGGCAAATGCTTCTGGTTCCGTACACAACGGGCAGATAAGTTGGCTTGGTATGTGGCGGGCAATTAGTATTCTAGGTCTCATCCTTATACCATCCATCGCGCACTGCCATGTATCCACAGAGGCCTTAGTGCTAGGCAAATGCTTCTGGTTCCGTACACAACGGGCAGATAAGTTGGCTTGGTATGTGCCGGGCAATTAGTATTCTAGGTCTCATCCTTATACCATCCATCGCGCATTGCCATATATCCACAGACGCCCTAGTGCTAGGCAACTGTCTCTGCCTCTATACGGAACGGGCAGATGGCAACTTCGAGACGTTAGTGCTAGGCAACTGTCTCTGCTTCTATACGCAACGGGCAGATGGCAACTTCGATACGTGTCCATCGAGACGTTAGCGCTAGGCAACTGTCTGCTTCTATACGCAACGGGCAGATGGCAACTTCGATACGTGTCCATCGAGATGTTAGTGCTAGGCAACTGTCTGCTTCTATACGCAACGGGCAGATGGCAACTTCGATACGTGTCCATCGAGACGTTAGTGCTAGGCAACTGTCTGCTTCTATACGCAACGGGCAGATGGCAACTTCGAGACGTTAGTGCTAGGCAACTGTCTGCTTCTATATGCAACGGGCAGATGGCAACTTCGATACGTGTCCATCGAGACGTTAGTGATAGGCAACTGTCTGCTTCTATACGCAACGGGCAGATGGCAACTTCGATACGTGTCCACAAAGGGAGTGTGGGAGTGCGGAGTCATATTCGCCAAAATTCACCATTATTTCCTTATATACAAATGTAACAAATGACACTTCTAGTTACTTTTATGCCACTTTATTTTCTCTAAAAGTGAATGACAATTCACAACTCGTGACCTTGCAACTCTACTGTTCTGTTCTACCGTGATCTTGACACAAAGACTGGTCAACTGTCCACAGCTCGCTCTGACAGTTCTACTCACTAAAGCTGATACAACACTGACTGTCTGGGATCGGCCTTTGTTCATGCCGCGCCTTACCTAAGAACGTAGTGGTGTGAGGTAGCTGAACTAGAGCCTTTTTTAATGTGCGGCCACCGCCACAACATGTCAAGGATTTCCGCATTATGTGAAAGCTTGGTAGCTTGAATGTTCTTAAATCATTATAGTACCAAAGAGAAGGCACACATGCTTTAAAATTTCATCTACTGTAAGTAGCAAAAAACAATAACGAGTTTATCGATAGAAAGTAGAGGTCGATATTGCGCATTGGGAATGCATTTGTTTCTAACTGCGTCTAGAGAGCTCTAGCGGCTGTTTCGTGACATGATCCCGACAGCTAAAAGCCTAATATGCACAATACGTGAATACTGGAGTTTGAAAAGCTAGCCGAGCCACGTGCGACAGTCCTCGATCCATCTGGAAACACGTAAACGCACACTTGATTAGCATGCAGCTTGAGTCCTTACCCACATTAATTTCAGCAAATGTTTTGATGACTATGTAAATGGAAAGATTGCATTAGATGTAGGAGCATGGTATCCGCCTATCGCTCGCTCTAGTTGGCACAGCAGCAAAGTGGCACTGCCCATTCACCACAGGCGGTGATGATTGTCTATCCTCATAGTGTGTGCCTTTTCGTAGCTAGTGATGTTTACGTATAATAAGCAGGCCAGGTATCGTATTCGACCCGAAATTTCACAGTTAAAATGCCATATGTTTAAGATACTTTTTATGACAAATGAAATGAATATCTTGAACTCTCACTTTAGCCTATGCGATCCTGTTTACTCTAGATGACTTTTGCATAACTGGTATAGGTACCGTAACAGATAGACCAAATCTTACTATACTAAAATGTAGATCTTGCTAAAACTCACAATTTATGTCCAAAGTTTTTTTTCTTTTTCTTTTTCTTTTCTTTTTTTTTTTTTTTTTTTTTTTTTTTTTTTTTTGTAGAGGATAGTCAAATTTAGTAAATTTAATATATGGTGTATGGCTTATTGACATTTGTTCACTAATTGTTATGTCAAAACGTGTTTTAAGTGGCAAATGAATAAATGAAGGACTTGGGGAAAGAAGGAGCTAACCCTTTCTTGTACAACGAATCAGATAGTGAAGAATTTCAAAAGAAATGCAATAATACAAATGCTGGTGTGTGATGAAAAAGGCCGTTAACCCATATCAAGATGCAGAATCGTACCAGTGATACACGAAGATCATTGTGTTGTTAATGTATCTGACTTGCCTGAGATAGATATGTAGAATCAAACACCTTCCATTAGAAATAGCAAACAATGTTCATTTGGCTGGCCCCGTAGCTCAGTTGGTGGAGCACTGGGTGCTGGTGCGATTCCCGGCTGGGAAGGTGGGAATTGTTCCTCCATTAGGATTATTCCCCATTCTCCCTAGAGTCTGGAGGTATGAATGGGAGTGTGGGTGCGTGTGTGTGGGTGCGTGTGCGTTAGTGCGTGTGTGTGGGTGCGTGTGCGTTAGTGCGTGTGTGGGTGCTGGTGCGATTCCCGGCTGGGAAGGTGGGAATTGCTCTTCCATTAGGATTATTCCCCATTCTCCCTAGAGTCTGGAGGTATGAATGGGAGTGTGGGTGCGTGTGTGTGGGTGCGTGTGCGTTAGTGCGTGTGTGGGTGCTGGTGCGATTCCCGGCTGGGAAGGTGGGAATTGTTCCTCCATTAGGATTATTCCCCATTCTCCCTAGAGTCTGGAGGTATGAATGGGAGTGTGGGTGCGTGTGTGTGGGTGCGTGTGCGTTAGTGCGTGTGTGGGTGCTGGTGCGATTCCCGGCTGGGAAGGTGGGAATTGCTCTTCCATTAGGATTATTCCCCATTCTCCCTAGAGTCTGGAGGTATGAATGGGAGTGTGGGTGCGTGTGTGTGGGTGCGTGTGTGTTAGTGCGTGTGTGGGTGCTGGTGCGATTCCCGGCTGGGAAGGTGGGAATTGTTCCTCCATTAGGATTATTCCCCATTCTCCCTAGAGTCTGGAGGTATGAATGGGAGTGTGGGTGCGTGTGTGTGGGTGCGTGTGCGTTAGTGCGTGTGTGTGGGTGCGTGTGCGTTAGTGCGTGTGTGGGTGCTGGTGCGATTCCCGGCTGGGAAGGTGGGAATTGCTCTTCCATTAGGATTATTCCCCATTCTCCCTAGAGTCTGGAGGTATGAATGGGAGTGTGGGTGCGTGTGTGTGGGTGCGTGTGTGGGTGCTGGTGCGATTCCCGGCTGGGAAGGTGGGAATTGCTCTTCCATTAGGATTATTCCCCATTCTCCCTAGAGTCTGGAGGTATGAATGGGAGTGTGGGTGCGTGTGTGTGGGTGCGTGTGCGTTAGTGCGTGTGTGGGTGCTGGTGCGATTCCCGGCTGGGAAGGTGGGAATTGTTCTTCCATTAGGATTATTCCCCATTCTCCCTAGAGTCTGGAGGTATGAATGGGAGTGTGGGTGCGTGTGCGTTAGTGCGTGTGTGGGTGTGGGTGCTGGTGCGATTCCCGGCTGGGAAGGTGGGAATTGTTCTTCCATTAGGATTATTCCCCATTCTCCCTAGAGTCTGGAGGTATGAATGGGAGTGTGGGTGCGTGTGCGTTAGTGCGTGTGTGGGTGCTGGTGCGATTCCCGGCTGGGAAGGTGGGAATTGTTCTTCCATTAGGATTATTCCCCATTCTCCCTAGAGTCTGGAGGTATGAATGGGAGTGTGGGTGCGTGTGTGTGGGTGCGTGTGCGTTAGTGCGTGTGTGGGTGCTGGTGCGATTCCCGGCTGGGAAGGTGGGAATTGTTCTTCCATTAGGATTATTCCCCATTCTCCCTAGAGTCTGGAGGTATGAATGGGAGTGTGGGTGCGTGTGCGCGTGAGTGTGAATTTAATGTTAAAATTAATCCAAAGTAACAGAAAGCCAAAGTTTAAAATGAGCGCTAAGCGAGTGAGTACCATTGTTGCAAGAAGTTGAACGCCGCCGATATGAAGTCCGTCGTTGAAGGCGGCGGCATATAAATGGAACATTACAAATCATTTTGGTTTTAGGAAAATAAAATGGTTTCTTTGCAGATGATTTAGGAATGTTTATTATGTACCTAACCTTTATTTTCTTCGTATTATATAAAGTGGTGTATTTTTGTTTTTCTCTTTGCGGGCTCTTCGTATTTCACGAAGTATTGATCCAAGTCCTGCAAAAGGTCCAGCAAGTCGCAAAAGGAAACGTAACTTCGATAACTAGCAGAAGAATAAACAAAATAGAGGACAGAAATATGTAATATCTGTCACCTAGACAAATAGTGAGATGCCGTTTATGCAGAGCATATATATATAATTCCTTTTGGAATGTACCTGCCCCTGTCAGCATAAGCAAGATCCACCTTTGAACCGCCGCAATTCCCATTGATATTAGAAAGTATGAACAACTTGTGGCGCCTGATGAGAATAAAGTAACACGTGCTCTTCAACATTTAGTGCAACTGGCACTGCATCGCTTTTAAACATGCACTTCTTTGCCTGAATACAACAATTAGCATTCACATCCATGTTTAAGGAATCCAGGCATTTGCATGGAGGACTCAAACAGAATATTGCATATACCGTATTTTATCGCGTAATTCGCCCCCCCCCCTTTCTTTTTCTCGAATAATTTGCTTGAAAACACTGGGGAGGGAATTATGCGAGTGGTGCTTCTAGGAATCCAGAAAGGAAGGGAAACCATGTAGTATTGTGTAAAAGTTATATAGGTAGGTATACAGTAATTTGTGAATGAACTGAATACATACCACGCTATCATTGGGCCTACAATGTATTGTGTAATTGTTTCTTTTCTCTGACTATTCTGCGGCCTCGCTTTCATCACTATTCAGATAACACATCTTCATGTTCACTCTTTTTAACAATATGACGACTTGTAATAAACAGACTTAGAAACACGTCTGCAACTCACATTTCAATTTTAGGATACGTTGTGACAATGGCAATACGAGTGTTTTTGTGGCAAGTGCTGCGCCCATTGTTGTCCATGACAGGCACCGCTACATCGATTGTTGCCCATTATGAAGTCATTTAAAGGCCGCTCCAATAAGAACGAACCAGGACTGGGAATTATGCGATGTTGAATACGTAAATAAATTTTAATGATGAAAAATCATAGTGGAGGGAAATATGCGAGGGGGGTGGGGGGCCCTTATGCGATGAAATACGGTATTTATTTGATTTGTACAATTTTTGAAACTTGAAGTACTGTTATTTCAAAATTAATTTGTGGCGGGTTAGTTCCTGCCTGTTGTGAGCTTGTATTGCACCTGCACTGATGATACTGGAAATGAAATGCTTGGGAAGAAAACGTTACAGATCTGTGCCAGTTATGAAGACAGGGCGGGCTTGAACCATGGACCTCGCATGTCACTCTCAACAAAGATGTTTAGTCAAAGTTTTAGGACATTTCGACAGTTTTTGCTATTTTATATTGACATAAAATTAAATGATTTGCAACTATTTTGTATAATACATACGAGTAACGTGTTTCAGTATTACTGTGCCTAGTATTTTGTAACAAAAAAGCAAATCCAGGCAACTGCAGTCAAATTGTTGTGATCCACGCGTGCTTTCCCCATCATATACCTACCGCAGTCACCACGTTCGGCTTTGCACTTATGATTTAGTTTGGGGAAATAAAGTGACTGGACTTGTCACTTGCCACAATAGATTCACTCCCAACCCTCCACAGTGTGAAGCATGAATGTGAGCTATCAAACAACGTTAGAACAGTTGCAGTGCAATGAGCTGGGGTTAATGGAATTTCACATGAAATACAAATTGCCTCTTGGCCAACCAATGGCTGGGCTTCACACACCATGCATGTTGGACCTAAGGCTGGGAAGCAAGTTTCACAGAATTGAGGCTGTCTTACAATCGAACTTACTTTCATAGCTATTCAGGAAATTAGTTCTTTGTGGCTACTCGACGCTAAACATTATGCTGGGTAATCCGTTTGTGTATGGATAAAATTAAACGTTATTATAAAGGCCAATAAGATTGTAGGAGACATTTCTTGCTGGATATATTATGTTTTAAGGTTGGCAATTGCCACACATGCCAGTAAACAATGCATAATCTGAAAATACAAATAAATATTGTATAGATGATTAAAATGGCTACTACAAATGAACAGCAGGCACAATGTGTTCTTTGCTATGCTAAATTTGAGAGCGCTAAGAGTTAAAGGGGAATTACGACGTGAATATGGTGTGCGTAATGTAAGACTCGATAATGTTGTGTAGGTATCGAACATTTGCAGAACATGCAGGATGTCGCAGGCGAAACTCAGTACCTACGAGAAGAAGCTATGACAAGGAGTCCTACGAAAAGTTTGCGTATTGTTACAAGCAAACAATTGAGGATCATGAAGCTCGTTTCAATTTTGCATCCATGGTGTGCCAGCGGATTGCAGGAGGTCGCAGGCGAAACTCAGTACCAGAAGCTATCTCTGGCGTATTGTTACAAGCCTTGGGTGATGAGGATCATGAAGCCCGTCCATGCTGTGCCAGCGAATTGCAGGAGGTCGCAGGCGAAACTCAGTACCAGAAGCTATCTCTGGCGTATTGTTACAAGCCTTGGGTGATGATCATGAAGCTCGTTTCACATGGTGCGCCAGCGGATTGCAGGAGGTCGCAGGCGAAACTCAGTACGAGAAGCTATCTCTGGCGTATTGTTACAAGCCTTGGGTGATGAGGATCATGAAGCTCGTTTCACATGGTGCGCCAGCGGATTGCAGGAGGTCGCAGGCGAAACTCAGTACCAGAAGCTATCTCTGGCGTATTGTTACAAGCCTTGGGTGATGAGGATCATGAAGCTCGTTTCACATGGTGTGCCAGCGGATTGCAGGAGGTCGCAGGCGAACCTCAGTACCAGAAGCTATCTCTGGCGTATTGTTACAAGCCTTGGGTGATGAGGATCATGAAGCCCGTCCATGCTGTGCCAGCGGATTGCAGGAGGTCGCAGGCGAAACTCAGTACCAGAAGCTATCTCTGGCGTATTGTTACAAGCCTTGGGTGATGAGGATCATGAAGCTCGTTTCACATGGTGCGCCAGCGGATTGCAGGAGGTCGCAGGCGAAACTCAGTACGAGAAGCTATCTCTGACGTATTGTTACAAGCCTTGGGTGATGAGGATCATGAAGCCCGTCCATGGTGTGCCAGCGGATTGCAGGAGGTCGCAGGCGAAACTCAGTACCAGAAGCTATCTCTGGCGTATTGTTACAAGCCTTGGGTGATGAGGATCATGAAGCCCGTCCATGCTGTGCCAGCGAATTGCAGGAGGTCGCAGGCGAAACTCAGTACCTGAAGCTATCTCTGGCCTATTGTTACAAGCCTTGGGTGATGAGGATCATGAAGCTCGTTTCACATGGTATGCCAGCGGATTGCAGGAGGTCGCAGGCGAAACTCAGTACCAGAAGCTATCTCTGGCGTATTGTTACAAGCCTTGGGTGATGAGGATCATGAAGCCCGTCCATGCTGTGCCAGCGGATTGCAGGAGGTAGCAGGCGAAACTCAGTACCAGAAGCTATCTCTGGCGTATTGTTACAAGCCTTGGGTGATGAGGATCATGATGCCCGTCCATGGTGTGCCAGCGGATTGCAGGAGGTCGCAGGCGAAACTCAGTACCAGAAGCTATCTCTGGCGTATTGTTACAAGCCTTGGGTGATGAGGATCATGAAGCCCGTCCATGCTGTGCCAGCGGATTGCAGGAGGTAGCAGGCGAAACTCAGTACCAGAAGCTATCTCTGGCGTATTGTTACAAGCCTTGGGTGATGAGGATCATGATGCCCGTCCATGGTGTGCCAGCGGATTGCAGGAGGTCGCAGGCGAAACTCAGTACCAGAAGCTATCTCTGGCGTATTGTTACAAGCCTTGGGTGATGAGGATCATGAAGCTCGTTTCACATGGTGTGCCAGCGGATTGCAGGAGGTCGCAGGCGATACTCAGTACCAGAAGCTATCTCTGGCGTATTGTTACAAGCCTTGGGTGATGAGGATCATGAAGCCCGTTTCACATGGTGCGCCAGCGGATTGCAGGAGGTCGCAGGCGAAACTCAGTACCAGAAGCTATCTCTGGCGTATTGTTACAAGCCTTGGGTGATGAGGATCATGAAGCCCGTTTCACATGGTGTGCCAGCGGATTGCAGGAGGTCGCAGGCGAAACTCAGTACCAGAAGCTATCTCTGGCGTATTGTTACAAGCCTTGGGTGATGAGGATCATGAAGCTCGTTTCACATGGTGCGCCAGCGGATTGCAGGAGGTCGCAGGCGAAACTCAGTACGAGAAGCTATCTCTGGCGTATTGTTACAAGCCTTGGGTGATGAGGATCATGAAGCTCGTTTCACATGGTATGCCAGCGGATTGCAGGAGGTCGCAGGCGAAACTCAGTACCAGAAGCTATCTCTGGCGTATTGTTACAAGCCTTGGGTGATGAGGATCATGAAGCTCGTTTCACATGGTGCGCCAGCGGATTGCAGGAGGTCGCAGGCGAAACTCAGTACGAGAAGCTACCTCTGGCGTATTGTTACAAGCCTTGGGTGATGAGGATCATGAAGCTCGTTTCACATGGTGCGCCAGCGGATTGCAGGAGGTCGCAGGCGAAACTCAGTACCAGAAGCTATCTCTGGCGTATTGTTACAAGCCTTGGGTGATGAGGATCATGAAGCTCGTTTCACATGGTGCGCCAGCGGATTGCAGGAGGTCGCAGGCGAAACTCAGTACCAGAAGCTATCTCTGGCGTATTGTTACAAGCCTTGGGTGATGAGGATCATGAAGCTCGTTTCACATGGTATGCCAGCGGATTGCAGGAGGTCGCAGGCGAAACTCAGTACCAGAAGCTATCTCTGACGTATTGTTACAAGCCTTGGGTGATGAGGATCATGAAGCCCGTCCATGCTGTGCCAGCGGATTGCAGGAGGTCGCAGGCGAAACTCAGTACCAGAAGCTATCTCTGGCGTATTGTTACAAGCCTTGGGTGATGAGGATCATGAAGCCCGTCCATGCTGTGCCAGCGGATTGCAGGAGGTAGCAGGCGAAACTCAGTACCAGAAGCTATCTCTGGCGTATTGTTACAAGCCTTGGGTGATGAGGATCATGAAGCCCGTCCATGGTGTGCCAACGGATTGCAGGAGGTCGCAGGCGAAACCTAGTACCAGAAGCTATCTCTGGCGTATTGTTACAAGCCTTGGGTGATGAGGATCATGAACTTCGTTTCACATGGTGCGCCAGCGGATTGCAGGAGGTCGCAGGCGAAACTCAGTACGAGAAGCTATCTCTGACGTATTGTTACAAGCCTTGGGTGATGAGGATCATGAAGCCCGTCCATGGTGTGCCAGCGGATTGCAGGAGGTCGCAGGCGAAACTCAGTACCAGAAGCTATCTCTGACGTATTGTTACAAGCCTTGGGTGATGAGGATCATGAAGCCCGTCCATGGTATGCCAGCGGATTGCAGGAGGTCGCAGGCGAAACTCAGTACCAGAAGCTATCTCTGACGTATTGTTACAAGCCTTGGGTGATGAGGATCATGAAGCCCGTCCATGGTATGCCAGCGGATTGCAGGAGGTCGCAGGCGAAACTCAGTACCAGAAGCTATCTCTGACGTATTGTTACAAGCCTTGGGTGATGAGGATCATGAAGCCCGTCCATGGTATGCCAGCGGATTGCAGGAGGTCGCAGGCGAAACTCAGTACCAGAAGCTATCTCTGGCGTATTGTTACAAGCCTTGGGTGATGAGGATCATGAAGCTCGTTTCACATGGTGCGCCAGCGGATTGCAGGAGGTCGCAGGCGAAACTCAGTACCAGAAGCTATCTCTGGCGTATTGTTACAAGCCTTGGGTGATGAGGATCATGAAGCTCGTTTCACATGGTGTGCCAGCGGATTGCAGGAGGTCGCAGGCGAAACTCAGTACCAGAAGCTATCTCTGGCGTATTGTTACAAGCCTTGGGTGATGAGGATCATGAAGCCCGTCCATGCTGTGCCAGCGGATTGCAGGAGGTCGCAGGCGAAACTCAGTACCAGAGGCTATCTCTGGCGTATTGTTACAAGCCTTGGGTGATGAGGATCATGAAGCTCGTTTCACATGGTGCGCCAGCGGATTGCAGGAGGTCGCAGGCGAAACTCAGTACGAGAAGCTATCTCTGACGTATTGTTACAAGCCTTGGGTGATGAGGATCATGAAGCCCGTCCATGGTGTGCCAGCGGATTGCAGGAGGTCGCAGGCGAAACTCAGTACCAGAAGCTATCTCTGGCGTATTGTTACAAGCCTTGGGTGATGAGGATCATGAAGCCCGTCCATGCTGTGCCAGCGAATTGCAGGAGGTCGCAGGCGAAACTCAGTACCTGAAGCTATCTCTGGCCTATTGTTACAAGCCTTGGGTGATGAGGATCATGAAGCTCGTTTCACATGGTATGCCAGCGGATTGCAGGAGGTCGCAGGCGAAACTCAGTACCAGAAGCTATCTCTGGCGTATTGTTACAAGCCTTGGGTGATGAGGATCATGAAGCCCGTCCATGCTGTGCCAGCGAATTGCAGGAGGTCGCAGGCGAAACTCAGTACCTGAAGCTATCTCTGGCCTATTGTTACAAGCCTTGGGTGATGAGGATCATGATGCCCGTCCATGGTGTGCCAGCGGATTGCAGGAGGTCGCAGGCGAAACTCAGTACCAGAAGCTATCTCTGGCGTATTGTTACAAGCCTTGGGTGATGAGGATCATGAAGCTCGTTTCACATGGTATGCCAGCGGATTGCAGGAGGTCGCAGGCGAAACTCAGTACCAGAAGCTATCTCTGGCGTATTGTTACAAGCCTTGGGTGATGAGGATCATGAAGCCCGTTTCACATGGTGCGCCAGCGGATTGCACGAGGTCGCAGGCGAAACTCAGTACCAGAAGCTATCTCTGGCGTATTGTTACAAGCCTTGGGTGATGAGGATCATGAAGCCCGTTTCACATGGTGTGCCAGCGGATTGCAGGAGGTCGCAGGCGAAACTCAGTACCAGAAGCTATCTCTGGCGTATTGTTACAAGCCTTGGGTGATGAGGATCATGAAGCTCGTTTCACATTTTGCGCCAGCGGATTGCAGGAGGTCGCAGGCGAAACTCAGTACGAGAAGCTATCTCTGGCGTATTGTTACAAGCCTTGGGTGATGAGGATCATGAAGCTCGTTTCACATGGTATGCCAGCGGATTGCAGGAGGTCGCAGGCGAAACTCAGTACCAGAAGCTATCTCTGGCGTATTGTTACAAGCCTTGGGTGATGAGGATCATGAAGCTCGTTTCACATGGTGCGCCAGCGGATTGCAGGAGGTCGCAGGCGAAACTCAGTACGAGAAGCTACCTCTGGCGTATTGTTACAAGCCTTGGGTGATGAGGATCATGAAGCTCGTTTCACATGGTGCGCCAGCGGATTGCAGGAGGTCGCAGGCGAAACTCAGTACCAGAAGCTATCTCTGGCGTATTGTTACAAGCCTTGGGTGATGAGGATCATGAAGCTCGTTTCACATGGTGCGCCAGCGGATTGCAGGAGGTCGCAGGCGAAACTCAGTACCAGAAGCTATCTCTGGCGTATTGTTACAAGCCTTGGGTGATGAGGATCATGAAGCTCGTTTCACATGGTATGCCAGCGGATTGCAGGAGGTCGCAGGCGAAACTCAGTACCAGAAGCTATCTCTGACGTATTGTTACAAGCCTTGGGTGATGAGGATCATGAAGCCCGTCCATGCTGTGCCAGCGGATTGCAGGAGGTCGCAGGCGAAACTCAGTACCAGAAGCTATCTCTGGCGTATTGTTACAAGCCTTGGGTGATGAGGATCATGAAGCCCGTCCATGCTGTGCCAGCAGATTGCAGGAGGTAGCAGGCGAAACTCAGTACCAGAAGCTATCTCTGGCGTATTGTTACAAGCCTTGGGTGATTAGGATCATGAAGCCCGTCCAAGGTGTGCCAACGGATTGCAGGAGGTCGCAGGCGAAACTCAGTACCAGAAGCTATCTCTGGCGTATTGTTACAAGCCTTGGGTGATGAGGATCATGAAGTTCGTTTCACATGGTGCGCCAGCGGATTGCAGGAGGTCGCAGGCGAAACTCAGTACGAGAAGCTATCTCTGACGTATTGTTACAAGCCTTGGGTGATGAGGATCATGAAGCCCGTCCATGGTGTGCCAGCGGATTGCAGGAGGTCGCAGGCGAAACTCAGTACCAGAAGCTATCTCTGACGTATTGTTACAAGCCTTGGGTGATGAGGATCATGAAGCCCGTCCATGGTATGCCAGCGGATTGCAGGAGGTCGCAGGCGAAACTCAGTACCAGAAGCTATCTCTGACGTATTGTTACAAGCCTTGGGTGATGAGGATCATGAAGCCCGTCCATGGTATGCCAGCGGATTGCAGGAGGTCGCAGGCGAAACTCAGTACCAGAAGCTATCTCTGACGTATTGTTACAAGCCTTGGGTGATGAGGATCATGAAGCCCGTCCATGGTATGCCAGCGGATTGCAGGAGGTCGCAGGCGAAACTCAGTACCAGAAGCTATCTCTGGCGCATTGTTACAAGCCTTGGGTGATGAGGATCATGAAGCCCGTCCATGGTGTGCCAGCGGATTGCAGGAGGTCGCAGGCGAAACTCAGTACCAGAAGCTATCTCTGGCGTATTGTTACAAGCCTTGGGTGATGAGGATCATGAAGCCCGTCCATGCTGTGCCAGCGAATTGCAGGAGGTCGCAGGCGAAACTCAGTACCTGAAGCTATCTCTGACGTATTGTTACAAGCCTTGGGTGATGAGGATCATGAAGCCCGTTTCACATGGTGTGCCAGCGGATTGCAGGAGGTCGCAGGCGAAACTCAGTACGAGAAGCTATCTCTGGCGTATTGTTACAAGCCTTGGGTGATGAGGATCATGAAGCCCGTCCATGGTGTGCCAGCGGATTGCAGGAGGTCGCAGGCGAAACTCAGTACCAGAAGCTATCTCTGGCGTATTGTTACAAGCCTTGGGTGATGAGGATCATGAAGCCCGTCCATGGTGTGCCAGCGGATTGCAGGAGGTCGCAGGCGAAACTCAGTACCAGAAGCTATCTCTGGCGCATTGTTACAAGCCTTGGGTGATGAGGATCATGAAGCCCGTCCATGGTGTGCCAGCGGATTGCAGGAGGTCGCAGGCGAAACTCAGTACCAGAAGCTATCTCTGGCGTATTGTTACAAGCCTTGGGCGATGAGGATCATGAAGCCCGTCCATGGTGTGCCAGCGGATTGCAGGAGGTCGCAGGCGAAACTCAGTACCAGAAGCTATCTCTGGCGCATTGTTACAAGCCTTGGGTGATGAGGATCATGAAGCCCGTCCATGGTGTGCCAGCGGATTGCAGGAGGTCGCAGGCGAAACTCAGTACCAGAAGCTATCTCTGGCGTATTGTTACAAGCCTTGGGTGATGAGGATCATGAAGCCCGTCCATGGTGTGCCAGCGGATTGCAGGAGGTCGCAGGCGAAACTCAGTACGAGAAGCTATCTCTGACGTATTGTTACAAGCCTTGGGTGATGAGGATCATGAAGCCCGTCCATGCTGTGCCAGCGAATTGCAGGAGGTCGCAGGCGAAACTCAGTACCTGAAGCTATCTCTGACGTATTGTTACAAGCCTTGGGTGATGAGGATCATGAAGCCCGTCCATGGTGTGCCAGCGGATTGCAGGAGGTCGCAGGCGAAACTCAGTACGAGAAGCTATCTCTGGCGCATTGTTACAAGCCTTGGGTGATGAGGATCATGAAGCTCGTTTCGCGGATTGAAGGTGATGATGGTTGTTTACAGACGAGGCTACTTGCAACTGCATTTTTGAGCTAGACAAAATGCACAGCACGTGCGTGCTTGAAAGTTAATGTACCTATGGTGTGGAGTGAGCCTCAATAAAGTGTGTGCGGAAAAGGCAATACCTACGCCATGAAGCTTATTTGGATATGTTGCGCACCCCCTCACTGGGCATGGGAACGTATATTGTGTAGTCGTGGTGGGCCCATTGCTTGGCCCCCGCATTCCCCAGATCTAACCCTTCCCAACTTCTTCTATGCACAGAAACTCAGGATTACGTTACAACGGATGTGGGCAGTTATGAGTAAAGCCCGGATTTTTATATAATATCAAGGAGCGAAATATGTACATATTTATGTAACAAAAAACATCAAAATATGTAATGAAATATGTAAAATTATATAATAATCTAAATGCTAAGATTACCACCTCAAGTGTAAATGCAGACTGCAAATTACCCAGAATTGTGTAATTTTATGGGTCTGTAAGTACATAAATCAATTACAATGAATTTAAATGTACTAAACGTAGAATTAATTATAGAGAAAATGTTTTGTTTTATGCAGAATTTACCTAAAATTTATTTTCAAGAAGGTAATCACGAAATAAAAAATGTGTTTTGGATTATTTATTAAAATTACTCATTTCACATAATTATTTTACTTAAATTTTAGACGGTAAAGCAATGTTGAAATACTGAAACAATTTATCAATGAGTGAAACAATCAGTTCAAAATAATTAAATTTTATAATGAGGAAGCATTTTCAGTTTTCTATCTCTTGACATACAATGAACAACCAGGCATTTTCATGTTGAGTCTTTCGCTTCTTTCAACGTGCAGCGAATAATCATATACTTTTCCATATTTTCAGGGGTCATTGTCTCCTATCGGATAAAATGTTTTTATAAGCAGAGAAGCTTCTCTCCACGTCACACGAAGTAACAAGAACATATTTTAGCATAGACATCTGATTTGCAGAGAAATGTTTGGATAAATCGACAGTCACCATTTAGCACTTTAGGCACGGACACAAGCGTAGAGTACCCTGGATTCCTGTTTAGCACAACTTTGAATTTTTCACCTACCTTCCTTCCTACAGCTACTCTAAGCTTCTGTGATGCACGTTCCATTAAATCCATAGATTCGTGAAGAAGGGAACCTGATGTTTCCACCTGCTTGATGGTGTTACGCAACCAGCCGAAGTTACTTTTGATGTAAGCAAAGAAGCTTGCCACTACCCCATCTTGTAAGTACTGACTCAGGAGGCAAAGGGACATGTTGGAGGTGATTTTTATAGCACTGAATTTTGTGCGGTGCGTTCACGAAGACCTTTTTTGTTGCTGATATCAACTTATTCACACAGGGAAAATTACTTGTTACTATTTCAGCAACATTGCAATGCATGTGCCAAGCAGGTAAATTCGGGTAGAAAACCTTAAGGGCAGTAGCAGCTTTAATCATGTACGCTGTGGCATCTGAATACATAATTAAAACCTTTTCCTCACACACACCCTCTGGCCACAGAATCTTCATCCCATCATAAACGAATCTTGCAATTGTAGAATTATTTGTTTGTTCTAACATCTTGCAACACATTAGAAATGATTTTGCTGGACTTTCGGAATCTAGTTTTCCTATTACTAAATTTGCTATGTACCAACCCATGTCATCAGCGGCAAACCAAATAAAGGAGTCTCCAATTGCATTCCGTATATGAGCAACTACTTCTCCATAACACACATGAAAATACTTTTTCCTCAGAGTAGATTCATCAGGAATAACTTTCTCGTAATATTTTTTTTAGAAAGGAGCGAAATTGAGGAATTTGAAGTTAATGCCACGAGATATTAGCTGCAACCATTGCCCTGCACAACTCTTTAAAATCATTTCCGGGCAATTCCTGTTGCATTTGTGTCAACAGAACTTGCTTTCTAGAATACTAGGTGTTTGTTGCGTATGTGAAAAACACTTTTGATATGTTGTTCCAATTGAGGTTTCATGGAACAGCCAATTCTTTTACCTCATGCTTGACAGACTATTAGTTTTCCATTGGTTCCAAAGGCGCTATCTAATTTCACCCATGAATTCAACTTGCGGGATAGCGACGACGCAACTGCTGCCATTTTACTAAGACTTGCAGGAAACTAACTGCAGTATTATCGCCTCGCTATATTGATGGTTGTCCAGCGGCTCACTTTGTTTCGTCGCAGCTATTATATTACAAGATGCCGACTTTGCGACAATGGCAACAAAGCGCTACGAGAAACGTGACACTGGAGGTCAACATTGTCGAGCGGCACCTGCTTTCATATAAACGGACAACAATCAGAACGAGGCAAGGCGAGGCGGTTATTATCGCATTCTTAATTTAACTTGCATCCTATTTCGCAGATTGATTATTGTTGCTTTTAGCAAAACTTGTGAAAACAGTAGTTTATAATGTGACCACAATATTTTTTAAAAAAATAACAAAAATTGTATGTAACGAAACCCAGAAAATATGTACGTTTTATGTAATGTTAAAATATGTAGAAACGTGCAAAATATGTAAAAATCTGTAAAATAAAAATTTGTAAGGGAGTCCGAAATGACGTAATTCGCCAACATTTTTACTTCTCATTGAAATATTATGCACGATTGAAAATATGTAATTACATAAAAATCCGGGCTCTAGTTATGAGTTATGCAGGGTCATGTGGGCTGAGGGATCTCCCTCTTTCAGTGCTCTATACCTATACAACGTTTCAACAAATAAAGTTCAAAGGTAAACTTTTTATGTTTTTATTGTATCCATATCCAAACGGAAATTATTTGAATACAGCTTTTGTTGTAGTTGTACAGGTGAACCATAGGTTAGGATAGTAGCAATTTGCTGTATATTGATTTTAATGTTGCATAACTTGCCTTGGCCGATGAAAAACAAGAGTGGTGACTTCAAAACATGCATGACCGAAAATAACGAAAAATAAAACCTAACAGCAACAAATATCTCAATGTCACGCGTTTTACTTGGCATGAATTGTAGGTTTTAATGATTTGTACTATTCCTTCATAAGTTTGTTACTTTATCTTAGGCTTTCCCAGTAATACAAAATTTACTTAAAATGATTTCACATCACGTTTATTGAAAAATTGAAAATATAAGTTTTAATCTTCGTATCATTATTTTAAAAATGCGCTGTTTTAATAGAGATCATTACAGCTGTAGGTATTTGAAAAAATGTGTGTTGCACTCACATGACTTTCTCTACTCTTGTGCTAACCATTCTTACAAACTCTTATTCCTATATCTTCAACGTGTTAGTTGAGTTCAACACTTCCAGATATTATCTTATTGCTTATTTCCTTGCAGGTACAAGGGGAGTATGAGAATACAGTAGGCTTTGTGCGATAGTCAAATCTTTTAAGGCTTTGAGATTCCGTTCTCTTTGCACGGCCAAACAGATAAAGTGAATAACGACCTTCCATTTGAAAAAGTTTTACTGCAAAGCTCACACAAATAACAAGGAATATTTCCGAAATGGTTCACTACAAATTATAATATGATATTATACATTGGGCGTTTTAACGAGATCTACATTATGTGATAGGTTATAGCTAGAAAATTGTAAATGTACAGTTAATTCGCCGTAAAAATATCTTAAACATGTGGTCTTTTAGTAAACATCGTTGGAGCCAGTTTTGAGAAAATGAAAATATTCGAAAAATATTGGATGTAAAGAATAATCTGGGAAGGGGGATTTTCTTGAAAATGTTCGTGTGCCGCGCTTGAAAGGTTTTAACCTACTTTCCGTCCGTTTTTTAGTTATGCTGCTCACCTACACACACGGACCTTTTTCTAAAAGTCTGACGTGTTGCACTCACATGACTTTCTCTACTCTTGTACAAACTCTTATTCCTATATCTTCTTCGTGTTAGTTGAGATAAACATTTGTACAAATTATCTTATTGCTTATTTCCTTGTAGGTACAAGGGGAATATTAGAATACAGTAGGCTTTGTGCGATAGTCAAATCTTTTAAAGCTTTGAGATTCCGTTCTCTTTGCACGGCTAACATATAAAAACTGAGTAGCGATGTTCAATTTGACACAAGTATAAGTTCTCCAAAACTCACACATAACAAGGAATATCTCCAAAATGTTTCACTCTTAAAAAAATGCTTGGACATAAATGGTGTGGTTTAGCAAGACCTACATTTTTACATGTTCTACTAGTAAGTAGACGAAGTATTGTATTCCACCCAAAAATTCGATGTCGAGATTTCACCGCAAATATGTTTTGAGAGCCCCTGAATTAAATTTTTTTTTTTGAAAAAGGTCCGCGCGCGCGTCTGTGTGTGTGTGCGCGTCAGTCTGTGGACAAAATAACTCAAAAACGAAAAGTGGGTTAAGAACCAAAGTTAATTAAGTTTAATGTCTTTCAAGGATGCTAGACGAAGATTTTGAAGAAAATAGTCCCACCCTAAACTACCCTTTACATGGAAAATTTTGGTTTTCTTGAAAATGGCTCAAACGATTTTGATTAAAATGCCATGCCTAAGATATTTGTATGACAAATGAAATGCATATTTTGACTTTTCTGGCTATAGCCCATGTAGTCGTATTTACTCTGAATGAATTTTGAATAACTCATAAACCGTAAGAGATACACACAATTGTACAGTACAAAAAATGTAGATCTCGCTAAAACCCACAATTGATGTCTGATTTTTTTTTTTTTTTTTTTTTTTGGTAGAATGAACCATTTCGGAGATATTTCTTGTTATTTGTGTCAGTTTCGGAAAACTAAGTTTCGTGAAATGAACATCGTTGTTCATTTTTTTTATATGTTAAGAGTGCAAAGAGAACAGGATATCAAAGGCTTAAAAGATTGACTATCGCACAAAGCCTACTGTATTCCCATATTCCCCTTGTACCTGCAAGGAAATAAACAATAAGATAATTTGTACAAATGTTTATCTCAACTAACACGAAGAAGATATAGGAATAAGTGTTTGTAAGAATGGTTAGTACAAGAGTAGAGAAAGCCATTTTTTTTTCTATAGTAAGATTTGGTCTATCTCTAACGGTTTACCAGTTATGCAAGTCATCCAGAGTAAATACGACTACAGGGGCTATAGCCAGAAAATCCAAGACATACATTTCATTTGTCATAGAATACCTCAAACATATGGCATTTTAATCAAAATCGTTTGAGCCATTTTCAAGAAAATCAAAATTTTCCATGTAAAGGGCAGGTTAGGGTGGAGGAATTTCCTTCAAAATCTTTGTGTCGCATTTTTGAAACACATTAAACTTAAATACCAACTTTGGTTTTTAACCGACTCTTCATTTTTGAGTTATGCTGTCCACAGACTGACAGACTGACACACAGACACGCACGCACGCACGCACGCACACACACACACACACATACACACACGGGCCTTTTTCTAACATTTTATTTTGATTCAGGGCGCATCTCGACATCGAAATTTTGAGTGGAGTACAATACTTCCTCTACTTTACTGTGCGTAGTAGAGAAAGTAAAAATAGTTATTTTTGGGTGGAAGGCCATGCTTCGCCTTTATCGTATGCATAGTAAAGAGTGTAAAAGAGCTAGTTTTTCCATGTGAAAGGCGGGGATTTGGGGAATGTTATTGAAATCACGTTTGTGCGTGCAGGAGCAAAGTGATGCACTGTTTTAGCTTGGTTAGGTAGGACTTGCAATACACAGAAGAGAAAAAGGAAGTTGACATTGGCATTGCACTGACCTGCGGCTGTGGTCTCGCCAAAGTCTTGAGGTGCACCATAGTGATGTTCACTCGCAAACGTCAGGCTGAAGACTGATGCTGGCATACTGCACTGCAACCGGTCGGTCGGTCGGCCGGCCAGCCAGGCGGGCGGAGACCTTACGGTAGGTGTTCTAAGGCAGCAAGCACTCAGCATTTTGCTTCACAACAGCCCAGCAATGATATGGCACATTGAGAATGAATTTTGGTTTTAATTGACCAATGATATTTTTCTAGCTTGTGACCAGAGAGCTGTAGTGGCCATTTTATTACACGGCCGCTTTAAATAGTTTCTAGAGCGAAAAGTCTAATACGCACAATTTGAATCTTAACATCGGGCCCAAATGACCTTGTCAACGATCCCTTGAACTCAACTGGCTAACCCGCTCTCCCACTCACACACTCACCCACTCTCACACTCACTGAAACTCATTTGCTCACACACTCGTTCACACACACACACTCATTCGCTCACACACTCACTGAAACTCATTCGCTCACACACTCGTTCACACACACTCACTCAGCCACTCAGACACACTCATTCAACCACTAACACACTCAGTCACACTCACCCACTCATACACTTACTGACACTCCCACTCACACTCATTCACACACTCAGTCACACAATCGCACATTCACTCCCATAACCATTTACCCGACCATTCACTCACCGAACCACTCACGCACTCACCAACTCACTTATTTACTCACTCTCCCACCTACCCACTCACTTATCCAACCACTCACTCACCCAACTACCCTTTCACTCACTCCCTCACCCACCCAACCACCAAACACTCTCCCGCCCTCCCAGTAACTCTCAATTCCACACCCACTTATTCAGCCACTTACTCGTCCACCAGCTCAAACTCACTCACTCTCTCGCCCACCCAGTAACTCAATTCCTCACCCACTCATTCAGCCACTTACTCGTCCACCAGCTCAAACTCACTCACTCTCCCGCCCACCCAGTAACTCACTCAATTCCTCACCCACTCATTCAGTCACTTACTCGTCCACCAACTCAAACTCACTCACTCTCCCGCCCACCCAGTAACTCACTCAATTCCTCACCCACTCATTCAGCCACTTACTCGTCCACCAACTCAAACTCACTCACTCTCTCGCCCACCCAGTAACTCAATTCCTCACCCACTCATTCAGTCACTTACTCGTCCACCAACTCAAACTCACTCACTCTCCCGCCCACCCAGTAACTCAATTCCTCACCCACTCATTCAGCCACTTACTCGTCCACCAACTCAAACTCACTCACTCTCCCGCCCACCCAGTAACTCAATTCCTCACCCACTCATTCAGTCACTTACTCGTCCACCAACTCAAACTCACTCACTCTCCCGCCCACCCAGTAACTCTCACTCAATTCCCCACCCACTTAGTCACTTACTCGTCCACCAGCTCAAACTCACTCACTCTCCCGCCCACCCAGTAACTCTCACTTAATCAGCTACTCACTCATACTTAGTACTATTTCGTTGTCCTCACTTTCATGCTCTATTGGATTTTCATCTTGTGCTCTGATTTCCAGAGAATTTGTTTCTCTAGCTTTATTGTCGACGAACTCCATATTTTCTTTGTATTGTTTTTATATCTCTTTAAATACTATTTGTGTATTTGGATACCATTATTCTTATAGAGTGGAGTTTCTTGTAGGTATCTCAACAGTCACAGACGACTGCTGGTCTAATTGTTTCATACATATACAGTTGGTGCAAAATATGCTGTATTAACTGTAACTGCATTGTTGCCATAGCATCGAAAGATCTGGGTAGAACATGTAGGCACTTGATATCAACTAGGATATGTGCAATCGAGCTTTTTACTTCTAATTGCAGATTAAGTGCAAAAGTGTTGTAAGGTCACATTTGCATAAACGGTATATAAGGACTGCATAATCGTTCCTCGAAAGAAGATGGTTTTTTAATACATTCTAGTGTATCCACACATTTTATACCGCAACTTGTCACCATTTTCGGAACTTTTAGTTTTGCAATATAATTCTTACAAGTATTACACACGTGTGAACAAGCATAATTGGATATCATTTCAACAAAATCTTCAAAATTGCCGCTTCCATGTTTTCTTTTAATAATATTTGTGTTCAGTTTACAAACAAATTGTTCCCCTTCGCAAGAGCAGCAAACATATTCTGGTACATTTTTTATGCTTCGGATAAAATTCAATTTTAATCTTGACGAATCATTGTCTGGTTGCACTAATTTGTTATAGAAGTAGTGCCTTGAACAGAGAATCTCATTACTTATTTGTCCTAGTTTTGATGTTTTATCCTTCACTTCAGAATATGTATGTCATTTTCATCAGTTCTAACCTTGTTCATGTGCTCCTTGTTTTTCTTTCTTTCCATTTCTTTATAATTTTCCACTTTTCTGATTTGCTGCTTATAGTCATTGTTTCTGTTCCCTTCAGATTCCCTGTATTCTTCATCTTCCCTGGCTTGCTGCTTATAGTCTTTGTCTCTCTTCCTTTCAGATTCCCTGTATTCTTCATCTTCCCTGGCTTGCTGCATACATTCTTTGTCTCTCTTCCTTTCAGATTCCCTGTATTCTTCATCTTCCCTGGCTTGCTGCATACATTCTTTGTCTCTCTTCCTTTCAGATTCCCTGTATTCTTCATCTTCCCTGGCTTGCTGCATACATTCTTTGTCTCTCTTCCTTTCAGATTCCCTGTGTTCTTCATCTTCCCTGGCTTGCTGCATACATTCTTTGTCTCTCTTCCTTTCAGATTCCCTGTTATCTTAATTTTTCCTGGCTTGCTGCATACATTCTTTGTCTCTCTTCCTTTCAGATTCCCTGTTATCTTAATTTTCCCTGGCTTGCTGCATACATTCTTTGTCTCTCTTCCTTTCAGATTCCCTGTATTCTTCATTTTCCCTGGCTTGCTGCATACATTCTTTGTCTCTCTTCCTTTCAGATTCCCTGTATTCTTCATCTTCCCTGGCTTGCTGCATACATTCTTTGTCTCTCTTCCTTTCAGATTCCCTGTTGTCTTCATTTTCCCTGGCTTGCTGCATACATTCTTTGTCTCTCTTCCTTTCAGATTCCCTGTATTCTTCATTTTCCCTGGCTTGCTGCATACATTCTTTGTCTCTCTTCCTTTCAGATTCCCTGTATTCTTCATTTTCCCTGGCTTGCTGCATATAATCTCCGTTTCTGTTTGTTTCAAATTCTCTGTAATTTTTGTCTTCTGTGACTTGCCACTTATACTCTTCGTTTCGGTTCTGATTTTCTTATTTGTGTTCTCTGGTTTGCTGCTTATACTTTCTGTTTCTCTTCCTTTCAGATTCTTTGCAGTCTTCATTTTCCCTAGCCTGTCGCTTATCGGCTTTATTTCTTTCATGTTCCTGATCACTATATTCTTTACCTTCGCACAATGCTTTCATGCCAGCTCTTCTTTTTTCTGCTCTGTGAATGGGAGTGATGCAACTTTCTCTTTTTACTATCGTTTTGACCTATTAACTCATCCCTTGTTATCCTATGGCCTGAATCAACATTAGCCTCAAATTTGTTGAACACTAAAGGAACTGATGTGAATGAGTCATCGGAATCATTGGCTATTGGGAACTTGTTTACCAGTAAATTTAATAACTCAAATTCTGGAAAGCAAGCGCAACAGCTACCCCTTCTGCATCGTACAAACCCCTTGGATTACAACAGTGTGGATCAAACAACCAGTACATGCACTCGTTCTTAATAAGAGCTGTAGACTTTAAGTGTGCAGTAAACACATCATATCATAGTGATATGATTCCTTGTAATTAAAATTTATCAGTGCACTGCAGGCTACTTTTTCGTCATCAATTATAATATCCTGCAGCCAAACTTCATCAGCACACAAGCAAGGTGGATTTGGCACAATAGCATAATAATTTGAAATTGATTTCAAGGGCAAATCATTGCCTAAATGAAACATTTTATCAGCAGCATGCAAATTTCAAACATTAACACTTACCACAGTTGATAAACAACGTCATCACTGATGTCACCAAATATAGCATGATTTTGGCTAATAGAACCAGCAATCACTTACTGCAAAGGATTTCTTAAGATTAAAGTTAAAGCTATTTCGGTTTTAAAGACATTATGAAAAGTCTGGGATCATAAAAGTAAACAAATAGTGGAAACAGCTAAAAATGCTATTATAACAAATAGTAAATACAAATTAAACTTATAATGAAACAGTGTTTGTTAAATAGTAACCTCTATTATGAAGAGCCTTGGAACATAAAAGTAAACAAATATTACGAACAGCTGAAAACAGTGGATGTTATAACAAATAATAAATACAAATTAAACTTAAAATGAAACAGTCTTACGTATTTGTTGAATAGTGACTCCTCGAAGTGAAGTTCAATGCGCTGATGGACAGGCAGCTCCGAGATTTTTTACATTCGTAATTTAATGTCATAAAATCTTTGTATCTTGCGAAAACCGCATTCAAGTGTATCGTTCATCATAGTGACAAGCGCTTGCCATGGAAAAGAGAAACGGGGAGGCTTTGAGTGGTAGACAAATGTTTTGAAGCTGGTGGCTATATACAGGCGTTGAAGTACAGGTATTGGAAGACTCGCACAAATAACAAGCAATATCTCCGAAATTAAGTTTTCAGAATTTTTCATTCTGGTGAAGGCCATGGAGTCTACAATGGCCGAAAGCTTAATGTCTTTAAACCTCACACAGCTGATCACCCGTGAAGCCTTAATTAATAACGTGCACTGTGAAAGCTTTAAGTCTTACATATCTCTGAAATGGTTCAATCCCCCAAAATACCAGTTACGCAAAAGTCATCCAGAGTAAACATAATTACATGGGCTATAGCCAGAAAATTCAAAATATACATTTCATTTGTCATAAAAATATCTTATACACGTTGTTTTAATCAAAATCATTCGAGCCATTTTCAAGAAAATCAAAATTTTCCAAAAATTTTTCATGTAAAGGGTAGTTTAGGGTGGAGCAACATTTTTTTTCAGAATCTTCACGTGGTATCCTTGAAAGACAAACTTAAATACCAAATTTGGTTTTTAACCAACTTTTCGTTTTTGAGTTATGCTGCCCAAAGGCTGACACACATGAACCTTTTCTAAAAATGGTTTTATTTGGATTTAGGGGCCTCAAAACATATATTTCCGGTGAAATCTCGACATCTATTTTTTTTGGATGGAATACAATACTTCCTCTATTTACTATACTTAGTAGAGAAAGTAATAAATGATAATAGAGAAAGTCATGTGAATGTAACAAATCTGGCTTTTTATTCCATTTATCTTTCTACATAAAATTTTGGTGACTACTCTATCTGTTCCAGTGTTGCTTATTTTATATAGTTATGTTCGGAACAGAATACTACATTTATAATCACTGTTATTTATCCATGTGAATATTGACACAGTTTGTCACTGAGAATGTGCCAATAATAAACATTAGTCTTTAAAAGCAGAAGAAAAACTTAAATCAATGTGGACAGTTAGTGTCTATAAAAATCACAATCTACAAGCAGCCTGTAAATCATTCTGCAACTGGCATGTCACAAGTTAAATTGAAATAATTGTGCCAGTAATTTATAAATATAGAGGCAAATAATCATAAACTGAGTAATTAAAGAGTTTAAAATCATCTTCATAATGCTGATACAGTCGATAAAGAAGATGCTTTGGTATTCTAGAGTAATACTTGTGACTGTATCTTGGCCCAGTATGACCTTTAGGGTTTATGTGTCGTATAGGTATCTTAGATGGGAGTACGTCCTGTAGTTTGAGCTTTGTGATCAGAAAGCTTTCCTCAGTATCTAAGGATTCAGTTTTTAGTATGTAATGGTAATTTAAATCACAAGGTGCACAAGAGTCTGTATATGGTCTCCAATGTTCGTCATCCTGGTAATATTTCAAATTTACAATGTATTCAAGAAATTCTTCAAATGTTGGTTCAATCTTAAGGACATATTTTTTGCGATATTTTCTCACAATAGAACGTCCATATCTTTTGTAGTAGAATTCTTGTCCTTCGCGATTCTCCAGTTTGTCTCTGTATGCTGAAAGAAGACGTTCAAATGGATGGCGAACAATGATGAATCTGGTAGCATTTACCAAATCCTGCAATAACAGAGTGTATTATGCCAAACAGTGTAAACAGCAAAACTGTAGCAGAACTTATTTTAAAGTGAATGTAAGTGGGTTTACCTCTAAAGCTCTAGAAATGTTCTTCTCTTTAGGATATGCCTCATTTGCAATATCTATGAGTCCTATAATTCCAAGATCCAATTTTTGACGTACAGCAGGCGTGATTGCTCCCTTTAAAATGGCAAATATCTCTAACCATGCAGAAGAGCTGGCTTTATAAATTGGACACCATGCTAATTTATATGCTCTGAAAAAATAACATTAATTTGCCTTTTATGAACATTAAAATGACGCAATAAATGCAGCGAAGCATCACAAATTTGAGCTCCACTTTAGAACAAAACACTAACTTGATAACTTAACATGCCTATTTTAAACTTTAACTAAATGTAATCGCTAGATCACAGTGTAGCTCTACCTAATGTCTTATATTAGTTCCGGAAAGGTTCTGTTGAACAGTTGTTGGTATCAGCATGCAGCAAATGTGATCTAGGAGTTCCTGTTGAATGGGATGAACGGTCATGTGATTTAGTGTTATATGTCATCAGGTCTACATACAACATGACACAAATGTGAACATCTAGGTGTTCCTGTTGAATGGGATGAACGACGTCATGTGATTTAGTGTTATGTGTCATCAGGTCTATATACAACATGACAGAAATGTGAACATCTAGGTGTTCCTGTTGAATGGGATGAACAATGCCATGTGATTTAGTGTTATTTGTCATCAGGTCTACATACAACATGACACAAATGTGAACATCTAGGTGTTCCTGTTGAATGGGATGAACAACGTCATGTGATTTAGTGTTATTTGTCATCAGGTCTACATACAACATGACACAAATGTGAACATCTAGGTGTTCCTGTTGAATGGGATGAACAATGTCATGTGATTTAGTGTTATTTGTCATCAGGTCTACATACAACATGACACAAATGTGAACATCTAGGTGTTCCTGTTGAATGGGATGAACAGTGTCATGTGATTTAGTGTTATTTGTCATCAGGTCTACATACAACATGACACAAATGTGAACATCTAGGTGTTCCTGTTGAATGGGATGAACAATGTCATGTGATTTAGTGTTATTTGTCATCAGGTCTACATACAACATGACACAAATGTGAACATCTAGGTGTTCCTGTTGAATGGGATGAACAATGTCATGTGATTTAGTGTTATTTGTCATCAGGTCTACATACAACATGACACAAATGTGAACATCTAGGTGTTCCTGTTGAATGGGATGAACAATGCCATGTGATTTAGTGTTATTTGTCATCAGGTCTACATACAACATGACACAAATGTGATCTAGGTGTTCCTGTTGAATGGGATGAACGACGTCATGTGATTTAGTGTTATTTGTCACCAGGTCTACATACAACATGACACAAATGTGAACATCTAGGTGTTCCTGTTGAATGGGATGAACAATGTCATGTGATTTAGTGTTATTTGTCATCAGGTCTACATACAACATGACACAAATGTGAACATCTAGGTGTTCCTGTTGAATGGGATGAACGATGCCATGTGATTTAGTGTTATTTGTCATCAGGTCTACATACAACATGACACAAATGTGATCTAGGTGTTCCTGTTGAATGGGATGAACGACGTCATGTGATTTAGTGTTATTTGTCACCAGGTCTACATACAACATGACACAAATGTGAACATCTAGGTGTTCCTGTTGAATGGGATGAACAATGTCATGTGATTTAGTGTTATTTGTCATCAGGTCTACATACAACATGACACAAATGTGAACATCTAGGTGTTCTTGTTGAATGGGATGAACGATGCCATGTGATTTAGTGTTATTTGTCATCAGGTCTACATACAACATGACACAAAAGTGAACATCTAGGAGTTCCTGTTGAATGGGATGAACGACGTCATGTGATTTAGTGTTATTTGTCACCAGGTCTACATACAACATGACACAAATGTGAACATCTAGGAGTTCCTGTTGAATGGGATGAACGATGCCATGTGATTTAGTGTTATTTGTCATCAGGTCTACATACAACATGACACAAATGTGAACATCTAGGTGTTCCTGTTGAATGGGATGAACAATGCCATGTGATTTAGTGTTATTTGTGATCAGGTCTATATACAACATGACACAAATGTGAACATCTAGGTGTTCCTGTTGAATGGGATGAACAACGCCATGTGATTTAGTGTTATTTGTCATCAGGTCTACATACAACATGACACAAATGTGAACATCTAGCTGTTCCTGTTGAATGGGATGAACGGTCATGTGATTTAGTGTTATGTGTCATCAGGTCTACATACAACATGACACAAATGTGAATATCTAGGTGTTCCTGTTGAATGGGATGAGCAATGTCATGTGATTTAGTGTTATTTGTCATCAGGTCTACATACAACATGACACAAATGTGATCTAGCTGTTCCTGTTGAATGGGATGAACAACGCCATGTGATTTAGTGTTATTTGTCATCAGGTCTACATACAACATGACACAAATGTGAACATCTAGGTGTTCCTGTTGAATGGGATGAACAATGTCATGTGATTTAGTGTTATTTGTCATCAGGTCTACATACAACATGACACAAATGTGATCTAGCTGTTCCTGTTGAATGGGATGAACAATGTCATGTGATTTAGTGTTATTTGTTATCAGGTCTACATACAACATGACACAAATGTGATCATCTAGCTGTTCCTGTTGAATGGGATGAACGGTCATGTGATTTAGTGTTATTTGTCATCAGGTCTACATACAACATGACACAAATGTGAACATCTAGCTGTTCCTGTTGAATGGGATGAACGGTCATGTGATTTAGTGTTATTTGTCACCAGGTCTACATACAACATGACACAAATGTGAATATCTAGGTGTTCCTGTTGAATGGGATGAACAATGCCATGTGATTTAGTGTTATTTGTCATCAGGTCTACATACAACATGACACAAATGTGAATATCTAGGTGTTCCTGTTGAATGGGATGAGCAATGTCATGTGATTTAGTGTTATTTGTTATCAGGTCTACATACAACATGACACAAATGTGAATATCTAGGTGTTCCTGTTGAATGGGATGAGCAATGTCATGTGATTTAGTGTTATTTGTTATCAGGTCTACATACAACATGACACAAATGTGAACATCTAGGTGTTCCTGTTGAATGGGATGAACAATGTCATGTGATTTAGTGTTATTTGTCATCAGGTCTACATACAACATGACACAAATGTGAATATCTAGGTGTTCCTGTTGAATGGGATGAGCAATGTCATGTGATTTAGTGTTATTTGTTATCAGGTCTACATACAACATGACACAAATGTGAACATCTAGGTGTTCCTGTTGAATGGGATGAGCAATGTCATGTGATTTAGTGTTATTTGTCATCAGGTCTACATACAACATGACACAAATGTGAACATCTAGGTGTTCCTGTTGAATGGGATGAACAATGTCATGTGATTTAGTGTTATTTGTCATCAGGTCTACATACAACATGACACAAATGTGAATATCTAGGTGTTCCTGTTGAATGGGATGAGCAATGTCATGTGATTTAGTGTTATTTGTTATCAGGTCTACATACAACATGACACAAATGTGAATATCTAGGTGTTCCTGTTGAATGGGATGAGCAATGTCATGTGATTTAGTGTTATTTGTTATCAGGTCTACATACAACATGACACAAATGTGAACATCTAGGTGTTCCTGTTGAATGGGATGAGCAATGTCATGTGATTTAGTGTTATTTGTCATCAGGTCTACATACAACATGACACAAATGTGATCTAGCTGTTCCTGTTGAATGGGATGAACAATGCCATGTGATTTAGTGTTATTTGTCATCAGGTCTACATACAACATGACAGAAATGTGAACATCTAGGTGTTCCTGTTGAATGGGATGAGCAATGTCATGTGATTTAGTGTTATTTGTCATCAGGTCTACATACAACATGACAGAAATGTGAACATCTAGGTGTTCCTGTTGAATGGGATGAGCAATGTCATGTGATTTAGTGTTATTTGTCATCAGGTCTACATACAACATGACAGAAATGTGAACATCTAGGTGTTCCTGTTGAATGGGATGAACAATGTCATGTGATTTAGTGTTATTTGTTATCAGGTCTACATACAACATGACACAAATGTGAACATCTAGGTGTTCCTGTTGAATGGGATGAACAATGTCATGTGATTTAGTGTTATTTGTCATCAGGTCTACATACAACATGACACAAATGTGATCTAGCTGTTCCTGTTGAATGGGATGAACAATGCCATGTGATTTAGTGTTATTTGTCATCAGGTCTACATACAACATGACAGAAATGTGAACATCTAGGTGTTCCTGTTGAATGGGATGAGCAATGTCATGTGATTTAGTGTTATTTGTCACCAGGTCTACATACAACATGACACAAATGTGAACATCTAGGTGTTCCTGTTGAATGGGATGAACAATGCCATGTGATTTAGTGTTATTTGTCATCAGGTCTACATACAACATGACACAAATGTGAACATCTAGGTGTTCCTGTTGAATGGGATGAACAATGTCATGTGATTTAGTGTTATTTGTCATCAGGTCTACATACAACATGACACAAATGTGAACATCTAGGTGTTCCTGTTGAATGGGATGAACAATGCCATGTGATTTAGTGTTATTTGTCATCAGGTCTACATACAACATGACACAAATGTGAACATCTAGGTGTTCCTGTTGAATGGGATGAACAATGTCATGTGATTTAGTGTTATTTGTCATCAGGTCTACATACAACATGACACAAATGTGAACATCTAGGTGTTCCTGTTGAATGGGATGAACAATGTCATGTGATTTAGTGTTATTTGTCATCAGGTCTACATACAACATGACACAAATGTGAACATCTAGGTGTTCCTGTTGAATGGGATGAACAATGTCATGTGATTTAGTGTTATTTGTCATCAGGTCTACATACAACATGACAGAAATGTGAACATCTAGGTGTTCCTGTTGAATGGGATGAACAATGTCATGTGATTTAGTGTTATTTGTCATCAGGTCTACATACAACATGACACAAATGTGAACATCTAGGTGTTCCTGTTGAATGGGATGAGCAATGTCATGTGATTTAGTGTTATTTGTCATCAGGTCTACATACAACATGACACAAATGTGAACATCTAGCTGTTCCTGTTGAATGGGATGAACAATGCCATGTGATTTAGTGTTATTTGTCATCAGGTCTACATACAACATGACAGAAATGTGAACATCTAGGTGTTCCTGTTGAATGGGATGAACAATGTCATGTGATTTAGTGTTATTTGTCATCAGGTCTACATACAACATGACACAAATGTGAACATCTAGGTGTTCCTGTTGAATGGGATGAACAATGTCATGTGATTTAGTGTTATTTGTCATCAGGTCTACATACAACATGACACAAATGTGAACATCTAGGTGTTCCTGTTGAATGGGATGAACAATGTCATGTGATTTAGTGTTATTTGTCATCAGGTCTACATACAACATGACAGAAATGTGAACATCTAGGTGTTCCTGTTGAATGGGATGAACAATGTCATGTGATTTAGTGTTATTTGTCATCAGGTCTACATACAACATGACAGAAATGTGAACATCTAGGTGTTCCTGTTGAATGGGATGAGCAATGTCATGTGATTTAGTGTTATTTGTCATCAGGTCTACATACAACATGACACAAATGTGAACATCTAGCTGTTCCTGTTGAATGGGATGAACAATGCCATGTGATTTAGTGTTATTTGTCATCAGGTCTACATACAACATGACAGAAATGTGAACATCTAGGTGTTCCTGTTGAATGGGATGAACAATGTCATGTGATTTAGTGTTATTTGTCATCAGGTCTACATACAACATGACACAAATGTGAACATCTAGGTGTTCCTGTTGAATGGGATGAACAATGTCATGTGATTTAGTGTTATTTGTCATCAGGTCTACATACAACATGACACAAATGTGAACATCTAGGTGTTCCTGTTGAATGGGATGAACAATGTCATGTGATTTAGTGTTATTTGTCATCAGGTCTACATACAACATGACACAAATGTGAACATCTAGGTGTTCCTGTTGAATGGGATGAACAATGTCATGTGATTTAGTGTTATTTGTCATCAGGTCTACATACAACATGACAGAAATGTGAACATCTAGGTGTTCCTGTTGAATGGGATGAACAATGTCATGTGATTTAGTGTTATTTGTCATCAGGTCTACATACAACATGACAGAAATGTGAACATCTAGGTGTTCCTGTTGAATGGGATGAGCAATGTCATGTGATTTAGTGTTATTTGTCATCAGGTCTACATACAACATGACACAAATGTGAACATCTAGCTGTTCCTGTTGAATGGGATGAACAATGCCATGTGATTTAGTGTTATTTGTCATCAGGTCTACATACAACATGACAGAAATGTGAACATCTAGGTGTTCCTGTTGAATGGGATGAACAATGTCATGTGATTTAGTGTTATTTGTCATCAGGTCTACATACAACATGACACAAATGTGAACATCTAGGTGTTCCTGTTGAATGGGATGAACAATGTCATGTGATTTAGTGTTATTTGTCATCAGGTCTACATACAACATGACACAAATGTGAACATCTAGGTGTTCCTGTTGAATGGGATGAACAATGTCATGTGATTTAGTGTTATTTGTTATCAGGTCTACATACAACATGACACAAATGTGAACATCTAGGTGTTCCTGTTGAATGGGATGAGCAATGTCATGTGATTTAGTGTTATTTGTTATCAGGTCTACATACAACATGACACAAATGTGAATATCTAGGTGTTCCTGTTGAATGGGATGAACAATGTCATGTGATTTAGTGTTATTTGTTATCAGGTCTACATACAACATGACACAAATGTGATCTAGCTGTTCCTGTTGAATGGGATGAGCAATGTCATGTGATTTAGTGTTATTTGTTATCAGGTCTACATACAACATGACACAAATGTGAACATCTAGGTGTTCCTGTTGAATGGGATGAACAATGTCATGTGATTTAGTGTTATTTGTTATCAGGTCTACATACAACATGACACAAATGTGATCTAGCTGTTCCTGTTGAATGGGATGAGCAATGTCATGTGATTTAGTGTTATTTGTTATCAGGTCTACATACAACATGACACAAATGTGAATATCTAGGTGTTCCTGTTGAATGGGATGAACAACGCCATGTGATTTAGTGTTATTTGTCATCAGGTCTACATACAACATGACACAAATGTGAACATCTAGCTGTTCCTGTTGAATGGGATGAACAATGCCATGTGATTTAGTGTTATTTGTCATCAGGTCTACATACAACATGACACAAATGTGAATATCTAGCTGTTCCTGTTGAATGGGATGAACAACGCCATGTGATTTAGTGTTATTTGTCATCAGGTCTACATACAACATGACACAAATGTGATCATCTAGGTGTTCCTGTTGAATGGGATGAACAATGCCATGTGATTTAGTGTTATTTGTCATCAGGTCTACAAAATGAACAGTGTTTCACTGCAAGGCGGGTAGCAACCGGTCCAGAAATCAGTCCGTAGTAGTTCCTCCACTACTACATATGTGCTGTTCAATCATCAAGGACCCAGTTGCCCTCTGCATTGTGCACTCGATGGAACTTGCATTGTCCTATTTTACATTTGTGGATTTGAATGATGTGGCCAGGGGCACAAATTTTTCCTCCCACAACATATTTGGTTTCGTAAATCACTTTACGACAGTAGTTTTATTATCTGCAACAATACGTTCAGGAACATACAATTTTTGCTTCTCCACTGCAATAAATTCTACTCCTGTGCATGATTGTAAAGAAGTAGAACTCTAGAGAAAGCATGGTCAGGAGTTTTCAAATTAACTGGTTGTTTCCAAATGACGGCACACAATTCTTGGAGAAGTTGGCTATATTGTTACAAATGAGGCATCTGTTGGCTGCTATGGCAGAAGTCAGTGTGCTTGCGCATGCACATTAGTGAACCTTCTCTCTCATGTCACATGCTTCAAAGTATCTCCGAAATTTGTAAACATGTTTTATAAAATATAGACACACATGCTTATATTCTAAAGTAAGAACAAATTAGAAACTAAAAGCTTCACTTATCTTAGCAATGTTGGACGTTCTTTTTGCAGAAGTGAAGTTTTTACTTTCCAATTTGTTCTTACTTTAGAATCTTGTTGCTTCACTGTTAATAGCTTCAATTTCCTTATTTAACAGATGCTTATATTATGTTGAATGTAAACATACAAGACGCGTTTCTGGAGTGATTGTTGCCATCATTAATTGGATGTTGAGGGCTGTTCCTGTAGACCTGAGCTACCCTGTGGCTTCTAGTGGAACCACACAGTACCATTGTGCTGCAATAATGTGAGCGTTCCTTGGACATAAACAACAGCACAGTTTGGCAACTAAGGTTATAACAGTGTAGTCTTTTATGCTATGTAAAATTTGTTAAAAACAAATGGGTAGTTGTATAATGTAATGGTTTTTTCTTTATCACTTTGTTTTGCCGCATAAATAATATATCCTAAAAGGAACAGGAAACGACATAGTTAATGCAATTCAAAACCACCATTTACTTTTTTTTATTAGGGATTTGAGGCTATTGAAACATCAGTGCTGTTGTATGGCGCCACACAGCGTTAGGATTAGCAATTGGTATAATTACTAGGGCTAGGAAGTTCATGCATTTGCATGTTTTTTCACAGGGGTTAAAAATGTATGTTTTTACATTAAATGCACAGACTCAGGGGTCTCCGTCTAGGGGATATGTGAATAGCCACCACAAGGTACCCAAGCTGAGCAGAACATTACTTCCACTTACTGGTGTTTTGCTCCTCACTGTAACTTTTCTATCTGACCTTACCTTGGTCATCTCTTGTTCTCTTCCGACCCCGATGCTATTAGGGTTCCCGAGGGCTAGGGAGTCTTTATTTTTCCAACCTCTCCATTTCTCTATAAAATCTTAACCCCTAACATGCTGACCTGTCATGGCATGTAATACGTCCTGTGATTGGTGATCAGAGGATATGGTCAGTGAATTTATTTTGATAATTCTCCCGATCAGGTCGGTGAGACCCGTAAACCAACGACAGGTGTGGTCCCCCAGACATTCTGGGGGTTGTGAGAGAGCGATGTGACCGCCAAAACATAAAAATATGGTGCTCTCTAAAAAACGGTTACCATTACTGCTATTGATCTCTTCAATATCATTGTGAAAAATATTGGAGAGCAAGAGGATTAATGACTTCATTGTCAGAAATCCAGCATTAGCTAACAACTAACAACAACATTAAATGCACGAATTATGGAATTTTCAGTTATTTGGACATGATTTTATGGTGCATATAACTGAATATTTTCTTGATTTTGATAAATGCACAATATTTTAATATTATAGCCCCTATATTGCATATTTTAATGATTTTTATGGCTTTTTATTATTTTGTTCCACAGAAGAGAACCTCCCCCCTTCAATCCTTAAAACTCATAGTAGTTTCCTAGAAAAGGTAACACAGATTAAATCCAAATTGAACATTCCTAACACCAGAGAAAATCTACTTATTGGAGAAAATCCATTGGAATTATTGCAACCTACCTTCAATTTGGAATTAATAGAGGAAATAAGTAAATCAGACACACCAAAAGAAATACAAAAACTTCTAGCTCTGGAAACAATCAATACTAGGTATCCCACAGAAGAATGGCTGCACATATATACTGATGGATCCTCGAAGGAAAACCTTACTGGAGCTGGAGTTACATGTTCACATTTTTCCTTTTATCATTCTGTTGGCAGAGACACAACAAATTATGATGGAGAAATAGAGGCTATATACATTGCTCTCCGACAATTATTAAATCTTCCCTTAAATAAATTTAACAAGGCAGTAATTCTTTCAGATTCTAAAGCTGCAATTCAAGGAATATGTTCAAATACTACAAAGAAGTCAACAAAAATTAGAGAATGCTACAAAATGTTAACACAACTCCAAAAAGTTAATAAGACTGTTCATCTCCAATGGATTCCAGCACACTGTGGAGTCATGGGGAACGAAGCTGCAGACTCACTTGCAAAGAAAGGCACAACAATAAAACAAAAGTCTAAATTCAATTTCTCATATTCCTCAATAAAACGCTTGATCATTAAAAATTTTTGTCATTCATACCTACAAGAAATAGAAACAAATGCCAAAGATAAAAAATGGATTACACTACTTTCCAACCCAGATATAATCCCCCAGAGACCAAGGAAAGCAGCTGTTGCAGCCTTCCGACTATTGACAAATCATGACTGCTTGGCAAGTCATCTCTACAGAATAGGTATCTCAGCCTCACCAATATGTGTCCTGTGTAACAATCCAGCAGAAATGAATGAAGAACACTTGAAGACCTGTGAAGCATTAAGATCAGAAGAAACTACAGTTCAAAAGTATTGGAAAGCACAAATGCTAATGGCTTCATTGCCAGATGCAAGGCACTAGAAAACAACAAACAACAACAACATTATTTTGTTCCATCTGGATAATATTTTTCATGTTGCAACTCGCAAGGTGGTGAGAACTGATGCTGAGTCGTGTTGTCATGCTGTGAATCCCCTGTTTCCATCCTTTCATTATACGTATGTGCGCAGAGAGTAATCAGTGCCTTATCTGAGAAGTTTATATTAACAAAGATAAAGCGCAGGTCAATGTTTTGAGCACCACGATTATAGCAACGCTCGCCTGCCCACCAGTAGTTGTGTCGTGGTCTTCAAACGTAACAGTGTTGTGAACTGGTTCCCACCAAATTAAATTAGGGGAATAAAATGTTAAAAAGGTCTTCAAATGCCAAAAATAAATCCAACTTTGAGTGCTAGATTAATTAATTTACAGAAAGAGTTTTCGGGTGATTTAATATCTATAGATAATAGGGTACTGTTTTGTGGAGCGTGTGAGAAGAATGTAGGGAGTGAGAAAAGATTTCAAATAGTTCAGCACATAAACACAGGAAAACATAAGGAGAATTTAATTAGAAAACTTGCAAACAAAGAACGTGTTCAAAAACAGCTAGTAGAGTGTTTAGGAAGTAGGGTTGCTGAATTATATGACTTGTGCCAAGCATTTTTAGCTGCTGATATTCCCTTGTTCAAAATTAATAATCCGACATTTAAAAACTTTCTTGCCAAGTGTACTCAGCAACATGTGCCTGAAGAAAGTACACTGCGTAAGACTTATGTAGGACATTGTTACAATAACGTATTGTCAAATATACAAAACTGAATTGGTGGATCAGTTTGTGTGGTTGTCTGTTGATGAAACCCCTGATTCTGAGCGCCGTTCTGTTGCTAATATAATCGTGGGTGCTTTAAATAATGAACAAAAGATTACACCTTATCTTCTTAATGTGTGCGAATTGTCGGCCTTTAACAATGTAACTGTGACCCAGTTTGTGATGGACACTTTGAAATTACTATGGCTATGTGGAATCAAATGCGACTGGTTACTTTTATTTGTTACTGATGCAGGTCCTTATATGGTGAAATCAGGACAAACTCTGAAAGGTATTTTTCCTAACTTAATTCATATAACTTGTTTGGCGCACGCTCTTCATCGCATTTCTGAGACAATACGTGATTCTTTGCCGCTGGCAGATAGATAAGTGTCCAGCACCAAGAACATTTTTGTTAAATCTCCTAAAAGAGTTGTTTAGATAAACAGCACCTAATATCCGACTTCCACCTGCACCAGTGTTAACTCGATGGGGAACATGGGTCGATGCAGTTTTATATTATACTGAGCACACAGAAATAGTCAGAGAAGTTGTTAATTCATTGAACTCGAAAGATGCTTCATGAATGGAAACTGTGCAAAATACTCTGTCAGACACTGGGTTAAAAGAGGATCTTAGTTTCATATCTGTCCATTTTTCTTTCTTACCAACAGCCATAACAGCATTGGAAGCTGTAGGATCTCCTTTGCATGAATCACTTACTGTCTTTGAAAAAACAATATATGACCTAAGTTCGGTTCCTGGTAGCACAGGACAAAAAGTTAATTATGTAATTTCAAAAAATTCTGGTTATAAACAGATGTGTGATATTCGAGACATCCTCGAAAGAAACCCATGTGTCACACCAAGAGACTTGACTCTCTCTGTAAAGCAGTTAACATCATTAAAATATGCCCCGATAACATCTTGTGATGTGGAGAGAAGTTTTTTACATTACAAAAGTGTTTTGTGAGACAACATATGATGTTTTACAGTTGAACATTTTTGCAAAGTGTTTGTTGCGAACTGCAATTTAGCAGTTAATACTAGCAGCCGGACCACTTCTGCTTCAACGTCTAAGGAATACTGTAACTTTATTTATTATTTATACCAACTCGTCTTGTCTACTTCAAAGGGACATCAATCGTTTTAATTAATAGTGCATATTTCTTAGCATATTTTCAATTTTTTAAGACCATATATGCATGCATATTTCAGTGTTTTTTTGGGCATGAACTTCCAAGCCCTAATTATTACATTTATTCTTCAACTTCCCTGTTCTACCACTATCACAGTATCAGGGAATATTGCTACGTATCACTGCAAGCTAAATCTTCTGACAAAGTAGTTTACAAAGTTGATCTAGATTAGTTACTAATTACTACATACTTGTGCATGAAAAAAGACGTGACAATTCTCTTCCATTGTGGTATTTTCATTATTTTACTGAGGTTTAGACCATTACTGTGACAAAGACTAGATATTCTTGTGCGCCTGCGATTCATTTCCTGTGAAATCATTTCCTGCAAATGAAAGAAAAGATTCACTGTGTGTGGGATATATAATTTATCACTTAACAAAGGCATGGTATTAACTGTCATATTAAACATTCGGTATAATTATGTTAAAAGATTAAATACAAGAGATGTAAGAAAAGTTAACAATTTCATCTTAAAATGCCATAACATCTACAATTTCAGTAATTGAGTAAAATTGTATGTATTTCATTCACATGACTTTCTCTATTCATTCTTCTACAAATATTCTTACAAAAGAATAACTTGTAGGTACGTATTTCTTGTTAAGTGAGATAAACTTTGATTCCACATGCACATTTACACATTTGTTCTAGGTGCAAGAAGAATGCACTAGGCTAAAGTATCCCATTGCCACCTGTTGGCCTCAAATTCCCACTCTTCACATGACCATCAGAAAAAACAAATAGACACTTACCACTTGAAAAATTTATAAATATTTGACAATTCAAATTAATAACAAAGAACATATTGGAAACTATTAATCCCACAAAAAAAAAAAAATTATATAAATTCTCTGCTTTAATGGGAGCTGCATTTTGGTGCTGTAAAATGTTGTTTATCTCTTATGGTCTACCAAGTATACAAAAGTCATTTTGAATGAAGTCTTCAGAGGCCATTTCCATAAAACTTAAGAAATGCATTTTATTTGTTTTGCATATATCTTAAGCATAATGGTATTATAGCCAAACAAGTGAACAATTTTTTAGAAAATGAAGAATAAAAATTTTCATGTAAAGGGTATTTTAGGCCTTGTGAGAAATTGCTAGTAGAACAAATAGTTAATCTTAATACAGTATAACCTTGTTAGTGTGAACTTGCAGTTAACGTGAAACAAATATTGGCCCTGGCAAGAATACATCAGTTCTTATGGGAAGTTTTATTGGTTAACATGAATTTCTGTTAAGGCGAATAACAAGGTCTTTTTCAGTTCCTAGTGTAATTAAAATTCATTGTAACACAAACTTCTGATGTTACAGTATTTTTAAGTGTTAGTTTTTTTCCAAAATGAATGCAAGAAATGTAACTAGAAAGCTAATTACCCGTTGTTGACTGTTTCTGATGTACTGTAGGTCAGCAGCCACAATTATCACCTCAACAGTAAGCAAATTCAATAATGTGTGCACTAACATTTAGAAATGTAGTCGATGCCAGCTGTTCTTTTACTTGTGGCCAAATCAAGTTAGAATACTGAATAAAAGTCTACAAAAGGTAGCACATGAAACATGGCAAAGGGGAAACAGCTTTAAATGTAGAGGTAAAGCTTAAGATTCTAGATAAGTGGATCGAGGTACAAAGAAAACAGCAATTACAGAGCAAGTATTGAATCTGGGTTTTTGAGTCACTTTATTTACACTCACCTTCAATTTTAAAATATTGGAAAAACTGGAATGTTTTCAAGATCATTCAATCTCATACTCAGCTGTTGGGTGACTGAAGCCAACTTCTTCCTCTAGCACATCTCTGTTACTACGGTCCAGTTGCCATCTGGTGTTAGGGGAACATGTTAAAAAGAAAGGAAAAACTGCAGGTAATTTTACAAACTACTACACTGACACCCATTACAAACACAAACTGGAAATATACAAGGGCAGATGGAAATGTAATGCACAACAATTTTTTTACAAAAAAGTTTAATAATTAAAAGAGATCACAAATGAACTTACATCTTTCATCTACTTTTCGATATAGTCACCAAGTTTGTCAACACATTTTTGCAATCGTGGTACCAGTTTCAATATGCCCTGTTTGTGGAAGCCCGTTCGGCTAGCTTATAGTCATGTGTGGACTGCTGATTTCATTTCCACATCCGTAGCAAAGCGTTGGCCAGCCAGGAATTTCTTCACGGGACCAAACGGATGAAAGTCCGATGGTGAAAGATCCGGACTATATGGTGGATGCTGGAGAGAGAGAGAGATGTAGGCTAAGGGCTCCCAACTACATGGTCATCAGCGCCCTTAAAAACAATTCATGGCAAAAGCCACATATAAACTTCAATAGAAAAAAACATTTACGAGTAAAAAGGCAATTAAGTATACAAAATAGAGTGACAAAAGCCAGAATTAAAACAAGGGGATAAAGATGTGAAAAGAGTATAAAAGCTAGGTATCTAAAGTCTTAAATTCTCAAACTTGTGTTATTCTCCGTTAAAAACCTAAAAAACCTTTCGACTGCTTGTTTGTCGTCCACAAAAACCTCTGCAAGTCTGGCGACAGCTGCAGTGAGTCTCGATGGTGTGTTAGGGAAAAACACTAGCACCACGTGATGGATTGACAAAAGGTCACACAGTGGACAAAGATGAGCAGGGTCCCGTTTAAGAAGGTAACCGTACCAAAAATTGCAGTGGCCAATGTGCAACCGAACCAAGTTAACCTTCTCACGATGAGATATGCAAGACGAAGTTACGCAGTTTATCGGAAGTTCTTTCATTTCTCTAAGTCTATTACCGTGGAGAGCTGACCACTCATCGTGCCAGGACGACAGCACCGCTCTCCGCACTTCAAGCCTAAGGTCTTCCGAAGTAACATGTGAGATGGTAATACTGGGTTCTGTAGTTGCCGTCTTTGCTGCCAAATCCGCCATTTCGTTCCCCGGCAAACCTACGTGACCAGGAATCCATGCACGCACCACGTTAACGCCAGAAGCATGTGAAACATGGAAGGCATCCTGGATACGTTGTACAATAGGAAGGCTCTGAAGTGTGGCAAGAGAATCACTCAAAATCAGGCAGTCACCTAATTTACGACGGCTCGGTATATTGTACAGACTGTTAATACAACAAAATCAAACTATCAAATCTTTTCACTAAGGAAGAAACCATTAAAAATAAATTTTGAGGGTCAACAAATTACCAGAAACAACGGAAGCAAAGTATTTGGGAGTTATATTTGGGGAACCATCATGCTTCCACTCCAGAGAAGCCTGCTTTGTTTCGGGTGTGTAGTGATACATCTACGACTCCTCACCAGTGATAAATGGATGGATGGATGCATACTTTATTTCACTGCTTAGGACATGGCCCGGTGGCAGCACTGTCAATACAATACAATGTAATTTGATGTCAATATAATACAATTTGTCAATATGTTGTTGTTTGCTAATGCTGGATTTCTGACAATGAAGTCATTAATCCTCTTGCTCTCCAATATTTTTCACTGATGAATGGGGCACTAGAAGTGGCTGGGCATATTTGAAGGTGGTCTCGATCCATTTCCTCTTGCAGATCACATAGAGGACAGAGTGGTGAAGATTCTGTAATTTGCCAATATAATACAATATAATTATTCCTGCCAACACCTATAAAGCATTTCTTTTTAGCCCTCTAAAACTATTTACACTTTGATGATTCCATGCAGAAAGTGATTCCCTTGTGCGGTGTACCACGTTAAGTGGTCTAAGCTTGTCATCATTCGCTGGCCTTTGTGGTTGTCTATCAGGTTCTTAGGCACCCAGCGAGCACTAACTTTACCATGAACACTATTGTACACAGTATGTAGGAAATGTTGAACTGTTGCAATAAGATTCACAGTTTCACTTGCTTGTTGTTCAAAATTTCCGCTTCAATGGCTTTGATATTCTGGTGGGTTGCAGCAGTTACCAGCAGCCCGGAGCATGGCAAATCAGTGAGGTTCACATGACCCTCTTGGAAAAATACACACCACCTGGAGGTATTGCTATGGACCATAGAATCATCCCCATACATGCCAAGCATGTCCCTGTGAATTTCTCTCCCTTTGGCCCATATATGTTCAAGTGTGCACGATAGTAGCATGTGCACCATCTTTGTTGCATAGTTCATGTTTCTCCCGCTAGAGCTGCACATGAACAAAAGTAAACCCTCTATAGTGAAAACTTCAAACTATATGTGTGGGAAATTTCAACATTCCAGCTGTAATACCACAGCAGAAAAAAAATTCCATTAATTTTCGGTCCTGAGCTTTTAGGAAGTTTGAACGCCTCTTCATAAGACTAGCATCTCTTAACAAATTAAGTCTGAAGAGCCTGCTAAACAAGCCACTTAAAAATACAATCCCCGCAACTTTAAAATCTGGACATTACCAGAACAACTGTGAGAGCTGTGAAAAAATAAATCTACAATGGAAAAACTAGAAGAAATTTAGAAATTAGGTTAAAGGAACACCAGAGATTCATAGAACTGGAACAAACAGAAAAGTCTACTGTGTCATGCTATTTATGAATAGATAACCACAACATTGGCTGTAACATAACATTGTTAAAATCACTTATTTCATCGATAGAATTGACCATTTGAGGAAAAATATACATCTTCAAAAACAGTAATAGAGTAGTAAATTTTCAGATGCCAACATTGAACAAAGTGTTAAAACTTTGCACCCCTAACACCCGATGGCAAAAGGATCGTAGCAACAGAGATGTAGTGGAGGAAGAAGTTGGCTTAAGTCACCCAACGTCTGAGGATGAGATCAAATCATCTTGAAAACACTCCAGTTTTTCTAACATTTTAAAAGTGAAGGTGTAAATAACGTTACTCAGAAAATGTATTCAAACATGAGGAATACTTCACTATTAATAGTGCTTCTATTTTTAATATTTAATTACAGAGCAGCTTGAAATTCCCAAATCTACTTTATCTGCGATGACCGCCTCCATAGCGCTAGCCTCTGGCACAGAGGAATGGGGTGCACTCAGCCTCGTTAGGTCCGGTGGGGAGGGGGTAATTGAGCCCAGGTAGAGAAGGCCACATAACTGGCCAGGAGGGCTTGGGCCGCTGACCACTCCTACTCTCTAGTACTGCACCCCACCAGTGATGCCTCTAATGGGCAGAGGTGGCAAGCCTTGGCCCTTCAAGGGCTGTTGCGCTGGGGTTTAGTTTATCTATGATAATTAAGAATCAAAAAAATATCATTAAAGTTGCTGCATCAGGTTCTGGAAACAGATCTACGAGTAAGTGACTTTGTAGCACTAAGTATGAAGACATTAAGGTGTCACTGCAAGAATGGTTCAATCATATGTGTGCATGTGACTCTATGATACACTCAAGACCAAATGTAAGCATGGAAGACATTCAGTTGTTCTGCTGGTTGGCTCTATTGGTTCCAAAAGAGACATCCTATTTCATCTGTACAAATTAGTTCCAAGAAAATAGAGTAATTTGTGAGTACTTGTACTTCTACAGTGACTTTATAGTGTTATCAAGTCCACAGTAATGTAAAGTGATTGATACTGCAGTTACATTGCATATTACATATTAAAATCCATGTTTTTCACTTAACACAAACTTTTTGAACAGAAACTCTTGGTTTTTCACTCTGTTCGGATTTGTGTTATTGACGTGATACTGTATACATAAATCTCTGTGTGAGTGTGGGTGAGAGGGGGGGAAAGGCTATTGGAAAAGTACAAACTAAGACTGAACGTTGTAAGGATAAGCTGTCAAACTGAAAGATAGTTAAGGACAGTAATTTTATTTGTATACATTTTTAAAAGGTGCCAGATAAAACATATTTGAATCCTTTCTTAAGGACCCTGGATGTCATTTAAGCAATCTAACACAAATGACACTACTATAAATGCTGGTTACACAATAACTATTGAATGAATGATAACCAAATTTGGGTTGGTTATGCTTTGTGCTTCTGCAAATAATTATTATTAAAATAATAAGTTAACACTTTGAGAGATAGAACTGAAACATTCAATGCCACAGCTGGGGTTTGAACGACAGACATAGAATCGGAACTGAAACATCACTGTCTGTGGTTCAAATCCCATCTGTGGTATTAAATTAGTCTGGTTCATATCCCAGCTGCATAATTAAATTTTTCAGTTCCGATTCTATCTCTCAAACATTGCCCACACACGGCTTGTGTGTTTAAAAACACCAACAGTAAGTTTGTTGGCATAAGTAAATAATAAGTTAACACTTGCTTAAAGTTATGCAAAAGTCATATGCGACACCTGCTTCTTAACTAAAAATATTGTAACTTATAATTCATGTGTACTTTCTCCCTATGCACAGTGGGCCACATGGCAGTCAAAATGGAACAAAAGTATTTTTATGGAACAGTTGATCTCTCTAATGGGTAAAATTAACAGGTATTGAACATATCAATGCATAAATGTAATATACTTTGTTATTTAGTAGTCTTATCTCAAATAATTGGATGCATTTTATGAACTCTTGTATGCCACATCAGTGTCCGAATGCTGATGTCCATCGTCACACTTGCTCCCGTTTCTTCTTTGCCTTGCAAATCAGTTCTTTCATTCAAATAAATTTTTTGCTTCACAGAGAGGAGTCTTTAATTTTTCATAAGGCTTTCGTAAACTTGAAATTAAAGGGTTCGATGATCCCAGTGAATTGTTTAGCAAATGACTCATTGTATTATAGTGAGAACTTCCTGTATGATGCTGTCAGTATTTTTTAATATCCATATCTTTGTACGTGCCTCCTTGGACAGTTGATTAATGGGTATTGTTGAATTAATGATCTGAGATCCATGAATTAGCACTTTGTGGACACAAGCAGAGAGATAAAACCAGGGGTATTCCTGTACAAAAAAGTCATGCAGTTTCAAGTGCATATACTCAAATCAACTGTACTACAATTTATTTCCCTTCCAGAAGAAATCACTAAAATGCTTGTCTCATGCAGAAATTTAATGTGGTTAGTCCTATATTATTTTTGATTCCATACACTCAATAATCTGTTGAAGTGTATGGTCTAGCAATCCTTGTAAATTTATTTTAATACTAATTTTAGTGAAATTAATGTATACTTTGTTTGGGTAATACATGAGCTTAGCCTCTCGTACTTTGCTATATGCTGCGTGAAAGTTAGCATTGGTACTTTCCATTATAAGGTGCTAATGCTTCATTGCTCTTGTATTTATTTATATTTTCAGGACAGTTTTTAAATGAAGACAATAATTTGATGGCTTTGGTGGGGCTCCTTAATGCAGTTTCAAGTATTTTCACCACATTAGTTTCACAGGTCTTTTTGGACCTGAATGGCAAAAGAAAGTTCCTCAGTACTAGTTGGTTCTTGTAGATTCTCTGTTTTCCATCTCTTCAATTTCAAGCTATAAGCCACCAAATTATTGTCTTCATTTAAAAACTATCCTTCTGAAAATATAAATAAGTACAAGAGCAATGTAACATTAGCATCTTATAATAGATATCAAAGTCTTTTTTTTTCCTTTGGTCTGCCAAGGAGATCTGAGGGAGCAGATTAACTTGTAATTTGTTTATTGTAACGTAACATGATGTCAACATTCTTATACAATTATTGTACTTCAGATAAACATTTTCCTTATTTCTGTAGGGTTTGTGCTTCGTGAATTGAAATTCATGCAAAATGACTCCTTTTTTTGTTTCTTCTAATTGGGAAAAAATCTTGACTATGGTAGCTGGAATATCTATTTTAGAAATTATAAAGCATAAACAGACCGGTTACTTTGCTTATTAACCATCAATACGTTGTACAGGTCTTGACGTGCAAGTCACCTGCAGTGTGAAGTCAGAGTGTGTCATTGGACAAAATATACTCTGCATTCTAAAGTTGCGAAAGGCGCAGATGACATTTTGAGGATATGATATATAAAGTATACTTTTTCGTTCAGGGCATAAAACAACGTGAAGGATTCTAAAGGAAAAAAGTTACATCTATTAGAACATAAAAGCTTGAGAAGTAAGAATTGGAACTGAAATATTCAATGCCATAGCTGGGATTTGAACCACAGACACTTCAGTTATCAGGCGGGTTCTCTAAGCTACTGTGACAACCTGCTAGAATGACATTGAATTCTTAAGTTTGTTGGCATAAATAAATAATAATTACATGAAAAGCTATTATGCAATTTCTAATATTTGTGTCATATTTAAGTTGACATCCAGTATGAATCTCTATGAAATGTTAAATGCTTATTAACCAGTTGAAACTCACCTTCTGAAGTATTCATTATTGCTGTTTAAACATTATCACATCACTATAAGCAAGGAAATGACACTGCAGCTCTGTGTAATAGACAACTTATCTAACCTATACAAATCCAGTCTTCAGAGCTGCCAAAAAAGGGTTAAGAAACCATTTACTGATGATTTTCTATGCATTAACATCTCCACTTTTATTCCCAAACTTCAAATTCCTAATTTTTAACACTTCATTTTTGGACTTCAGTCCCATTTTGACTGCTGCCTGGTCAACAGTGCTATGGTGGTATTTGTAGTTATTCAACAGTGCTTTTGCATACTATTTTCTTAGAGTTTTTATTTTGTTTACATGTTGTTCTTTATAGATATCCTAAGAGTTCTATTTGAGTCTTTAAGTATATTAACTAATAACCTTTAAATGTCACCAAAAACACAAGACTATTGGGCAAGTGCAACTGATGTCTGACAGTTGCAGGGATAAATCATCAAAGTACAGGCAATGCTGGGTATTTCAGCTAGTAACAAACAAACACAAGGCTATTGGACAAGTACAACCTAAGTCTAAATGTTGTAGTGATAAATCATCAAACCACGGACAACGTCGGGTATTTCAGTTAGTAACAAAGAAACACAAGACTATTGGACAAGTACAACCTAAGTCTAAATGTTGTAGTGATAAATCAAATCAAACCACGAACAACGTTGGGTATTTCACCTAGTAACAAAGAAACACAAGGCTATTGGACAAGTACAACCTAAGTCTAAATGTTGTAGTGATAAATCAAATCATCAAACCACGGACAACGTCGGGTATTTCAGTTAGTAACAAAGAAACACAAGACTATTGGACAAGTACAACCTAAGTCTAAATGTTGTAGAGATAAATCAAATCATCAAACCACGGACAACGTTGGGTATTTCACCTAGTAACAAAGAAACACAAGGCTATTGGACAAGTACAACCTAAGTCTAAATGTTGTAGTGATAAATCAAATCATCAAACCACGGACAACGTCGGGTATTTCACCTAGTAACATAGAAACACAAGACTATTGGACAAGTACAACCTAAGTCTAAATGTTGTAGAGATAAATCATCAAAGCTCAGGCGATGCTGGGTATTTCAGCCAGTAACAAAGAAACACAAGACTATTGGACAAGTGCAACCTAAGTCTAAATGTTGTAGTGATAAATCATCAAAGCTCAGGCGATGCTGGGTATTTCAGTCAGTAACAAAGAAACACATGACTATTGGACAAGTACAACCTAAGTCTAAATGTTGTAGTGATAAATCATCAAAGCTCAGGCGATGCTGGGTATTTCAGTCAGTAACAAAGAAACACATGACTATTGGACAAGTGCAACCTAAGTCTAAATGTTGTAGTGATAAATCATCAAAGCTCAGGCGATGCTGGGTATTTCAGCCAGTAACAAAGAAACACAAGACTATTGGACAAGTGCAACCTAAGTCTAAATGTTGTAGTGATAAATCATCAAAGCTCAGGCGATGCTGGGTATTTCAGTCAGTAACAAAGAAACACATGACTATTGGACAAGTACAACCTAAGTCTAAATGTTGTAGTGATAAATCATCAAAGCTCAGGCGATGCTGGGTATTTCAGTCAGTAACAAAGAAACACATGACTATTGGACAAGTGCAACCTAAGTCTAAATGTTGTAGTGATAAATCATCAAAGCTCAGGCGATGCTGGGTATTTCAGCCAGTAACAAAGAAACACAAGACTATTGGACAAGTGCAACCTAAGTCTAAATGTTGTAGTGATAAATCATCAAAGCTCAGGCGATGCTGGGTATTTCAGTCAGTAACAAAGAAACACATGACCATTGGACAAGTACAACCTAAGTCTAAATGTTGTAGTGATAAATCATCAAAGCTCAGGCGATGCTGGGTATTTCAGCCAGTAACAAAGAAACACAAGACTATAGGACAAGTACAACCTAAGTCTGAAAGTTGCAGGGATAAATCATCAAAGCTCAGGCAATGCCGGGTATTTCAGCCAGTAACAAAGAAACACAAGACTATTGGACAAGTACAACCTAAGTCTGAAAGTTGCAGGGATAAATCATCAAAGCTCAGGCAATGCCGGGTATTTCAGCCAGTAACAAAGAAACACAAGACTATAGGACAAGTACAACCTAAGTCTGAAAGTTGCAGGGATAAATCATCAAAGCTCAGGCAATGCCGGGTATTTCAGCCAGTAACAAAGAAACACAAGACTATAGGACAAGTACAACCTAAGTCTGAAAGTTGCAGGGATAAATCATCAAAGCTCAGGCAACGTCGGGTATTTCAGCTAGTAACAAAGAAACACAAGACTATAGGACAAGTACAACCTAAGTCTGAAAGTTGCAGGGATAAATCATCAAAGCTCAGGCAATGCCGGGTATTTCAGCCAGTAACAAAGAAACACAATCTAAATGTTGTAGTGATAAATCATCAAACCACGGACAACGTCGGGTATTTCACCTAGTAACAAAGAAACACAAGACTATTGGACAAGTACAACCTAAGTCTAAATGTTATAGTGATAAATCATCAAACCACGGACAACGTCGGGTATTTCAGTTAGTAACAAAGAAACACAAGACTATTGGACAAGTACAACCTAAGTCTAAATGTTGTAGTCATAAATCATCAAACCACGGACAAAGTCGGGTATTTCACCTAGTAACAAAGAAACACAAGACTATTGGACAAGTACAACCTAAGTCTAAATGTTATAGTGATAAATCATCAAACCACGGACAACGTCGGGTATTTCAGTTAGTAACAAAGAAACACAAGACTATTGGACAAGTACAACCTAAGTCTAAATGTTGTAGTGATAAATCATCAAACCACGGACAACGTCGGGTATTTCACCTAGTAACAAAGAAACACAAGACTATTGGACAAGTACAACCTAAGTCTAAATGTTGTAGTGATAAATCATCAAAGCTCAGGCAACGTCGGGTATTTCAGCTAGTAACAAAGAAACACAAGACTATTGGACAAGTACAACCTAAGTCTGAAAGTTGCAGGGATAAATCATCAAAGCTCAGGCAACGTCGGGTATTTGAGCTGGCAGTATAATATATTTGCAGCTTGACATTAACAAAGATAATTGATACATTTAGAAAAAGCTCTTTGCAACTTCAGTTGAATATTAACATTTGTATCTAAATGACTGGAACAAAGAGGTGTTAGAAGTATATGTGAATTATACTGCCAATTACTGTAAGTTTATAAAACATATTAAAAATGTAACTTACCATGTCTTCCTTGCTCATTGTTTGCCACTCATAGTTCTCATGCTGCAGTTTAAATGGATCTGGATACACAAGTGAGTACCAAACTTGAGCATTCCAAACAATAAGTAAAGTACCAAAACTTACTGCAGAAATGATGAACAGAAGTTTCACTCGAAAAATGCTCTGAAAAATGCAAGAAAAGATGTGTATTTTAAAATACTTGTTATATCTGCATTTTAATTAATACAAAGTAATTTGATTGTTCATCTAACTTACCTTTGCATGCATTTATAATATATACCTAAAATTTGGTTTACTTTAAGGAAAAATGTTTAATTCAAGTTGGTCTAAACTTGAATAAATAAAACAAATTTTGATGAGTAAATAGGAGCCATTAATAGTAGCTTAAAACAACTTGTTAACTATATTATACTCTGTTCATCTAGAGATTAGAGGAGATGTAAACAAAGCACCGGTTTGTATCACTCCGCGGCCACGTGCATTCACAATGACGCAACACAGTTATCTACCGCTACACGTAGCTAGAATATGCATTTTAACTACTAAAAGGATATATTTACTTGATCCAAATATCATGTAGCACATGGAAATTAACTGCTACTTATGTCATGTTTGTCCACAATAACACTTTTTCATTTCTTGCTCACAATCTCGAAACCAACCTCCAGAAGCAGCTTGTGGAGGGAAGCTCGTTTTAAATCTGGAAGATCGGGATCAGAGTTAACTGCCAACAGCACTTTAAGGTGGGGGTTCATTGTTAACAAAGAACTGGTGAACTTTTCGACGGATTGCAGATCTCAAACTCACAAATTCGTCGCAAACTACATCCACCATTTATCTGGCACGTGGTCGCTTTTTGCCTGAATCTTCACCAACTGACGATTTTTCTTTGCGTGTGCTGTAAATACTTGCAACTGACACACCGGTAAACTCGGATGTTAATTTCATCACGTCTTCGATAGCAAGTTCGGGATATTTCTCGCAGAACTTGTTAAACACGTTCAATATTGTCTTTTCACCACTTCGCAACTGTTTGCCGCACTTATGTTTCACAACTCACTTGTTCCGCCATGTTACTTTCATACTTATTAATGCGCGCGCAGAATGAATTAGGCTGGTTACAGATTCACTTAACTGCATATTCTTACACTTTAACTATGATTAGTGCACTTAGTTTATGCATTAGCAAACTTTAAGTGACATTTTAGACCTTAGTAACAGTATTTCTTATAGGGACTATTTACACGGCGAAAGCGTCAAGAGGGCGCGCTGTGGTCAAAACGCACGTGGCTTTGTCTCCTCTAATCTCTTGATGAACAGAGTATAGCAAATTTCATAAGGTAACCATTTTCTGTGAATAAAACTGTGAGAAAGATAGGATTTTTCATAAAGAAATAAGATTTAAACCCCCAAGTGCTACAATAAATACTGAAGAAAATCAATTTATTTTCCTGGTATTAGTATTTGTTTTATCAATTATGTTTTTCATTTTTAGTCCTAATTTAATTAGAATGTTATTACTATAAGCAATAGCAAATCATTACTGTTCATGAAACAAACTAATCCATTCATTAAAGCTACTATAAATTCAGGAAAACAGTTTCTCCTACAGTGGAATCCAGCAAACGTGAGAGTAGCTGGAAATACACAGGCTGATAAGTTACCTCCCTCCCCCCCAAAAAAATCGTTCCACACTGCCATATTACAAATTAATAATATAGTAAAATCAATTCAACAAAAAGAGTTTATAACTGCAAGTACAGATAAAAAACCAACTTCAGGTTGTCCTATGTCTGCCAGATCCCATCAGACAAGTGGTTAAGTCCTAATAAGGGAGGTACACATGAGACAACTTCAGGCTGTCCTGTGTCTGCCAGATCCCATCAGACAAGTGGTTAAGTCCTAACAAGGGAGGTACACATGAGACAACTTCAGGCTGTCCTGTGTCTGCCAGATCCCATCAGACAAGTGGTTAAGTCCTGACAAGGGAGGTACACATGAGACAACTTCAGGTTGTCCTGTGTCTGCCAGATCCCATCAGACAAGTGGTTAAGTCCTAACAAGGGAGGTACACATGAGACAACTTCAGGCTGTCCTGTGTCTGTCAGATCCCATCAGACAAGTGGTTAAGTCCTAACAAGGGAGGTACACATGTGACAACTTCAGGCTGTCCTGTGTCTGCCAGATCCCATCAGACAAGTGGTTAAGTCCTAACAAGGGAGGTACACATGTGACAACTTCAGGCTGTCCTGTGTCTGCCAGATCCCATCAGACACCTAACAAGGGAGGTACACATGAGACAACTTCAGGTTGTCCTATGTCTGACAGATCCCATCAGACAAGTGGTTAAGTCCTAACAAGGGAGGTACACATGTGACAACTTCAGGCTGTCCTGTCTGCCAGATCCCATCAGACAAGTGGTTAAGTCCTAACAAGGGAGGTACACATGTGACAACTTCAGGCTGTCCTGTGTCTGACAGATCCCATCAGACAAGTGGTTAAGTCCTAACAAGGGAGGTACACATGAGACAACTTCAGGCTGTCCTGTGTCTTCCAGATCCCATCAGACAAGTGGTTAAGTCCTGACAAGGGAGGTACACATGAGACAACTTCAGGTTGTCCTGTGTCTGCCAGATCCCATCAGACAAGTGGTTAAGTCCTGACAAGGGAGGTACACATGAGACAACTTCAGGTTGTCCTGTGTCTGCCAGATCCCATCAGACAAGTGGTTAAGTCCTGACAAGGGAGGTACACATGAGACAACTTCAGGTTGTCCTGTGTCTGCCAGATCCCATCAGACAAGTGGTTAAGTCCTAACAAGGGAGGTACACATGTGACAACTTCAGGTTGTCCTGTGTCTGCCAGATCCCATCAGACAAGTGGTTAAGTCCTAACAAGGGAGGTACACATGAGACAACTTCAGGTTGTCCTGTGTCTGACAGATCCCATCAGACAAGTGGTTAAGTCCTAACAAGGGAGGTACACATAAGACAACTTCAGGCTGTCCTGTCTGCCAGATCCCATCAGACAAGTGGTTAAGTCCTAACAAGGGAGGTACACATGTGACAACTTCAGGTTGTCCTGTGTCTGACAGATCCCATCAGACAAGTGGTTAAGTCCTAACAAGCGAGGTACACATGAGACAACTTCAGGCTGTCCTGTGTCTGCCAGATCCCATCAGACAAGTGGTTAAGTCCTGACAAGGGAGGTACACATGAGACAACTTCAGGTTGTCCTGTGTCTGCCAGATCCCATCAGACAAGTGGTTAAGTCCTAACAAGGGAGGTACACATGTGACAACTTCAGGTTGTCCTGTGTCTGCCAGATCCCATCAGACAAGTGGTTAAGTCCTAACAAGGGAGGTACACATGAGACAACTTCAGGCTGTCCTGTGTCTGCCAGATCCCATCAGACAAGTGGTTAAGTCCTGACAAGGGAGGTACACATGAGACAACTTCAGGTTGTCCTGTGTCTGCCAGATCCCATCAGTACAAGTGGTTAAGTCCTAACAAGGGAGGTACACATGAGACAACTTCAGGTTGTCCTGTGTCTGCCAGATCCCATCAGACAAGTGGTTAAGTCCTAACAAGGGAGGTGCACATGAGACAACTTCAGGCTTTCCTGTGTCTGCCAGATCCCATCAGACAAGTGGTTAAGTCCTAACAAGGGAGGTGCACATGAGACAACTTCAGGCTTTCCTGTGTCTGCCAGATCCCATCAGACAAGTGGTTAAGTCCTAACAAGGGAGGTGCACATGAGACAACTTCAGGTTGTCCTGTGTCTGCCAGATCCCATCAGACAAGTGGTTAAGTCCTAACATGGGAGGTACACATGAGACAACTTCAGGCTATCCTGTGTCTGCCAGATCCCATCAGACAGTGGTTAAGTCCTAACAAGGGAGGTGCACATGAGACAACTTCAGGCTTTCCTGTGTCTGCCAGATCCCATCAGACAAGTGGTTAAGTCCTAACAAGGGAGGTACACATGAGACAACTTCAGGCTGTCCTGTGTCTGCCAGATCCCATCAGACAAGTGGTTAAGTCCTAACAAGGGAGGTGCACATGAGACAACTTCAGGCTTTCCTGTGTCTGCCAGATCCCATCAGACAAGTGGTTAAGTCTGAACAAGGGAGGTACAAATGAGACAACTTCAGGCTTTCCTGTGTCTGCCAGATCCCATCAGACAAGTGGTTAAGTCCTAACAAGGGAGGTACAAATGAGACAACTTCAGGCTTTCCTGTGCCTGCCAGATCCCATCAGACAAGTGGTTAAGTCCTAACAAGGGAGGTACACATGAGACAACTTCAGGCTGTCCTGTGTCTGCCAGATCCCATCAGACAAGTGGTCAAGTCCTAACAAGGGAGGAATACTAAATCTGATGTTATATAAACAGTGAGTGAATCATAAACATCGTAAAGGTACACACGCTGTCTTCACTTGCGCACGGTTTGCTTGATAATTAACCTAAGCTAATTGATGTAGGTAAACTTTATGGCGGCTCCTCACACGTGATGAACACAATATCCCATTGGCATTACAACGGTTCTCCTTGCAAGATGGAATTGAAGCAGACTTAGCGCGGAGTATTCCAGACGTGAGGCGAGGCGAGGCGAGGCGAGGCGCTGAATGCCAGGAAACTGTGACGGGTCGTTCAGAACAAGCGGCTGGGCTCATACTCCCTGTGATTTCCATCTGTTCAATTTACAGACTGACAGAGAGGCTATTCCAGACGGCAGACTCTTATCATACAAAGGTTGATCCTCGGAATGACAAATGTCTCAGTTCCGGCGATATGTTGAAAAATATCTTAATACTTTCTGTATTTGTTCCAATAAATCGTTAAATTAAATTGTTTTGTCCTGTTCACGTCCCAAAGGGAAGCTTACCTTCAGGAAATGCATAATTCCATATTACTTCCGTTATCTAATGGTACTATCTTATCTGAAAATGTGCAGTTGTTGATTCTCCCTGACGACGGGTAGAATCACGTTCTTATGTTTTCCTTCTTTACTTTCCTTACTACATATAGTAAAGCAGAGGAAGTATTGTATTGTATTTAGCTAATAGGTGTTGTGTGTATTGTATTCCACCGTAAAATTTTATATGTTATTTCACCCGATATATATTTTTGAGGTCCCTTGGGGAAAAAAAAAAAAAAAAAAAAAAAAAAAAAAAAAAAAAAAAAAAAAAAAAAAAGAAGTGCGCGCGCGTGTGTACGTATGTCTGTTTTTGATTAAAATACAATATTTTTAAGATATTTGTATGACAAATGAAATGCATATTTTGAATGTTCTGGCTATAGCCCATGTAGTCCTGTTTACTCTGGATGATTTTTAATAACACGTGAACCGTAAGTGGGAGACCAAATCTCACTGTACAAAAATATAGATCTTGTCAAAAACACTCAGTTTATTTGTCTAAATAATTTTTACTTTCTCTACTGGCAAGTAGGGGAAGTATTGTATTCCAGCAAAAAATTGGAATTCGAGATTTCACCGGAAATATGTTTTGAGGACCCCTGAATCCAAAAAAGCATTTTTAGAAAAAGGTCCGTGTGTGTGCCTGTGGACAGCATATCTCAAAAACGAAAAGTAGGTTAAAAACCAAAGTTGGTATATAAGTTTAATGTCTTTGAAGGATGCATCACGAAGATTTTGAAGAAAATTGTTCCACACTAAACTACCCTTTATACGGAACATTTTTCGAAAATTTCGATTTTCTTGAAAATGGCTTAAGCGATTTGGATTAAAATGTCATATGTTGGAGATACTTTTATGGCAAATGAAATGTATATCTTCAATTTTCTGCTTTTAGCCCATGTAGTCCTATTTATTCTGAATGTCTTTCACATAACCGGTAAAGCGTAAGAGATAGACTAAATCTTACTCTACAAAAAATGTAGGTCTTGCTAAAACACTCAATTTATTCTAAATACTTTTTTTTTCTATAATGAACCATTTCGGAAATATTCCTTGTTATTTGTGTGAGTTTTGGAGAACTTATTCTTCTTTCAAATGGAGCATTGTTATTCATTTTTTATGTTAATTGCACAAAGAGAACGGAATTTGAAAGCTTTGAAAGATTTGACTATCACTCAAAGAATAGTGCATTTCCATATTCCACTTGTACTTACAAATTAATAAGCAATCTGATAATTTCTGCAAATGTTTATCTCAACTAACATGAAGAAGATATAGCAACAAGAGTTCGTAAGAATCGTTAGTACAAGAGTAGAGAAATTCATGTGAGTGCAACACATCAGAGTTTTATTTATTGGGAGGGTGCTGTCTTAGAGGCCTTCATTGCCAGCCACCACTGTTGGACGTACGTTCAGAATGACTAGCAACCTCTCCTCCACTCACTGTGTGCCTCCCTCCATACCAGTATGCTACACGGTGCAGTTGACACTAGTAAACATATTGGACAGATCTTCAGAATGACTAGGAACCATCCCCTATTCACTGTGTACCTCCCTCCATACCAGTAGGCTGCATGGTGCAGTTGACACTAGTAAACAGTATTGGACAGACGTTCAGAATGACTAGGAACCATCCCCTACTCACTGTGTGCCTCCCTCCATACCAGTAGGCTGCATGGTGCAGTTGACACTAGTAAACAGTATTGGACAGACGTTGAGAATGACTAGGAACCATCTCCCCTACTCACTGTGTGCCTCCCTCCATACCAGTAGGCTGCATGGTGCAGTTGACACTAGTAAACAGTATTGGACAGACGTTGAGAATGACTAGGAACCATCCCATACTCACTGTGTGCCTCCCTCCATACCAGTAGGCTGCATGGTGCAGTTGACACTAGTAAACAGTATTGGACAGACGTTGAGAATGACTAGGAACCATCTCCCCTACTCACTGTGTGCCTCCCTCCATACCAGTAGGCTGCATGGTGCAGTTGACACTAGTAAACAGTATTGGACAGACGTTGAGAATGACTAGGAACCATCTCCCCTACTCACTGTGTGCCTCCCTCCATACCAGTAGGCTGCATGGTGCAGTTGACACTAGTAAACAGTATTGGACAGACGTTGAGAATGACTAGGAACCATCCTCTACTCACTGTGTGCCTCCCTCCTTACCAGTAGGCTGCATGGTGCAGTTGACACCAGTAAACAATATTTGATGGAAGTACAGAGTGACTACACATGCATTTCATCAAGAATGGAAACAAAATTATTTTTGTGTTTTACACAATGAAAAATCTTCTTCCTATGGCACTACAATGCTTAAAGTGTGACCTTGGTCTCCCTAATGAGCTTCATCCTGAACCCTCGTTGATGTCGCATCTATTGCTCTCAGATCGTAATCAATCCATCCTCATTTTGGGTGTCCAATTCTCCTCTTATTATAAGATCTTGCATTTGAAGTGGCTTTAGGTATTCTTTTGTCTTCCATTCTTGTAAGATGGCTCAGCGATTGTAGTCTTCTGATTTTTATATCTTTAACTATAGGTATTCATATCTTTATATTGTGCTATTTCATTGTTTGTTCTAATATGTCAGTAGATGGGCGACCTAACTTCGCTTGGCTTTTCTTTTGCGTTTTTAATCGTGTTTTTTTGGGAGAAGATACTTATTTAGATAAACTTGAAAAGCAAACTATTAACTGAATATAAATTTTCATCCTAATCATTAGCTGTTTCCGTGACAAGACCTGCATTATCCTGGCTTGTTTGTTGAAATTGGCGCATTAACAGAGAAATTATGGCCAAATTAAGATTTCGACTAATTTTAACTGTTATGCATAGACTAAGATAGGTAATTCAACTTTCTTTAGGTTTTCTGAAAGCTCTTGGGGAGGCCTTTAATTTCTTGGCTCGTTTGTTGAAAGTGGCCCATTAACAGGGACATTATGTCTAAAATAAGGTTTTGGCTAATTGTCACTGTTATTCATAAAATTGCGTTTTTTTCAGGAATGACACCTATACAGATAAATTTAATAAGCAAAAGCCTGTCTGAATACAAAATTTGATCAAAATCGTTTCCAAGTTGCTCAGAATATATATATACAAGAATTGCTTGTTTAAATATATAAGATATTCCACCATTATATCCTGGTACATATTAATATCTTCCTTTCCCATGTTAGTCACTGTCACACAAGTTTCACTTCCATATGTTAAAATAGGTTTAATTACCATCTTATATAGTCTTATTTTAACCTTCTTCCCAATATATCTAGCTTTCTTTAGTTATTGAGAGCATGGAGACATTTTCCATTTGTAATTACAGTGGAACCCCACTAATCAAACCTAACTGGGAGTGTAGTCTGTTTGAATTCAGAAATGTTCAGATTATCCAAAAAAAAAAAAAAAGAATTGTATATAAATTAAGCTATAGGATTAGCAGCTATAGGGTAACATAGTGTAGCGATGAGAGGAAGTGAGAATGGTGACAATATATTCAACATAACAAGAATGTATTCTTGTGACCTGTGGACATAGACAATCACATAGATTCGAACTTCACGGATTCCACCATGAAATGTGTACCAATAAGAAATACCACATCGCCAAAGAGCAATGCATGTGCAAAATAAGCGGGAATAAGTGCGAACAGTACCACTCCAACAAGTATAATAAAAAGACAGAGCTGCTAAATGAACTCACAAAATATTAATGGACAACCTGTAATACTCTTTCGAGTGCACCTTTGTATTATTGTATTGTATAGACAGTCACATGCAATAATGGCGGTATGGAGGTAGTTCAATTTGTTTTGCTATTGCTAATGGTCATTCTATGGTAGTTTGTGCTTTTCACTCACAAATTAATAGAGAACTTGTGCTTCTTTGTGTTATACCATGCATTACAATGTGAATCAAAAGAAGACAGTTTCTTTAGTCTAAAAGGAAAGCTTTAAATTATGAATTAAGTGTTCTGGTTATCTGGAATTTTGGATTTGTGGGATAGATTAGTCTGGTTCTACTGTATTCATTACACCATGTATCTCATTTTAATATTAGACAATGTTTTAACTTAAAAAAAATATATATATATATACATATCAATGAATATGGCAACATCGTTTTAACAATATTTATATATTTTCTGAAGACATATAATAATCATTATTACTTACTTTGATACAACCATTGTCATCATGCTGTACATTCATTAATAATTTCAGAATGAAAAAGTTATACTACTTGTGTTATTATATTCTTCAACATTATAATTAATTTTAGTGTCATGTAGAAGAATTGAAATCTCAGTTCTCCAAAAGACTAATAAAAATAAGACATTTAACAATCTGATAGAGCCAGCTACCATATTATACAATTTAATAGTGTGAAAAGCAGATCTAGGTCTACCTTAACATTTAGTTTAAGTTTTATGACTTAAGTTGTTCAGCTTTGAAACCTGATCGAAAGGAATTGGTAATGGGAAAAGACGGTTGACAATTTAGAACTAAGTGATTTAAGTGATATCTGCACAAATGGGGCTCAATTTTACTATTACAATGTGCTGTGTATTTTTATGTGCAAACAACGGTGTAATGAGGGTGACATCCTGTGTTGTATAATGTTAGTTAGGAGCAGTTGTTACCCTGCTTGTCTTTTCCTTATTGACACGTCTGGTCTAACCATATCAGCTACCATAGCAACTTAGTCTACACATAGTGTATGTGAAAGAAGAGTCATTATTAGGCACCGAACTTTCATACAGGAAACAAACGGCTGCAGAGTTTGGGTTATAGGAAGTGGGAGGGGTCAGTCTGTTGCATGATCACAACACAGAGGAGGCCAGGTACAGTCAATGCAACAACATTGTAGATAACATTGCTGCTAACTTACGTTCAATGCTCTCACCATTTGCAGTGAAATATTCATTCCCAAATTCTTGTTCTAGTTCAGTGATGTGTGAATATTTCAATTTTCATGCTGGAGGTATTTTACTGTGTGGAACTAGTGAATACGCTTGAGAAACACTATGTACTGTAGGCAGTGTGTTTTGTGCTGGCACTGTACATGCACAATGATGCCACACTGTCCATGTGGCAGATAACTTGCAGTTGTCTCATTTCATGATAGCTGTATAAAGGTTTGAACCCTAATTATTATGTTTACACTTCTAGTATCATGTGTATAAATAACCAGACTAGAAAGAAATTCAATTCAATTTGGTTTCTTCCATTGAGGCTTTACCATTCATCTTTTTGCTCCAGCAGTGTTGTGATTATGGCAGAATGATGTATTTTTATTGTTTGTGTTTATTATTCTATTTAGGTTTGTTTGTTTGTTTCAGGTGTTTCTGCCACAGCTTCTTTAGCATCTCTGGCCTGGGCGGTGGCAGCCTATACCCGAGCAATGCGGAGAGCTCGTCCAGACAAAAGCCATGTTTCCTGGCCTGGACTAATATGCCAGGCTATGTGGCGTGGAAGCATGGTCACAGCAAGAATTACTACTCTGGTTCTCTTTGCTGTTGGTTTTCATGCTTGGCTTTTTCTACTTGTTGGTAAGTGGGTCCGAGTGAACTGATGAGAAAATTCATGCTATTATTTCACATGTCAAATTATATCCATTGAAAATGTGTAAATTCCTTTTTATATGAATCTTGTATCTATTTTGTAAGCATAAGCATCAAATACAAAGGTATTCAGCAGAAGGAAGCATGGTGATTATCAATTGTAAGAAAAAATTGTAATCGATAACTGAAGAGAAACAATGATTTTGGCCATGTAACTAGGAAGAGTAAATACCAAACCCTATACACTGCTAATCAAAAGTTGTGCAGTATAGACGAGTATTTGAGTGATTGTGCATAACATGTTACATATCGGCAATCTGTAACCAAGGATTGGATTTCCAAAAGATATTCCGAGAAGGATTGTGCAAGAGGCAAGAGTATTAAGTAACCTTTAGATGGTTAAACCCAGGACATAAGGTACTTTCAATTGTAAGTTGCCCTTAGGATATTTATCTCTAATGTGAGATTCCCTTGTGGCCTTTCGGGAAAAATATGAATCATTTGGGGAATTTAACGTCATGCTGGCAGTGGTTAGAACAGCTGCACATAGATCGGTAGATCCATGGTTCAAATCTTGGCTATGGCTATGACTGAATTTTTCAGTCCTGGTTGCACCTCTCAAACATTGCCCAGTCATGGCTTGTGTGTTTAAAAAACCAGCAGTACGTATAAAAAATAACAATTGTCTTTTCTTGATTATGTAAAACTTCAATACATTTAGAATTATACATCCTCTTTGGTTCATGTACGAGGTGCATCCATAAAGTAAGTCCGATCACACCCAGAGATGGCACCACCTGTCGGATAGGAATGCCCGTGTGCAGGAGAAGAGAGGAAGTATATGGTAACATTGTAGTAGTTTCAGTTTTGTGACAGCAGTGGTTGCTGATCTGTGCTAGGAGAAAATGGCTGCTCCGATATTGTCTCCCGCCAAATGCGAGGTTCGTGCATGCTCAAAAGCAATCTCCAGCAGAAATCCGTCGTCAGTTGTGTCACGTGTATGGACAGGGCATTAAGTGTGACAGTATGGTAAGACAACGGTGTAGGCAATTCACGGAAGGAAGAACCAATATTCAGAACGAAGACCGTAATGGCCGACCGTCCCTGGTGACACCAGAAATGTTGGAAAGTGTGCAGAACCGGCACTTCACAGTTTCAGAACTCTGTTGTCAGTTTCCCCAGACGTTTCGCTCGCTTTTGCACGGAACTGTCTCCCGATGGCTTGGTTTTCACAAAGTGTGTGCAGCATGGGTGCCTAGACAACTGACAGATGAACACAAAACCGCAGCATTGACATTCCTACAGCGATACACAGCGGTAGGTGACGAGTTTCTCGACAATATTGTCACTGGGGTGGCGCATGCCACAGCAGAGACAAAACAACAGTCAGTGCATTGGCGGCATAGTGGTTCACCCGTGAAGAACCAAATTCAAGCAGGCGCGGCTCCTCAGGGTAGGCAGGGTAGGCATTGCCTACCCTATCGTAATACATCAACAAATAATGTTTAACTATGATTCTGCATTTTATCATTTGAACCGTCACTTTCCCCTAAATTGCAGTTCAAGAAAAGTTTTCTCGGTTATAATGACCAGCGCATGGTCAAATCCTTTAATCTCAATTCCGATTCATCAAAACTGCGCTGCGTGTTTGAAACGCGCGGCAGAAATGATCCGCATGGAACCAGGCTAGCTTAACCTCTGCCTGCCCGGCCCCATTTCCTCAGTACGAGGCCCTTGAATAGGGATAAGGAAACATTCGGTTTGTATATGCACTCCGAGCATGCGTAGACGCGTCTGCCAGCAGTCCGAACACTTGCCGGCCCAAATCCGAATTTATGCGACATTTTCCGAACAGCCATACTCCACGAACGAAGATCTCAGAGATCTGAATCTGTCGTTATCTCTGTGTAATACCAGTATGACCGACTTCATTAGTGAACTATTACAAATTTCGCTTTCGCGGCGCACTGACAATGAAAAGAGGAGTGTTTTAGCTATTTAACACAAAGCTGCAGTCAGACAATTTTTCAATTTCTTAATCTATTTTAGTCATGGGCGTCGCGAAACGGGGGCAAGGGGGGCCACGGCCCCCCCTTGGAAGTTGGTGAACTTAATGTGCAGTCAGTTACTGACTTTTAAACTATTATTTTAATTTTGATGTAAAGAACAATTTTTGTTTAGCACAAATTAATACGGTTATCTGCAACAAATACTATAAATTTTGACAGTAAAATAATGATTTAATATTATATGATTGCAAATTTCCAACATGTGCCCCCCCCCTGGAAAAAAGTCTGCTGACACTCGTGATTTTAGTTTTGGCGGTAATTCGTCCGTAAGTCACACTCATTCACTCTGCTCTTATTAAACAACCAAACAATATATTGTTTGCATTATCTGCAATGACTTCGCCCCCTATATTTCGGATAAACGGGGTTTATTATTATTATTATTATTATTATTATTATTATTATTATTATTATTATTATTATTATTATTATTATTATTATTATTATTATTATTATTATTATTATTATTATTATTATTATTATTATTATTATTATTATTATTATTATTATTATTATTATTATTATTATTATTATCATCATCATCATCATCATCATCATAATTATTATTATTGTTGTTGTTTTTTGTTGTTACTGTTACACTTTGCCTACGCTAAAATTTTGACTGCGAGCCGCCACTGAATTCAAGCAGACAATTGACGCAAATATTCCTCTAAGTCGAAGACGTCGCCTTTAAGACCTATAAGATCTCGTGTTTGGTGTCCTGACTAGCTCTAGCAAGAGGTCCTAATCTGCAGGGTATGCATGAGTTGTGGTAGGAATGGAACCAAACGAAGAATTAACCAACATTTAACTTTATTTGCAAATTTCCAGATTTGTAGAGAACTGCCGACGATATTTAAATAGAATGTAACTTTGTAACTTCAACTACAACGTTATAATATTTGAACTTTGTCATCCTCTAGCAACCGCCGAATTATGTATACGCGCCAGCTTACGTACAAATCAGAAATTGCACGTGTACTCCCGGCTCGATTCAAGACGAGTGTGTCTTGCGTTGCATTTGTTTTGCGTGGGCGACACGAAGGAAGCGATTTCCATTGGTCAACTTTAGAGCACGTCATGGTAGGATACGAATCAGCCCGCGGAATCGCTCTGGCTTCGTACATACAATTGTAACCTTATCACTCATTTAAATCTGCCTAGGCTTCCATTCTTGAGACTTTAATCTGTTCAGCTTTATTACGTCTTCCCCTTAACTATCGACTAGAATCTCCTTTTGTTTCTTTCTATTATCAATTACATATATTCACATAATTTCGGTTTCACAATCTCTATCAAAAAAATCATGTGCACTGTCTTCTGGGATCGACGTGGTGTCCTCTTGTGCGGCTTTTTACCGCGAGGGGAGACCGTAAATGCTCATTGATATTGTCAGACGTTGCATAAACTCAGGCGAGCAATCCAGAACAAGAGACGTGGAATGCTGACAAGAGGCATTACGCTTGTGCATGACAATGCAAGACCCCCATACAGCCAACGCCACACGAAATGTATTGAATAAGCTTGGATAGGAGTCCTCGAACATCCACCCCACAGCCCCGACCTCGCTCCAAGTGACTTTTATCTCTGCTATCTCATGAAGCGTTTCCTGGCAGGAAAACGTTTTCACAGTGACTCTGAGGTGCAGAATGAAGTGACTTCGTGGCTGCGGACATTGGCTGCAGAATCCTGTGACTTGGGCATACGATTAATGGTGCACCGTTACAACAAATGCCTCAGCAATGGTGGTGACTATGTTGAAAAGTAGCCAACGAGTCTATGTAATTATTCCAACAAATATTTCTTACTTAGTGATGTTTTTGTTCTCTTTATCGGTCATCAGGACTTTCTGGATGCACCTCGTATATCTCATATAACCTTTCTTAAGCTACAAGTATATTTTTGGAGTGATTCCTGAGTATCCTCGAAAAACAGCAGTTGCAACCTTCAGGTTGATTACAGGACATGATTGTCTGGCAAAACATTTAAACAGAATTGGGATATATTCTTCACCACTCTGTCCTCTATGTGATCTGCAAGAGGAAATGGATCGAGACCACCTTCAAATATGCCCGGCCACTTCTAGTGCCCCATCCATCAGTGAAAAATATTGGAGAGCAAGAGGATTAATGACTTCATTGTCAGAAATCCAGCATTAGCTAACAACAACAACAACAAACAGTATATTTTTGGAATACATCTTAAAGTGTTCATTATTGTGCTTCTATTTATTTCTTGCAAAAGATCTCTTTTACAAGAGGTTGTAATTCCTTTAGTTATCCATGTACATGATTTCATTTTGTAAGTAGTTTAGGAGTATTTGTTTTTCTTTAGTGGAAGTGCCACATCAAAGTAATAACTTATTGTTTTTAAAAACTGCTGTGCCTTAATAGATGCACAACTTGCATCAAACGTTGCGTCCCAGTTTTCTTTTTGAAGTAAGAAGTTTGTAAACCTTCTTGTGTTTTTGGTTTCCTCATGCTTGGATATTTGTGTTGTAATTTTGATGTTTAGATCTAGAAGAAGAAGAAGAAGACTATGATCATAGATACCAAGGTGTATATTTTCTGTACAAAATGGAAATGTACATTATAATATAAAGTTTTTTTTCATACAGAGTTATTTTATGATGTGTAATGTGCACTTTACATTTATCTTTGTAATGTACGCATGAATATAGTATTTGTCTATCTGTCTGACCATCCGTCCGTCCGTCCGTCCGTCCGTCCATCCGTCCGTCCATCCATCCATATGATCGTCATTCCATCCGTCCATCCCGTCCCATCCCATCCCATCCCATCTTATGTTTGATAGAAAAGTGATAGTGATTTATAATAGTGTGTGGTTTGCAGGTATTCACTGGTTGGCAATGACAGTATGGATTGTGTTTCAAAAGACTGATTTCTGCCCTACGCCCTGGGAAGAGTATATTTATAACTGCGTAGTGGGTGTTATTTATTGCTTCTGCTTCTTTAATCTACAAGAAGGACAGTCAAGAAGACGAGTGCTTGCATTTTATGTTGTGATTATCAGCCAAAACTTTGGTTGCCTGGGATTGTTCCTGACATTAGGAGGAGCAACAAGATCTGGCCTGGTAGAAGTAGCTGTATCTGTTGTAGTTGGTGGCACCATATTAGGTAAACCCAAATTCAGAATTCTTATATTGCTATAAAATAGGCTTTCATAAGTGTATAGTAATTTAGAGTTTGAGTTGATTTTTGTCACACAACTTAACTTACTCTTTTTAAACTTGGACATGCTTCAAGAGCTATTGTTCTCATCCTGTGCAAAAGGTCAACTAGAAGCAAAGGTAGATGTTACTGTGGTGACATCTTTAGGACTGGAGTTGGAAGTAGGGATGATGAATCTGTTGAATCTATCTGCTGGTGGGATTTTAAAATTCATGATGTGGTTCACTAATGATTGGAATTTTTTTGACCAGTGAGGTTAAACACGTCAATATTAAAGGTAAATTTTATTTAACTACTCTTACTTACTTTAGAAAATTAAGGCATATTTCAGGAAGCTTTGTTCCCAACTTCAGCTAACAGATGTATATGTTGTGTTGTCCAGTATACTATGGCATTGTTTTTCGGCATATAACAATGCACAGACAGGGCCAAGCTATTTCACACCACATGTCAGGCCAGTGGGCTGGTAGAGACATTCCAGGTTGCACACCGACGCAACACATACACACCCACATAACACATATACAGTCACAGAAGACATACACACACACCCCGTACATCCCTACCCACCCACACACTTTTTTCTAAAATTGTTTTTTTTTTTTTTATTCAGGAGCCTCAAAACATATTTCTGGTGAAATCTCACCAAATTTTTGGATGGAATACAATACTTGCAACTTTCATAGTGGCAACTATTTATTTATGACTGATATAAAAGAGATACATGTTGCCAAGCTTAACTTTCCTTCAAAGTAGTCACCAACATTGTGTACAACTCACTTCCAGCAACGTGGGGGTAATAGGATACCCTTAGCAGCGCTGCTTCTGTTGGTAGTTCAAGTGGAGCAATTTACTGGCTGACAAAACTTTGGAACAGTTCTGAAGCAAATGCCTTCATCCTTCAAATCAAGTCAAAGTCACAAGCACTTAAGTCTGGGCAGTATGTTGGATGGCACAGCTTGCGCTGTATGCAGCCGAACATTGTCGTGCAGAATGATGGGTGGGTTCTGCAGAAAGTGATGCTGCTGCTTTCTCAAAGCTGGTCACAGGTTGTGTTCCAAAAATGAATGATAATACTGCATACTGATGATCTGCTGGTGAGGAAGGTAATGTTTTATGTTACACATCGCAGTCATACACCATCACTTTCACATTGTTGAGGCTCTGATAAACTTTCAATTTTCATGGTAACCTGTATCAATGCCATTCCTTTGATTGTCGTTTGTTTTGACTTGTACGATTTGGTCCATGTCTCATTCAGTGTCCTTTGCTTCAAAGCTGTCCAAGTGTGTCCGAGCAATGTCATATCATAACCACTTCTGAGAAATCATGTGCAACCCATTGTGATGCACTTTTTCTCATGCCCAGGCATTCCTTCAAAATGTGAAGCACAGTTGTATGTGCTAATCTGGTTTCTTGGGCGAACTCATGAATTGTATGGCATCAATCAATGTCCAGTAATACTGTAGAAGCAGGCACATCTTCACCTGGTGACGCATGTCTGCATCCTTCATTGAAGGTGTTTATCCACTGTGCCACTGTTCAGTAAGACAATGCAGATTCCCTGCAAGCCTGTTGAGGACCTTGATGACACTGTTGTGCTGTATGACCTTTGGCACATTCAATCTTTAACCAACTGCGTTGTTCCTGTTCTAAAAACACTGTGAGAGCATTACATTAGGCCACTAACACATACAAGACTGTTTCTCTCACCAGCGCACATGTGCATGATGTGACAAGGGAGAGTCTATTTGCTCAGAGGTAAGGTAGGTGTGCTATCAGTGACAATGTTAGGTTCCATTGCAGCAGTGTTGCCACTATCAAAGTTCAACCCTTATAATTTTAAAATTATGGAAATTAGAAATTTGACCCATGACCCCTGCCCCCCTAATGCCACTTCAAGAATGATGTAGTGATGATTTGTTACAGGTGTTGCAAGTATGCTGCTGTACTACCGGTTCTTTCATCCTGCTGGTCCCATCAAACTCTGCTCCCTGCAACAGTCTGAAACTGCCGTACAGGAATGCACATCCCCAGAGAAGACTGCTACAATCAGATCCTTGAAACACCGCTGGCATACAGATAACCAGGACTTAACACAGTATGTTTTACTTTTAGTTGGATACTTGGCCAGCATGGCACAGTTGGATACAGAGAGAGTCAAAACAGTTCCAAACGCACAGTGCATAATAGTATAATAGGCTCTATCAATCAGGATAACCTCCAAAGCTTTTTTAAATTCATAAACATTTTTGTCAACTTTAATTTCTTTAGACAAAGTGTTGTAGAATTTTTCTCCTATAAGACTAAGCATCGTCTCATAAAGGCAATGTCTGTGACCTATAATGTAAAATTCATTCTATTTTCTTGTATTGTAATTTTTATTGTTGGAGTTGATTAGCATTAGTATTTTGAACTTATTTAGATACAAGATGGTTTATACATTATGTATAGGCTGGGAAGTGTTAGAAGATTTAACCGTCTACAAGACTCATTGCATGTAAGATGACCAAGGTAGCTAGTGAGTTGAGTGAGTGGCGTTTAAGGGCCCGCCGACAGCTAGGTCATTTGGGCCCAAAGTAGCTAACTGCCCTTTTTTGCAGGGAAAGACTTATATTCAGATTTGCTTTTAATAGTCAAAATGCAAACAGGATTAATGGTGAAGTGTTGTTTGTGTTTGAGTTCAATATATTTAGTCACCGTTTTACACTCGCTTTCACTTTGAAGTGTTGGAAATACTGGAATGTTTTCAAGATGATTTGATCTCATCTTCAGTCATTGGGTGACTGACACTACCTTCCTCCTACTACGGTTGTGTTGCCATCTGGTGTTAGGGGTGCAAAGTTTTTACACTTTGTGCAATGCAGCATTTCAAAATTTATTACTTTATTATATTTTTTTCCTAAATGTTCAGTTCTATCGGTCAAGTAAGTGATATTTAATAATTTTATGTTATGACCAATGTTGTGGTTTTTGTTATCCAAAAATGGCATAAACAGCAGAGTTTCCTGTTTGTTTTATGTTTCTCTGGTGTTCGTTTTGTCTGATTTCCAAATTTCTTTTTGTTTTCCCTGTTGTTTTTTTCATAACTCTCACAGTTGATCTGGTAAATTCCAGATTTTAAAGTGTTGGGATTGTATTTTTAAGTGCTTCGTTTACCTGCCACAAAGCATGACAAATATGATTGTGATGCAATACAGTATTTTATATATGATTGGTTTCTTGTCTGATGACATCCTGCCTATGTGTTCTGATTTGAGCAAGCTTTTTAATTTTTATTTTATTTATTTATTATTGTAGTATTAATATTAGAATATAACCTTGTTAGCGTGAACTCGCTTAAGATGAATTTGCAGTTAACGCAAACAAAATACTCGCCTTGGCAGGAATATTTTGATTCTTATGGGAAGTTCTATTGGTTAACACAAATTTCTGTTAAGGCGAATTACGAACTCTTTTTCAGTACCTGGTGTAATTAAGCTTAATTAAATTTCATTGTAACACAAACCTCTGATGTTCCATTATTTTTAAGTGTTAATTCTTTTCCAAAATGAATGCAAGAAATGTAACTACAATGTTAACTACCCATTTTAGACAGTTTCTAATGTATCATAGATCGGCAGCTATGATTATCACCTCAACAATCACCGTGTATAGTACATTTAAACAAATTCAATCATATGTGCATCAGTGGCATATGCTAGGGTCGGGACTTGGGCCATCACTAGGTCTACCATATCTGGACAATAAGGGGTTGTTGATTAGGTTTCTGTTAGGCATACCCTGGTGGTCGCGTGGGCCTAATAGGTTCACGCTATATTTTTGTATTTGTATGCTTGCATTTATTTTTTTAAACTTCACTTTACCTTCATTCCCATGTTTAGCTTCATTTAGCTTAAATATACACAGCTTTTATTAGCATTACCTTATAAGATAGATTAACGATATATAAAACATAATTTGTACTAGACTACATGGAAAGATAATAAATGCAATCTTCAGGTATACAACTTGTAATTTGAAATGCATGTGAAGTGGAATGTGATAAAAAAGCGGGTAAACCATTAAGAGAATTATCTGATTTCCTGATTAAAATTCATGGATTGGGAAGTATAAGAAGTGCACCAATTAATCTATTCAATACATTTCTATTTTCTTTATTTTCATTGTGCAAATAGTCAACAATTTTTTTTCTGATAGTTCAATGAATAGTCTGTCTGTTGAGTGTCAAAGGTTTTTAAAGCTGTAAGAGATTTTGTATGCATTGTTGATCTCTTATATTTATCCAAAGCTGAGATTAAATATGCTAAATTTGGGAAACTCATCGTATTCCAGGGCATTTTCTCAGTTGCAAACAACAAACACGGCCTGTAATAAAGTTTATTTAATTCACATGAACCATTTTGCCACACATACATATTACAATAGTTTATATTAAAATACCTTTTGTAATTAAGATTAAAAGGAGAAGCACTTATACTTACCTTTTGTAAGTATTTTTATTTCTTTTGTTTCTGCTCACAGCAAGTGCAGAAGAGCTAGATAGGCCTTCCCTGTTTTACTATCACTAATTTATCCTCGTATTTCATTTGCAAGTATGGTCATTTTACTAAGTGTTTTACTACACATTGTTCATCTGTTTTGAAGCATTTGCACTAGCAACTGTCTTGGTATACTTTGCACTATAAAATAAATAACAGTAATACAGCTGTTGAGGGCCGTAACAATTGCACAATTAAAAATACATTCTTTCTTGCTTTTAACTCCACTGCTATTAACTATGCAGCCAGTCTTGTTCATGTGGCACATTTTGGAGACACTCGTATGAGTATAGCGACACAGGATTCCAAATCCTTGGCATGCTTATTCCTGCATTCCTCACCCTGCTTTGCCCATATAATAGTGAAGGCTGTGGCAGCAAGCATCTGAAGCCCTACTGTCCCCTCTGTTCAATGGTAGAGAACGAGACATTCCATCCTACACACTAATTCTTCATGAGGGAAACTGGCTAGTATTACAAGTATTATTAATATTACTCATTAATTTCTAGAGTTTACATATAGGCTTTGGTGATAGCTTTGATAGTTCACAGTATATGCCACTAGTGAGCATTAACGTTTAGAAATGTACTCAATGTCAGTTGTTCTTTTAGTCATAGCCAAATTGAGTTAGGATACTGAATAAAAATCTACAAAAGGTAGCACGTGCAACATGGCAAAGAGGAAACAGACAGCTCTAAATGTACAGGTAAAGCTTAAGATTCTAGATGAAGTGGATCGAGGTAGAAAGAAAACAGTAATTACAGAGCTATTTGGAATTCCCAAATCTACTTTATCTACAATAATTAAGAATCAAGAAGAAATCATTAATGTTGCTCCATTAAATTCTGGAAACATTGTGAAATATTATTGACAGCAGCCAAAACACATATCCCCAAAGGAAAGTTAAAGAAATATAGCTACTTTTGGTCCCCATCTTTATCTAAGTTAAAACACGAAAGAAATATAGCAAGAGTCAAAGCCGAAAGAACCAAGTGTCCAGAATGTACAAAACTGGAAAAGAAAAGCAGCCATTTTTAAGAAAGAATTAATTACAGCAAAGAGGGCCAGTTTCACAAATTTTGTAGAACATATGGACTATAGGAAAGATGGAAATAAAATATACAAATTCCTTAATAAAACAAAATTATCAAAAAATACAACTGAACCATTAAAACATAATAACAAAAGCTTAACTACAGATAGGGAAATAGCAGAATCCCTTAACAAGTTTTATGCTCAGTCACAAAGAATACCCCAAGCATATAAAAAACAAGATAAGGCTATCCAAAAAAGTATCAGAGAAACTAATAAGCCAAAAGGTATACGAAATGATATTTTTATTCAGGATTTTAACGAAACAGAACTGGATTTAGCAATAGAACAATTACAGAACAAAAAATCTCCAGGACCTGACAAGATCCACCCAGAGTTTATTAAACACCTTGGCAGGAAAGGAAAATGTTGTTGTAGTGTTTAACGCCCGCTTTTACTACTACGGCACCGCAGGCGGTGACACTGATGATACATAAAGATGGAGCACCGGTGGAATGAGATGGCGGGGGAAACCGGAGCACCCGGAGAAAACCCGCCCTGACGCCGCTTCGTCCACCACAAATACCACATGCGGGTCCCTGGGATCGAACCCGGGCCGCCTAGGTGGTAGGCGAGCGCGCTAACCGCTCGGCCACAGCGCCGCCAGGAAAGGAAAAGAAATCCTACTTAAACTGTATAACACGTGTTGGAGAATGACTACCTTCCGACTGGAAAAAAGCCATTATCATCCCGATTTTAAAGAAAAACAAACCTTCAAACAATATTAATAGTTTCAGACCAATATCTTTGACCAGTGTTATTGCAGAAGTGATGGAAAGAATGGTGGCATCTAGACTTAACTGGTTCCTAGAATATTACAACTTAATTAATAGTTCACAGACCGGCTTCAGACAGAATCATAGTACAAGTGAAAATGTATTCCTACTAAGCCAAGACATCAAGGAAGCTTTCAATAGAAAGGAGGATACCTTAGCAGTATTCATTGATTTTAAATCAGCATATGACTCAGTCTGGAGAAACAAATTAATTGAGAAGTTGCAATCAATAGGTGTGAAAAGTAACATGCTTAAATGGATAACTCAGTTTATTTCACAAAGATTTTGTGCCACAAAATATAATACATACATTTCCAAATATAAACAAACACACCGAGGACTTCCACAAGGTGCTGTTCTGAGCACAACACTCTTTAACATATATATAAATGACCTTCTAATAAAAACTTTAGAAACCAAAATTGCTTTATTTGCTGACGATGTAGTCATTTGGACTTCAGGCTCTCCAAAAAAACCTGAATTAATTAAAGACAGAATAGAAACAGCCGTAAACAAATGGAGCTCCAAAAACCTCATGACTATCAATGTGGAAAAAACAAATTATGAATTATTTACTATAAAATACAAACCAGTTAATATTAACATAAATTATAATGGTAAACCACTCAAAGCAGTTGATGATGCCAAATACTTAGGCATCACTTTCGACAGAAAGCTAAGTTGGAAAAAACATATAACAAACATCTCAGAAAAGGTTGAAAAGAAACTGCAAATCCTGAAAAGGTTAGCTGGTGCTAAATGGGGCTGCTCAAGGAGAGTCCTTAACACAACATACAAAATGTATGTTAAACCAAACCTCTTGTACTGTTCTGAAGCTTTAATAACAGCAGCAAATGCTAACATCAATAAACTTGAACAAATACAAAATCAGGCTCTTCGCCTAATCACTGGAGCAGTTAAATCCACACCTATTGATGCCATGCTTGCCTTAACACGGACCCCATCAATAACAACAAAAATAGAAGAACAAGCATTGCTCCAACACGAGAAAATGTTACGACTGCCAAACTCTAAATGGACAGAAGAGAACTTCCCCCCTTCAATCCTTAAAACTCATAGTAGTTTCCTAGAAAAGGTAACACAGATTAAATCCAAATTGAACATTCCTAACACCAGAGAAAGTCTACTTATAAGAGAAAATCTATTGGAATTATTGCAACCTATCTTCAGTTTGGAATTAATAGAGGAAATAGGTAAATCAGACACACCAAAAGAAATACAAAAACTTCTAGCTCTGGAAACAATCAATACTAGGTATCCCACAGAAGAATGGCTGCACATATATACTGATGGATCCTCGAAGGAAAACCTTACTGGAGCTGGAGTTACGTGTTCACATTTTTCCTTTTATCATTCTGTTGGCAGAGACACAACAAATTATGATGGAGAAATAGAGGCTATATACATTGCTCTCCGACAATTATTAAATCTTCCCTTAAATAAATTTAACAAGGCAGTAATTCTTTCAGATTCTAAAGCTGCAATTCAGGGAATATGTTCAAATACTACAAAGAAGTCAACAAAAATTAGAGAATGCTACAAAATGTTAACACAACTCCAAAAAGTTAATAAGACTGTTCATCTCCAATGGGTTCCAGCACACTGTGGAGTCATGGGGAATGAAGCTGCAGACTCACTTGCAAAGAAAGGCACAACAATAAAACTAAAATCTAAATTCAATTTCTCATATTCCTCAATAAAACGGTTGATCATTAAAAAATTTTCTCATTCATACCTACAAGAAATAGAAACAAATGCCAAAGATAAAAAATGGATTACACTGCTTTCCAACCCAGATATAATCCCCCAGAGACCAAGGAAAACAGTGGCTGCAGCCTTCCGACTATTGACAAGTCACGACTGCTTAGCAAGTCATCTCTACAGAATAGGTATCTCAGCCTCACCAATATGTGTCCTGTGTAACGATCCAGCAGAAATGAACGAAGACCACTTGAAGACCTGTGAAGCATTAAGATCAGAAGAAACTACAGTTCAAAAGTATTGGAAAGCACGAATGCTAATGGTTTCATTGCAGATGCAAGGCACTAGCAAACAACAACAACAACAAATTCTGGAAACAAATCTAGAGAACTTCGTAGCACTTAAGCATGAAGACATTGAGATGTCACTGCTAGAATGGTTCAATCATATGCGTGGATCTAACCTACCTTTAAGTGACCCTATGATTCACTCAAAAACAAATATAGGCATGGAAGACTTCAGTTCTGATGGTTAGCTCTATTGCTTCCAAAAGAAACATTCAATTTGATCTGTCTGTACAAATTTGTGGCGGAGCAAATAAATTTGATGAAGAAAGTGTTATCAGCTGGTTGCATGAATACCACTGAGTGAGGGAAAAGTATGTCTCATGTGATGTGTTCAATATGGTGAGGCTGCACCTCATAATTTGTTATTTAGGATGGCAGGGTGAAACTTTGGGATGTCGGGGTTTTCCTTGGGTCGCTCTTGCATGGTTGACTCTGATCTTGTATCAGGGTGTGAGACGTGTTGGTTTCTTTTGGAAAACACACGACTGCGTGAAATAATTTATTTTCCCCAAAACTATTTCAGTTCACTCGCTACCATGATGATTTAAGTCTGTGCAAGAATAAGTTTTCAGTAGTACACAGAAAAATGTTATATATTCTGCACTGCATTCAGTCACACCTCCAAGTGAGTTGTGTCTGCCTTTTACCCGCTTTGTTGCAGCATACCTGCAAAAACCACCCCTTTGTCCGGATGTCCGGATGTCACTCACCGCGGGGACTGGAAAAGGGTACCGTTAGCTAAGACTGTGTGCTAATGGCCTGGTATGAAATAGTTCTACCAGCATGGTTTTACAAAACCTTGTCCTACATGTATTCAATTAATAATTTTATAAGTTTTATCCATTGCACGGACAGCTTCAATGGACAAAACTGTTTTCCAAGAAAATAGGTAATGTAATTTGTGAGCACTTGTACTTCTACAGTCACTTTATAGTGTCATAAGTCTACAGTAATGTAAAGTGATTGTTACTCAGTGTATTGTGCTACTGTGCATATATACATATTAAAATCTGTGTTTTTTCCAAGATAAATTTTTTAACACAAACTCTTGAGTTTTTGGTCTCTTTGGAGTTATGTTAACAAGGTTATACTGTATTTATTTTGTAGTGCTAGGACTACGTTGAACTCTAAAGATCTTTTGGAATTTGGAAAACGTAGAAAGGTGGTGCCTATGTAAACTTCTTAAGTATAGGTTTATCCATGTTGGGATTAATGTACTTATTTCCTTGTCTATTCAAAATGTTTAGTTCTTCCGGGCTTGTAGGCCATGGTCTAGAAGGCATGGCAGATACCAACGTTTTCCCAAGTACTGCACTTGGTATCATCAGGGTATCAGGATCCTCTGTCTGCACTGGTTAGAGTTTGAATGTGGAAACAGAGAAGTAGTAGAAGTAACGACTGTTAACGTCCGTTACAGTTATTTATATGGGTGGGGGTGCGCGGGGCATTGTTGTGCTGGCCACGGTAGCGATTGGTCGGTTGTAGGTGGGGTTTTGTTACAACTGTTGTGTGTGTCTGAAAGTTTATCTAAAACCGGGATCCATACTTTATGTACACGTAGTATTTCTTTCTTGCGATTGAAATTGTCTTTGCGTTTGTAGATTTCTATGGCTTCCCTTTGTAGTCGGACATAGTAGTTAACTGTAGAAGACAGGACTTGGGTTTCTTTAAGGTTGACATCATGGCCGAATAATAAGGCGTGCTCTGCCACAGACGATTTATCCATATGACCCAATCTGGTGTGACGCTCATGTTCTTTTAATCTGGTGGCCATACTGCGCATGGTAGTGTGTATATATACTTTGCCACAACTACAGGGAACTTTATATCACCTGCAGATGTGTGTGGGTGGCGTTTGTCTTTGGCCGATCTCAGGAGGTCTTTAGCCTTCTAGACCATGGCCTACAAGCCCAGAAGAACTAAACATTTCGAATAGTCATGACACCGGCCGTGAAAGCCTAAATGCATATATTATTTCCTTGTGTTTGTATATATGTTTATTGTTGTATTTGATGTTACAGGTTGGATGCAGTGTCCTCCCAGGATGGTTCCCCACACTCGGAGGACACGTACACAGACAAGAACCTGCTGCTCACACATTGGATGTCTGGTCAAACCGCAAGTCCAACAGTTAAGTGCAGTGCAGACACAGAAAACACTATTGTTAGCTTACCAGATGACAAGGAAGTTAGTCATAAAGAAACTAAGGAGCCATTAGATGACAGTATCCATAAGCATAAAAGAAGAGGAATTTATTCTCCAGAAAATCTAGCTTTTAATTTTGCTAAAGAAGGAACAGAAATTGAAGAAGAAAATGAAAAGGTGAGAAAACAGAAGAGACGTGGGATATGCTCGTTGGAACCTGAAATGGAAGTTGAGCTAGAACGGTGCATGGATGACAAAGGTGAATGTGAAAAAAAGGAAAGAATAAGAAAACGTCGTGGACTGTGTTCTCCAGATCTAGTGGGGTTTGACATAGATAAAGAAGCAGAAGTGAGTAAGCATATGGAAGGTGACCCTGTGTTAAGGGCCCAAGAGGTTGCAGCAGCAGCAGGGAGTTTTAAAAGCTCAGATGTACAGTCTGTGGAAGGAGACGAAGTTCCTAGTGATGTACTATCAGTTCCTAGTGAGGTGCTTTCTGCTCATGACTATGAGAATATATGTGCAGTGAATATTGCAAGGGAAGCTTGGGGCCTTCGCTCTTGGCGAGGATATTCAGACATAGAGACTTGGCTTCATGACGACAGCGTAGTAAGGGATCGAAGAAGAGATACTCTTACTAGCACTACCACAACACTTACATCCACTTCATCAGAGCATGGTGAAGCAATCTCTCCTCCGCCACTGCCTTGCAGGAAACCCACCATTGGTGCACGAGCCTTGCGAACTCGACAGGATGACTACTTAGATACACTAGCAGATGATCTCGCTGTATGTGATGTTGCCATTGAGAATCAAACACTTGCTGAGTATGTTGCTGTAGACTCCGACCCCAATCTGTTTGTAGCGCGTCCCTATGTTGTGGATCAACATGGTGCTCTTTTCCCTTTAGTAATGCTGGATACCATTATGGAGGAAATAGAAGAGTCTAGCATTAGTACAGATAATAGTGAAGCACAGAAACAGAGACATTGTCATGGTTCTGCAAGCACATTGGTAGCAACTATTGATGAAATTCGGCATGGAGGATCAGTGTGTAATCTCTATAATTCAACAGATGCCCTTTGGGATGCCCGCAGTAATTCTTCAATGGAATTGCATAATACTTCCAACACCAATCCTTCATTCTGCTGTCCAACAGAGACCAGAGCCCCTCAGCCGTACCTTTCCCCAGAAGAAGTCTTATTTTTATCTAAGTTAAAACATACTCCTGACAAGGATATGGATAGCTCCACTCAGACTGCTGTCAGCAACAGAAATCCCATAAAAAACAACTCACAAATAATTCTTAATACATCCCAATATACATTATCTCATAATGTGAATGAGAGCAGTGTTAATGATATTAAATTAGATGGTTATGAACAGAAAAGTAAGAAATTTCCTAACAGACCTCGTCGTAAATTTTCATTACTTCGTGAAAAGTTTGAACCCAAACAAACCTTGTCAAATACTGAAATAAATGTCAAAGATTCAGTTAATAAAACTGTTTCTGACGAGAATGAATTGCGGTCGTCTGTTGTAGATATACAAGCTAATCCTGAAGCGGAGAAATCAAAAGTAGATTATGCCATTAATTTAGCCACGTTCCAAACTCAATCTCCTGTATCTCATAACAAAGAAAATGTCACTCCGATTGTTCCAAGCAGAATAAAACATTGGAACAATTTTTTAAAGAGCCAGAACTCTTGTAATGCAAAACTAAGTCCAGAAATTCATAAAAAAGTTTCGTCCTCAGCTGCTTGCGAAATTGATAAGTTAGCAAGCCTGAAAGAGAGACGTAGTTTATTTCTGAAGCAAGTATTATCACCACCAAAATTCCAAAACTGGGGAAAAAAGAGCTCCATATCACCAGCTTCAAAAGCTGTTTCAGCTTAACTGTTGTCAAAATAATTAATTGAAACCTTATGAAAGATGTAGCTTGAAGCATCTTTGCATTGTAACTAGACTTTTAATGTTACCTGAGCAAAACTGTGGAGAACAGATCTCATAGGGAATTAAGACACAATAACATGATAATTACAGTAGAACCTCGAGTAACAAACAAAAGGGGGCAAAGCTGTTTTAGATAATTGATGGTAACAATTTTAAGCAGTAAATGTAAGAACGTATGTGTATTGGAAATGTACGAGGACTGGAAAGAAATAATTGGCAACACTGTTTTATCTTTGTGCAGGGATTATTGTTCAAGCTGCGGTTGGCAACACATGTAAAGGGTTGGTGGAGCTATACAACTTGGGTGGCAGCGTTAGTGTAGGTGCTGCAATGGTAGGTATGGCATGTGTTGAATGTAAGTTGTCAAATCATACCCCCATAAAGGGGATGTTTACAAAGATTGAATTGACCCATGGAATGTCATGTGAAGCGTGCAGGAAGGAGGCTATGCTGTATTGGACTGTGGCATGTTGAGTTGCAGCGTTTCGTGCAGGACGTGATAGTGTGCATGAGGAACCAGGTGGAGGTCGACATGACGTTAAAAACAAACTCGTTGAATTGATTAGTCCTGCTGCATTTTGAGATCATCTGGAACACAATCTTTGTCCAGCATTGCACAGGAAACAACTCATCTTCCAAGACAGGGATCCATCCATTGTGTTGCATGTCAATTGCCCATTGTCACAACGCAGTAGCTGTGCAGAACCTGTTTGCACGACGGGGGTAGGAGGTTCTAGGGCACCCACAATTTTCACTGGACAGGAGCCAGTGTGACTTTGATCTGTTCCTTAAAATGAAAGAAGCACTGCAAGGGACATGTCTGTGCACCAGAGAGGTCTTAGTTGGAGCTATAGGGCCCTGTCCTGCAGACATCAACAAAGAGGGTAGCGCTACTGGTATCCTGCAACTTCCCAATATCTGGCAACAGGTGCAACATGTGACAGGGAATTACGTTTAAGTATCATGATTGTACAATAAGTAGTTCATACAAGATTTATATGTTGCCACTTATTTCTATCCAGCCCTGGTAATTAGCAATGTATATACTTAAACTGTCAGGGCGTCAAATTAATAGAGCTATTTTTATTTCCTTTGCTTGTATGCCATGGTCTAGAACGCATCGAATAAACAGATGTTTTGCCAAGAACTGCACTTGGCATCTTCAAGGTGATGGTGATCTGTGCTCAGCATTAGAGCTCAAACACAGAAGCCACGGCAGGTATGCACTCATATAGTGAGGATGGGTGGACCTTGTTGTATGGTCGTTGCTGCCATCTGTTGGAGTGGATGGGCTTGATTATAGAAGAAGGCCATGGAAATTTGCAAACAGAGGAACAACTCAAACCACAAAAAGTCTGGGGGTCAATTTCGAAAAAGTGCTTGGCCATAAACACCAGAGCTCATACCATCTCACCATTCAGCAAGTTGCACCCGCACCCACTATACTGTATTCCAGCGCAGACCACACATCATCATCCTGAAGATGCTAAGTGCAGCCTTTGGTGAAACATTAATATCTTTGATAACTTATAGATCAGAGCCTAAAGATCAGGCAAATAAAAATAGATTTATTAAATAAGTACTAATGTTTAATAACTAACAATGTACAGTTCCAGTTTACACAAAGTGATATAAACAATGAAATGTTTAAAATGATTTTGTAGAAGTATTTGAGGTGACCTATAGACACTTTTAGTTTCACTTAATTTTTTATCTGAATGCATTTTGAAGTCTTCATTATCAATGGTTTCTCGATTGACGTTTGAAGAGACAGAATCTGTTGTGGTTGTGATTGTGCTGCTATCTGAGTTCCTGGATGTAAACTTCAGGATGTCGTCTGCTTGTGGTATTTCAAAATTCATGATTGGGTGAATATTCTTCTTTATGTGTATTTTTCCCCAAATCATCAGTTCAGCTGTAGTTTTTACATGTTTTTATTATTTGATATCCTGTTTTATGGTGTGCTGTGTTGACCAGAAATGATGAACTATCGCTGATCTGTCAATTTGTTTAAGTTTTATTTGATGTGTTCCTTAAGTCTAGTTACCAGGTAGGTTCCTTTTAGTTTGGCCAAAGCATATTTTTGGACAGATAGTGTAATTTTTAATTGTATTTATGAAAGCAATCAATAATTGATCACCAATTGACTTAATATTGCAGAAACCTAAAATAAGGAAATTAAGGAAAAAATCATCAAGTACTTTGTCTCTGGTCTTGCATGCACTTTGAATTATCAAAGAAGGTTCCGATTAAGGCAAAAAAAAAAATGATAGCAGGGAATTGTAATTATGCTTCTTTAGTTTTTCATCCAAACCACAAATTAAATGATAGGTAAACAAATTATTAAGAGAAAAATCTGATGAGTTTCACTCACATGATTTTCTCTACTCGTGTACTAACCATTCTTACAAACTCTTATTCCTATATCTTCTTCGTGTTAGTTGAGATAAACATTTGTACAATTTATCTTATTCCTTATTTCCTTGTAGGTGCAAGGGGAATGTCAGAATACAGTAGGCTTTGTGTGATAGTAAAATGTTTTAAAGCTTTGAGATTCTATTGTCTTTGTACACTTAACATATAAAAAATGAACAACGATGATCCATTTCACAAAAGTTTTAAGTTTTCCGAAACTCATGCACATAACAAGGAATATCTCTGAAATGGTTCACCTTACAAGAAACTTTATTGACATAAATTGTGTATTTTACCAAGATCTACATTTTTTGTATAGTATGATTTGGTCTATCTCTAACGGTTTACCAGTTACGCAAAAGTCATCCAGAGTAAATACGACTACAGGGGCTATAGCCAGAAAATTCAAGATATACATTTCATTTGTCATAAAAATATCTCAAACATATGACATTTTAATCAAAATCGTTAAAGACATTTTCAAGAAAATAAAAATTTTCGAAAAATGTTCCATGTAAAGGGTAGTTTAGTGTGGGGCTATTTTCTTCAAAATCTTTGTGTCGCATGCTTGAAAGACATTAAACTGAAATACCAATTTTGGTTTTTAACCGACTTTTGGTTTTTGAGTTATGCTGTCCACAGACACACACACGGACCTTTTGCTAAAAATGCTTTTATTTGGATTCAGGGGGTCTCAAAACATATATTTCCTGTGAAATCTCGACATGGAATTTTTGGGTGGAATACAATACTTCCCCTACTTACCAGTAGAGAAAGTAGAAATATAAAGTATAAACAATTCATTCAGATTTGCACTCCTGCTATGTGCCACCATATTGTTTGATGTGTTTACAAAAATGGAATCACGTTCAGTAGTTCTGCCCGTCCCTGGAGGCTAGCTATCAGCTGTGTGGCTTCTGCCCATCCCTGGAGGCTAGCTATCAGCTGTGTGGCTTCTGCCCATCCCTGGAGGCTAGCTATCAGCTGTGTGGCTTCATCCACTGACCATCCCTGGAGGCTAGCTATCAGCTGTGTGGCTTCTGCCCATCCCTGGAGGCTAGCTATCAGCTGTGTGGCTTCTGCCCATCCCTGGAGGCTAGCTATCAGCTGTGTGGCTTCTGCCCATCCCTGGAGGCTAGCTATCAGCTGTGTGGCTTCATCCACTGACCATCCCTGGAGGCTAGCTATCAGCTGTGTGGCTTCTGCCCTTCCCTGGAGGCTAGCTATCAGCTGTGTGGCTTCTGCCTTTCCCTGGAGGCTAGCTATCAGCTGTGTGGCTTCTGCCCTTCCCTGGAGGCTAGCTATCAGCTGTGTGGCTTCTGCCCTTCCCTGGAGGCTAGCTATCAGCTGTGTGGCTTCTACCCATCCCTGGAGGCTAGCTATCAGCTGTGTGGCCTCTGCCCATCCCTGGAGGCTAGCTATCAGTTGTGTGGCTTCTGCCCTTCCCTGGAGGCTAGCTATCAGCTGTGTGGCTTCTGTCCATCCTAGCTATCAGCTGTGTGACTTCTGCCCGTCCCTGGATGCTAGCTATCAGCTGTGTGTTTTCTGCCCTTCCCTGGAGGCTAGCTATCAGCTGTGTGGCTTCTGCCCATCCCTGGAGGCAAGCTATCAGCTGTGTGACTTCTGCCCGTCCCTGGAGGCTAGCTATCAGCTGTGTGGCTTCTGCCCATCCCTGGAGGCTAGCTATCAGCTGTGTGGCTTCTGCCCGTCCCTGGAGGCTAGCTATCAGCTGTGTGGCTGCTACCCGTCCCTGGAGGCTAGCTATCAGCTGTGTGGCTGCTGCCCGTCCCTGGAGGCTAGCTATCAGCTGTGTGGCTTCTGCCCGTCCCTGGAGGCTAGCTATCAGCTGTGTGACTTCTGCCCGTCCCTGGAGGCTAGCTATCAGCTGTGTGGCTTCTGCCCTTCCCTGGAGGCTAGCTATCAGCTGTGTGGCTTCTGCCCATCCCTGGAGGCTAGCTATCAGCTGTGTGGCTTCTGCCCGTCCCTGGAGGCTAGCTATCAGCTGTGTGGCTGCTGCCCGTCCCTGGAGGTTAGCTATCAGCTGTGTGGCTTCTGCCCGTCCCTGGAGGCTAGCTATCAGCTGTGTGGCTTCTGCCCTTCCCTGGAGGCTAGCTATCAGCTGTGTGGCTTCTGCCCATCCCTGGAGGCTAGCTATCAGCTTTGTGGCTTCTGCCCTTCCCTGGAGGCTAGCTATCAGCTGTGTGACTTCATCCACTGACCATCGGTTGTGGGTGGTGACAGTGGCAAAATGTTGTTATTAGGTGGCTTGATGCACACGGATGTCATGTCACGTCCTGGCACATACACCTTCTATCCTGACATTCAGTTCCTTGGTAGTGGTGTCGACTCTGTCTTCCAGGGTGCTAAGCCAGTTCCTGACGTCCTCCTTAAGTCATTCCCTGAAGTCCTCCAGAGCATTGATGTGTTTCCACTTCCTGCAGAGTTTTTTCATGTCTGTCTTCACCCTGACCAGCTGTTTGTCAGTCTTCGCAGATAGCTCCCTATTTATCTCCGATTCCTAGAGAGAGATAGAAAACAAATGTAATTATATAATGGAGTGAATGGCGAATGAGTCTGAAGAAGTGAAATTGTGTATGTCTGTAGAGAAAATGTGTTATGTTTTATTTAAAGGCAAAATGCAAAGATGAGCTATAGTAAGGGTTAGGGGGAAATTGGTCACAGGAGGGACAGGGCTAGAGATTTAGGTGTTTTTATTGATGAAAGATTAAATTTTAAATGTCATGTTGAGGAAATTTTAGCACATGCTTTTAACATTTTAAACAAAATTTGTAGAATAGCAAATATCATACTAAGGTACTTCATAAAGTATGGGATCTTAGCTCCTATGGGGTCACTGCACCCAGCTGCTTGGGGTGGCGAGGTCGCTGAGATCCCTACAGTGTAACATTTTAATTTGATTAGTGGGTGTGTTCTGTACCACCCCAACAGAGGGGTTATTGATAGTTCCGGGTCTGCTCCCCCTGGCAGCGTGGGTCCCGGTACTGGCTGCACAAAGGGAGTATATTAGGGCAGCGCAACAATTAAGGGAGAGGGTGGAAGACAAAATTGTCTTAGAAGAAAAGACTTTAGATATTTGGCAACAGGACTGGGAGGGGACACCAGCAGGAAGGTCTTTTCATTCTTCCCATATATAAGAGAGTGACATTTTAAAGCTTTTAGTATCAACAAGAGGTTTTAATCACTATGTTATGGGTTACAGCCCGTTACAGGGACTGTCTTTTGAGATTTGGCCAATCACAAAATATGTTGTGTAAATATGGTGCATTAGACTCACTGGAGCAGCCACTGTCGGAATGTATTGGTTGTTAGCAAACCAACGTATATACCACCTAGCCATGCACTGGCACTCCTCTGATGTAGTTAATAAACTAGAAGATCAGGTTTCTAATTTAAAATACTTGGAATTTGTAAATAGGTAGTTCTATATTTTATGCCTGATAATATATTGTTAATTTTTTAGAAGTTAATTTTATTTTAGGAAAAAGAAAAAAAAATTGCTGTTGCAAATTGACGCTGCTGTTATTAAAAAGAAGTCCAAAAGTCTAGCATATATAATGGAAGCTGAACTTGTAGAATAGAGAAGCCCTCTTGTCTGTGTTGCGCAGGCTACAGGCCTTTCTTTTTAATCTCCTCCAGCTTGGAGTTGATCTTCACTACCATCTTCTCCATTCCCCATTAGTTTAGTCAGAGTTAAAGTATAGAGATTTTCAAAGAAAAGAACATTATCAATAGAGACAATGGAAAACAGCTTCACAACACACCAGTACAGCAATCGACCGGAGGTCAGCCAATTTTTTTTTTTTTTTTTTTTTTCCTCCAATTGTAAAAAATTTTACAAGGATCGTCAAATTCTATGTACATACAATACAAGTTATTTACATAAATATGAGACTAGTTGAGAATATTGGGAAGTGCAATATACCATATTTTATCAATTTTACAACTCTTCTACAGAGTAAAATGCCTTTTCTAATAGATAAGATTTAATATTCTTTAGTTTGATTTTTTCATTTGTTATCTGTTTAATTGTAGATGGTAGATGGTTGTACAGATCTTTGCTACTATTTTCTATGCACTTATTATTTAGACCACCTATAAGTCTATTTCTAAAATAATTTTCTTTTGTTCTAGTGTTATATTTATGGATATTGCTGTTTTTGTTTTGATTATAACTTTTTAATGTGAGTTTAGTACATTCATATATATACAAAGAAGGCAACGTTAGAATATTTAGTTTTTTAAACACATTTCTACATGAATCTCTTTTTTCTGTTCCTGCAATTAAGCGTACTGCTCTCTTTTGCAGCCTAAACAGCCTTAGAAGTAATGTTTTATGTGTTGTGCCCCATAATACCACTCCATAGTTTAGGTGCGAGTGAATGAAGGCATAGTATACTTGCTTGACACTTCTTTTATCTATTATTTGTGTTATTTGTTTTAGTACATATAAGCCTGAATTAATCTTGCTTATGACTTTTTCAGCATGTATATTCCATTTCAAGTTACTGTCTATTATTAATCCTAGGAAATTTGTTTTATTTACTTGTTGAATTTCTCTGTTTTCTATTTTTATCTTAATATTTGTATTTGTTTTTTGTTACCGAGACTAATTTGCATCCACTCTGTTTTGTTTGCATTTAATACCATACCTAAATTTTTTAGATGTTGACTGACTTTTTCTAGTAGAGTATTTGCCCTAATTTGTAGCTCTATTTCTGTTTTTACTGTAACTACAATCGTAGTGTCATCTGCATAACCTATCGCTATTCCCCCAGCTTCTTGAATTATTTTAAATAAACTGTTTATGTAGAGTAAGAATAGATACGTTCCTAATTTTGAGCCTTGTGGTACTCCATGTTTTACTTTTTTGAATTGTGATCGAATTTTTGTTAGCTGTCCACTTACATTGTGTATTATTTCAACGCATTGTTCTCTATGGACCAATGGACCAATCAGGGACAGGGGATGGGAGCGCCAGAGAACCGTATCGGGTATATAGGCCAGAACATCAGAGCAAAGACCACACAAGAGCCCAGAAGAAGCTCACAACAGAATGAGCAAAACTTCAGCAATCTCATGAAAAATGACGTGGCCTTCACCGGGAGCCAAGAGCACTGATGAGCAGTGTTTGTTATGATAGAACAGAAGAGTTGTAAGGTCATGAGTTGTGAACTGTGATTCAGTTTTAAGGGAAATAAAGTGACTAAAAAGTAACTGAACTTGTCATTTGTGACAGCATGCAGCATGGAAGTAATGTATGTGTAAAATGCAGTTTGTAACATCCATCAACAATACAGTAGAAGCCAGGAATGCTGGGGAAAGTATTTCTGCTGAAAATATATCATACTATTTATTTATTTTGTTGCTTTTGAAAGTTGAGTTTAAAATGTTCTCCAAAGAGCAGTACTGGAATATACTTTTCTCTAGCCCTAGCATGGACCTTGACCATGGATTGCTAAGAATTTCCCAAAGTAACGAGACATCCACACGGAAGATGTTCTGCATGTTAGTGAAGTGATAAGTACTATAAATAGGATGATTCTGTGTAAGGAGGAGCAAAATGAATCTCCATCTTGCTACAATCAAACAAAACTTACTGATTTCTTTGAGACAGTTACGTTAGGTTAGTGCAAAATGGGAGTGTAATTGTATGTAGTGTATTAATTAAGATTGGTTGCAAGACTGGAATACACCCCTAGCATAACTGGTGTGTAATTGCATTTAAAAGTGGTGTACTTTATCATGTATTACTTACTTTACAATGTATTGTAATTTATCAGTGCACAAATGTTTCCCACCACTTCTGCGGGATTGATTTTGGTCACTTCTAAGCTCATATTTCCATATACCGTGGAATTGTTATAACCCTGGGCTAAAGTATGTCCCCCAAAAACTGTGTTATTTCGAGATTCTACTGTACTTGAATCTATAAGTTGCAAATTTGTACCCTAATGACCTAGTTGTCAACGGGCCCTTAAACAAACAAAAATGCAAATTTGTATCATCCGTCCTTAATATGATACCAAGCTTTGTTTTATAATACCAATACTGGGTGATTGCGATCCAATCAGGAGGGACAAGAAATTTGGGGAATGTTATCCCTTGCAGCGTTTGCCTAGCGATCTGGGGAAACTCCGGAAGGTCAGTGACTGGAATTGAAGACATGACCTCCCAAATGTGGGCCTAAGCCATCCTGCTTGCTATAAAGTAGTGGTTTGATTTTACCAAAGCAAAACAATACACTAACTTTAGGTATAACAAATACCACATTTGTTAATTATAGGAAGGAGCAAGTAGTCCCTCTAAGGTCCTCCCTGGGTCTGTGTCAACAAATGAAAAGATATATCTGGTGCCATTGCTATGAATGTTCTTTTATTCCATTATTTACATCCTAGCATAAAATATACTCTATATATAAATAAATGAAGTGATTTCTTTGTTCTGAACAGAATGTATATATTTTGTAACTAAGGAGTTTTACAACAAATTAAATATTTTACATTTATCAAGTTAATTTTGTACTTTTTAGAACAATAAATATTGTATATATTTTCTATTAGTTTGGTGCAATTAACCCTGGAACACACAAGTGTAATCTTTGGGTCTGCTTTTCGTGTGTAACATGTTCATTTTGAAGATAGTGTTAATGTTAACAGATATCACAACACTCATTATTTTGTAGATGCTGGTGAACTTCCATGGCAACAATAAGAAACTATGAAATATGTATTAGATTTTGTTTTGGCTCCTTTTTTGTAGTAAATGCTGGAAGTAGAACCACTGCAACGTCATTGCATGCAGCTGTATGGCTGTATATGTTACAAGCTGCATCCCATTACACGGACAAGTGTCAATCTCATTTATTAATCTCTCTGTATCCATCTTTGCAATTGCAGAGACACTTGGAAGCAGAATGTGTTGATAATGTGTAGTATTCTGCTTGTTATCTTGTCATTCTATACCTTTGTCAGCCTTACTTTAAACTGTAATGTAAACAAAGTGCAATATTGTATTCCTGTGTGGGCCCCTATGATTGGCAGACATATGGCTCAGCTTAACGTGTGCATCATGCGAACTGTCATCACCATGTGAGGCTGCACCGTAGCCGAGTGGTTAGGCCATTCGCTTCTCACCAAAGTGGCTCAGGTTCGATCCCAGGCAACCACATGTGGGATATGTGGTGGACGAAGTGGCGCTGGGGCAGGTTTCCTCCAGCCATCTCATTCCACCGGTGCTCCATCTTCATTCCATGTATCATCAGTGTCACCACCTGTGGTGCCATATGTTAAACACTACAAAAAAAAAATCACCATGTTAGTAGCTTCTTTGAATTCTGCTTTGCATGGAAGCATCTCTGTCATAGAATGAAGAAAGGAGTGGTATATTCTACACTGGAAAGGATAAAGTGAGACTGAAAAACTCAATGCTGACCAGGATTTGAAGCACGGATCTGCCGGTTACTGTCCGGCTGCTCTACATTAATTTTGTTTTCTACACTCTTACGTAATATAAAGAATAACACGTTATAAAAAGTATCATATGCAGTGCACGTTTAAATAACTTAACTCTCCTCAAATAAAACATAGTTGGCAGGTATGATTTGGAAATTGTTTAAAGCAAAATAAGCTGTTGCTTACATTTCATTATCATGCAAATATGACACATTCTACATTACCTGAAATTGTAAAACTAAAAAGATAGGTATATACGCCATGTAGTGGAAGAAGAGGAAGAGTTTTGGAAATCAGACGGCGTATTTAATTATTTCCACTTTTCTGGTGTTCCACTTCTAGTGCCCCATCCATCAGTGAAAAATATTGGAGAGCAAGAGGATTAATGACTTCATTGTCAGAAATCCAGCATTAGCTAACAACTTTTCTGGTGTTACAAGTTTTAACACGTCCTAAAATAAACACCTAAGTTACTCAGGGGTCTCCGTCTAGGGAATATGTGGATAATGACCACAAGGTACCCAAGCTGAGCAGAACATTACTTCCATTTACTGGTGTCTAGGGGATATGTGGATGGCGACCACAAGGTACCCAAGCTGAGCAGAACATTACTTCCACTTACTGGTGTCTAGGGGATATGTGGATGGCGACCACAAGGTACCCAAGCTGAGCAGAACATTACTTCCACTTACTGGTGTCTAGGGGATATGTGGATAGTGACCACAAGGTACCCAAGCTGAGCAGAACATTACTTCCACTTACTTGTGTCTGGGAGATATGTGGATAGTGACCACAAGGTACCCAAGCTGAGCAGAACATTACTTCCACTTACTGGTGTCTAGGGGATATGTGGATAGTGACCACAAGGTACTCAAGCTGAGCAGAACATTACTTCCACTTACTGGTGTCTAGGGAATATATGGATAGTGACCACAAGGTACCCAAGCTGAGCAGAACATTACTTCCACTTACTGGTGTCTAGGGGATATGTAGATAGTGACCACAAGGTACCCAAGCTGAGCAGAACATTACTTCCACTTACTGGTGTCTAGGGGATATGTGGATAGTGACCACAAGGTACCCAAGCTGAGCAGAACATTACTTCCACTTACTGGTGTCTAGAGGATATGTGGATAGTGACCACAAGGTACCCAAGCTGAGCAGAACATTACTTCCACTTACTGGTGTCTAGGGGATATGTGGATAGTGACCACAAGGTACCCAAGCTGAGCAGAACATTACTTCCACTTACTGGTGTCTAGGGGATATGTGGATAGTGACCACAAGGTACCCAAGCTGAGCAGAACATTACTTCCACTTACTGGTGTCTAGGGGATATGTGAATAGCGATCACAAGGTACCCAAGCTGAGCAGAACATTACTTCCACTTACTGGTGTCTAGGGGATATGTGGATAGTGACCACAAGGTATCCAAGCTGAGTAGAACATTACTTCCACTTACTGGTGTCTAGGGGATATGTGGATAGTGACCACAAGGTACCCAAGCTGAGCAGAACATTACTTCCACTTACTGGTGTCTAGGGGATATGTGGATAGCACCACAAGGTACCCAAGCTGAGCAGAACATTACTTCCACTTACTGGTGTCTAGGGGATATGTGGATAGTGACCACAAGGTACCCAAGCTGAGCAGAACATTACTTCCACTTACTGGTGTCTAGGGGATATATGGATAGTGACCACAAGGTACCCAAGCTGAGCAGAACATTACTTCCACTTACTGGTGTCTAGGGGATATGTGGATAGTGACCACAAGGTACCCAAGCTGAGCAGAACATTACTTCCACTTACTGGTGTCTAGGGGATATGTGGATAGTGACCACAAGGTACCCAAGCTGAGTAGAACATTACTTCCACTTACTGGTGTCTAGGAGATATGTGAATGGCAACCACAAGGTACCCAAGCTGAGCAGAACATTACTTCCACTTACTGGTGTTTTGCTCCTCACTGTAACTTTTCTATCTGACCTTACCTTGGTCATCTCTTGTTCTCTTCCGACCCCGATGCTATTAGGGTTCCTGAGGGCTAGGGAGTCTTTATTTTTCCAACCTCTCCATTTCTCTAATTTCTCTATAAAACCTTAACCCCTAACATGCTGACCTGTCATGGCATGTAATACGTCCTCTGATTGGTAATCAGAGGATATGGTCGGTGAATTTATTTTGATAATTCTCCCGGTCAGGTCAGTGAGACCCGTAAACCAACGACAGGTGTGGTCCTCCAGACATTCTGGGGGTTGTGAGAGAGCGATGTGACTGCCAAAATGTAAAAATATGGTGCTCTCTAAAAATCGGTTACATTTACTGCTATTGCTCTCTTCAATATTAATGCATTGTCTGGCAAAACATTTAAACAGAATTGGGATATATTCTTCACCACTCTGTCCTCTATGTGATCTACAAGAGGAAATGGATCGAGACCACCTTCAAATACGCCCAGCCACTTCTAGTGCCCCATTCATCAGTGAAAAATATTGGAGAGCAAGAGGATTAATGACTTCGTTGTCAGAAATCCAGCATTAGCTAACAACAACACCTAAGTTCACTTAGTTTAAATATTCCGTTGTTTATGGCAACATAACCTTTCACAAGGCTCCACAATGATTCTATTGGATTCAAAACAGTAATAAGATGGGAGTGTCAACAATTTGTGGCAGCCTTTTCGATAATGGAATCAGCAACAAACGTACCATACTTTTTGGTTATGTTTACTACCTTCACTTGAAATATTAGTTTGTCTTAACAAAGCCTGTTGTGTATGTGATCCTTTTGGTAACAATCTAACGGATAACAGCCTTCTTCAGCCACTGTTGGTGGGAATGCAATCTAACGTCACACTGTGGTAGAATGGGCATTTCTCACAACACTAGGCAAATATGTTTAAAACATTCTAAAGTAAGAGCAAATTAGAAACTAAAAACTTCACTTATCTTAGTAATGTTGCAAGTTCTTTTTGCAAAAACTGACTCAAGTTTCGAGTTGACTCCAACTCATTCTCAAAGTTATACAAACTTGAGTCAGTTTTTGAAAAAGAACTTGCAACATTACTAAGATAAGTGAAGTTTTTAGTTTCTAATTTGTTCTTACTTTAGAATCTTGTTGCTTCACTGTTAATAGCTTCATTTTCCTTAATTAACGTTTAAAACAATTTGCTTTTCACCACTTTGTAATGGTTTTCCTTGGCGATGCTTTACATACTCCATGGCAACACCATTATGAACAAACTGTATCATCTGCTTCTTGACTTCTATGACTGCATGCACGTACATTTCGTATCCCAGTTAAAAATAATGAATTAGTATACTAATGTATTCCATATATCCTTACTACATATAAGATTTTCAAACTGTTTTTATAAATAATTCTTGTAGGTTATTTTAAATTTAATGCTTTTTTGCTTGTTAGATAACAGACTATATTTTCATTCGCGCTTGCTGACATGAAAGTTGTGTGGTTTGATCAACCAATGAAGATTTACTCAAACACGTGCTGTTGTTTATATTGCAGTTTAAAGAAAGGCTAGCAAAGGTATCATAAGTTGAGTGTGCATGCAGTTTCTAGACTATGCACATTCTAGCACAGCGATGTCTAATGCCTGTGAAACGGAGAGGTTGGGTGTGCCTCTTACTTTATGTGGACTGTGCCAGTCTTTTAGCCCTCAATTGTGTTGCAGTGGCAGTTTGGTTATATGTACATTGCACTTGATTTACGAAAGCACTTTCAAATGTTATGTGATAAACGTTTGTTCATTAGTGACTTGCTTGGTGCTGCTTACATTTAAGAAGTCTATTAATATTTAACAACAAAGTCAAGGCACATAGTCTTAGAAGATACACCAAGTGTAACCTATTACGATACAGACTTTTAGTATGATTCAGTGTGGAGAAACTCTGTTTGCAGAAATATGTAGAGCTATACACACTGTTCTTGTAAATGCTTATTCCTCCCACTACTGCATTTTAATCAACATAAGCATTTTCAGATATTATCTTACTACTAATTTCCTTGTAGATACAAGGGGAATATGGAAATACAGTAGGCTTTAAGCGATAGTGAAATGTTTTAAGAGCTGGCTACTATGCAGTGCCTTTGAAATTCCATTCTCTTTGAAAGGCCAAGGAATAGAAAAACAAACCATATATATTTCTATTTGGAAAAAGTGTAAGTATTGGCAAATCAAACAAATAATGAAGAATATCTCGGAAATGGTTCATTTGAAAGAAAAAAAGTATTGGTGTAAATTGTGTTTTAACGAGAGATCCACAGTTTGTATTTAGTAAGCTGTTGTCTGTCTCTTATTGTTTACCATTTATACAAAAATCATCCAGAATGAAGAGGTCTTCTGAGGACATTCCCAGAAAATTGAAGTTATGACTTAGAAACTGCCATTAATCGCCTGCTTGTGTCTGTCACTGGATACTGACTGACTGGTTGTCAGCTGATTCACCCTCTGACTCAAAGGGGAGGTGGGGAATAGCAGCTAATTATGTAAGCATCTCCAAAGAGACAAGATTGGACATCGCTGTTCTAGCATTTCAATTGTCCTCCCTCCTAAGACACATGTTTTATGCTTGCATTGCTTTTTGGCCTTGATTACGTGCTGAACATGTGCGCAGTCCCATTAGATGCTCAATTAAGCTAAGCTGCACACATATTACACATCTAAAACACATGCAAAATAAACACTTGTATGTCCCTAGGGCTAAACTACCAAACTTAGATACTATAGAAAAGCTGGAATAAATTCTCCCACTAGTGTGAATGTGACTGTTGATGTGTACATTTGTATATGTTATTGCTATTACAGTATTATATATACATTATAACAATATTTGATGCTTTTTATATATAATATGTGTATATAAAAGAAACTTTCATATTGTAAAGAAAAAGAGCTTGTATATTTTTATTTGATAGACTAAATATAAAGTTATATGTTTTTATATAAATGTCTTATGCATGTAATCTAAATATTTTGCAACTGCCTCCAAGGATTAAATAAAGTAAACATTGTATTTACAGCATGGTAAGATGAGTTTTATCTGTTTTCTGCTAGAACTTGATTTTGCTACAATTAAATTGGATATTTTTACCTACTGTTGTTTATTTATTCTGAACCTTCTTAATTTCTTTTCCCCTCTAAGCTTGACATCTTGTCCAGACAGGAAATATTGCACTGTGAATGAATCTGTGAAATGAACTTTCCAATGAGGTTGAGATACGTGGAGTTTTGTGTTGGAACATTTGTGTTTTTAAGATTTTTTTTTAATTTGGCATTTGATTTCAACACAGGAATATTGACTTTTTAAACAATGGGGTAATACAGTAGTCAAAACACCAAGTATAATTATTTATTTATGCTAACAAACATACTGTTTGTGTTTTTAAACACACAAGCAGTGTGTGGGCAATGTTTGTGGTATAAATTTATAAGAACTGACAAACGATAGTATAAGGTAAGTAACATATAGTTACTGAATGATGTTGATAACTGTCGATAAATTAATCAACTGAATAAAATCACCTGTTTATTAGCCAATTGTGAACATGTGCTTCTATTTATTTTTTATATGATATTTATTTACTTTAAATTAATACATACTTGAATATGACAGACATTCAGCCCAGGCTCTTAGCCTGTCATATGCACCCAATATAATTTATTATACATATATTTTGCTTATCTATAACTATTTTACATGTAACTAACATAAAATTTTTAATTCTGTTCTCTTTGTACCGACCAATTCCATTTTGTAACTCTACTTAAAAACTGACCTGAGTTCCTGACCTCCTTTCTAAAAATCCTCTTAAATGCTGTTATCCTATCTCCCTTCTCCCTTTTCTGTCCCAGAAATTCTTTCCTCCATACGTCCGTTTCTGGGCACTCAAAGAGTATGTGCTCCAGGTCTTCCTTCCCCCCGCAAGTAGGACACTGACTCTGAGGGATACCCTGTCTTAGTCCTCTCAACCTCCAAACACCAGTTCTTAGCCATGCTATTGCCTCCCTTTGTTCTTTGTTTACCTTATCAACATGTTTCCCTTTCCCATGTTTCCTTCATTGATTTGTAATCTACCAGGGCCTTTTTTCCATTATACCATCAAACAATTTTTGGACCTCTTTCTTAATATTTTCCAATTTATTATGATTATTCTGTCCTCTCCTCCAGTAATCCCCCATCCCATTTACTTCAAGGTTCTTTCAAATACTACACGTCCATCCAGATTCCCTAAGACTCTTTTCCTGGTATTCTACACACTGCCTTAACAAATTATTTTTGTCTAATATTCAAAATTCTGTACCAATATTTCAGAGCTCTTTCTATAATCATGCCCTTCCTCGACACCCTTCCCATCTCCATGTACGCTACCTCTCTTGCCACTGCACTTGGAAGACCCAACACTTCCCTGCGAAACATCCTATGAACTGTATCTATGGTTTCCTCCCCCTCATTTAGTCCCCATATTTCTATACCATAGAGCATTTTTGGTTCCACCACCATGTCATAAATTTTTTCCAACCATTTGACCCCAATATTCGGTACCCTGTACTTACAACTTCTTGTTGCTGACATAGCTCCTTTCCCCTTTGTCAGTACTAATTTCTTTTGTTTTTTCCCACCCCCCACTCCCATATAATTTTACTCCTAAATAGGTACATTCTCATACTACTTTATACTCCTTGTTCCTCTTTTTCCACTTTTCATATTTACTCAATTTTGCTCCCTTCTTAAATACCATTATTTGTGTTTTCTCCTGATTTACAGTTAGGTTCCATTCACTGCAGTATTTATCTACCTCCTGCAACGCATGCTTCAGACCATTTACTGAAATTGATCCTACTACCAGATCATCAGCGAATAGTAGTCCAGGGATCATGGTATTATTTATTGCAGGCATACAACTAATGTTCTTGCTTATCCCTAACAGGATATTGATAAATAAATAGTATAGGGCTCAATTTACACCCTTGTCTTAACCCTTTCCCTTGTGCTATTTCCTGAGACTCTATTCCTTCCCCCACCCTCACACAGAAGGTGTTATCCGTATACATTACCATCCAGGTCTTTACCATACGTTGACTCAATCCATTGCATTGCAATTTGTAGCACAGTAATTGTAGATTCATCTTATCATACGCTTTCTCGAGGTCTATAAAGGCCATGTATAGTTTACCTCTTTTTTCTTTAAGGTATTTATCCACTAGTGTTTTTATTAAAATATTATCTACAGCTCTCCTCCCAGATCTGAAACCCATTTGAAATTCCAATAAGATATTTTCTTCTACCCACTTCTGTTTTCTGTTTATTTATTGAGACAACACTTCTGACTCAGTAGTTTGTTAATACCATTATAAAAACAAACATTTGTTAATCTGCATCTCAAATACTCTAATTTCTGCTTATTTCTTGTGTTAAAATTATGCTGACCAGTTCTGAAAGAATGTTGGTTAATATGTGTTCTGATGTAAATTAGTGATATGTAGATAAGTAGATTGTAGACAGTCATAACTTTTAGTTTACAAGGTTCTTTACTATTTTTATTTAAAAGTATTCATAGTGTCTTTTTCTGTAATAAAAGGATCTTATGTACCTCAGCTGAGGACCCATTAAATATAATCCATAATTTATGTGTGTTTCAGATAGTCCTAAGTACACCTGTCAGGGAGTGTCCAGTGAAATACTTCTAAAACTAAACCCCAGCATAACAGCCCATGAAGGGACAAGGCTTACCACCCAGCTGCTTCATCTCCCATCTCTGCCCACTACAGGCATCATTGGTGGGGTGCACTACCAGAGGGTGGGACATGGTCAGCGCCCCAAGCCCTCCCGGCCAGTTATGCGGCCTTCGTGACCTGGGGCCGCTACTTCTCCATCAAGTAGCTCCTCAATTGGTCCCTCTGGGACCTAACGAGGTTGAGTGCACTCTGTGCCAGACCTCCCAGAGGGGATAAAATCCCCATGCTGCTACTGGGGATCAAACCCGGGTCCTCCATGCCAGAAGTAAGCGTGCTAATTGAAACACTTGTTTTCTAAACAGAAAGATCATACAGGATAATTTAGTACATACATTTTCTGCCTACATTTCAATACAAGTTTTGAATCTAAACAAAATCTCAAGAGTTTAATAAGAGGTGCTTCATTTACCCTTGTGTATGATTTATTCATGGCAATAAACTTAGTGCTGGTGTTCTTAAAGCCACAAGCTGTGTGTGGGCAATGTTTAAGAGGTGGAATCAGGACTGAAAAATTCAATGCCATAGCTGGGATCTGAACCATGTATCTTCCAAGGAAAACCCTGATTCCACCTCTTAAATGTAAAATGTTGAGTTTTCTGTTTGTTTAGCATTCACTTATTAGTAGCAAACCATTCTTTGCAGTATTAAAATTATGTTCTAAAAGTTTTAACTGATTATGATGTTGGCTAATGCTGGATTTCTGACAATGAAGTCATTAATCCTCTTGCTCTCCAATATTTTTCACTGATGGATGGGAAGGGTGCTAGAAGTGGCCGGGCATATTTGAAGGTGGTCTCGATCCATTTCCTCCTGCAGATCACATAGAGGACAGAGTGGTGAAGAATATATCCCAATTCTGTTTAAATGTTTTGCCAGACAATCATGTCCTGTAATCAACCTGAAGGTTGCAATTGCTGTTTTTCGAGGATACTCAGGAATTACTGTTTGAATGTTTGGTAGTTCACATCTTTTATTCTTTGATTTTTCATAGTAATATTTTGCAATAATTTTTTTGAATTCAGAGTTGACTAATCTTTTAGCTGCATAAAATGGTAGATTAACTATAGATTTCTGTACACTGCTGGTACCCTTTTTTGCAAGAAAATCAGATTTCTCATTACCACTCAGTCCACAGTGAGCTGGTGTCCATTGGAAGACTAGGTGTTTTTGAAGTGCTGTTAGATGGGTAAGGATTTTCCAACATTCTATAATAGTTTGGTTTTTTGGTGACAACTTGGAAGTAATTGCTATAATTGCTGCCCTGGAATCTGAGAGAATAACTGCTTGCTAAAAATGTGAAATTCTGTACAAAAGATTTTGTAGGGCTATTTGAATTGCTTCAATTTCTCTATCAAAGTTTGTAGTTCCATAACTTAAAGATTTGATTATGATGTGAATGTTATTAAAATGGTGTCATCAGAATACATAAAGTTGCTTAGATGCTGGCCTACTGATCCCAAGGTGGCAGGTTCAAATCTGGCCCAGATTGATGGTTCTTTTAGTGTGCTTAAAATCGACAGCTGCATTTCGGTAGATTTATTGGCATGTAAAAGAACTCCTGCTGGACAAAATTCTGGCATACCGGCGACGCTGTTGTGATCCTGGCAATTGACAGAGTCATTAAACAACAAAATAATTTAATGTAATCAGCATACATAACAAAATCTTGTGGTAGATTATATAGCAAGTTGTTAATTAGTAAAATAAAAATTAAAGGACAAAGATAAACCCTTGAGGGACTCCATTGGTAATATTCTGCATCCCTGAACATTTTTCGCAGTAGCGACCATTTGCCATGCATACTTAATTAGGACTTAATAAGCTTTGTGTTTACACGCCTGATCCCATAGTGTTTGACTTTACATATTAGTTATTCATGTGATGCACAGTCAAAAGCTTTAGTGAGATCACACAATATAGTAGAATCCCAATATCACAACCTTATGTGGACTAAGGAGGATGCAGGTTACTGAAATATGTAGTTTTACGGATTAACAGGTTTGTTATTCACAAGTCATAACATAATTGTACTGCACATAATATAAATGCATGTTCCAACAGAATATAGGGATCAGAAAAGTATAACATATCTTAAAATTTATTATGTATTAGTATGTTCACCTTGTCTGGTCTCTTTAATGCATTCAATTTAATTATCATGGCCATGTTCACTTGTATTTTCTTATTGTTTGATATTTTCACTGGCATGAACACAACTTAGCACAGCAATAATAGTAAAATTGAAAGTGAATTATTGTAACCACAAATATGTAACTGAAATTTAATTTAAAAGGTGAGTTAATTAATAACACTGAACAACACTCACGACATATTCTTCCGGGACGCCTTTCGAAAGTTAACCTTCGAAACGCGTCCCGGAAGAATATGTTGTGAGTGTTGTTCAGTGTTATTAATTAACTCACCTTTTAAATTAAATTAATTACAACAGCACTGTTTTCAAACTTCTATGAAAGGAAGATGTAACTGAAAGTTCAGCTTATCACGTACATACTGGGTAAAGGAATAAACCTTGAAAACAAGTGTTTGTGCTATGCATCCATAATATTAGTGGCAAGCTTTAGATTATTTGGCACTGCTCTGCTTAGCTTCTTATGTTCTGACTAGATATCGAAGATTGTTACTGTGAGGAAGAATATGACAGGTTATATACATACACTATTAAAAACCTACGTATACAGTTTATACTGCATGTTGGATTATAGAAATTATTATAGTCAGGTTTAACAATAAAAAATATAAGTGTCAGTTGTACAAAATGTTGAGTTATTGGGGTTCTACTGTACTACTGACACATTTTCTTTATTTTCTATAGCAGTTATTTCTTTCATTAGATATTCTATTGCCAATGTTGTAGACTTGTTTTTTTGAAAACCAAATTACTTATTAGTAATAGTCAAAGATAAGGCAAAAGCCTAGATAAAACCTTCCCAGATGAGAATCAAATTTGGAGTATCTGGTTTGTGAGCAGATATGGTACCTGCACACCAGGGACTTGGGCCTTGCATTTATGTGTGGAAAGAAAAATACTCAAGTTTAAAATATAAATATAATTGTACCTTAAAAAGATGTGAAGTGTAACATTCACATGACTTCCTCTACCCCCCCCCCCTAGCGCAACAGCCCATGAAGGGCCAAGCCTTACCGCCCAGCCACTGCGTCCCCCATCTCTGCCCACTACAGGCGTCATTGGTGGGGTGCAGTACTGGAGGGTGGGACGTGGTCGGCGCCCCGAGCCCTCCCGGCCAATTATACAGCCTTTTTGACCTGGGGCCACTACCGGGACCTAACGAGGCTGAGTGCACCCTGTGCCAGACCTCCCAGAGGGGTTAAAATCCCCATGCTGGTACCAGGGATCGAACCTGGGTCCTCTGGGCCAGAGGCAAGTGCACTACCAACTGCACTACGGAGGCAGTCGATTTCTACTACCACTCTTCTACAAACTATTCTTTGACTTCTTGTTAATGAAATAACTGTTTTATTTTTATTTATGGTTGCTCTTTACTGCTGTGGTTTCCAGTGCCCCATTCTATATTGGTTCTGAAAGACTGCCTAATTTTGCTCAGAGGCCTCTTTATCAGGCTTGAGATTGTTCTGTGTGCTGTAAATATACAATATGGTACCACCTCCTTTACTTACCTTGTCCTCTGCTGGGTTTGAACCTGGGACCTCAGAAACCAGAGGCTAGCATGTTACCCCTAGACCAGGGAGGACAACCCTTGTTAATCGAGATACACTTTCATTATGGGCTTGCTCATTTCATTGTAGGTATAAGAAGAATACAGTAACTAAAGAGAGAGAGACAAATAACCAAAAGCTTTCATGACTGAAGTCATGATCCCTCCCCTATACACACGCTGGTACTGGGGATCAAACCCAAGTCCCCCGCAAAAGGGGCAGACACACTATCACTGCGGTATGTGGGTGGTCATATTTTAGGCTGAAGGGTGTGGGCTTCTTCCCCAAACATTTTGCTGCAGCAAGCAATCACTGACACCAGGAGCTAGTGAATCAGTAGTTAAGGAGAGAGTACACAGAGTTACTCATCAAAGTCGCTGATGATGCCTGCTGCAGCCCCAAGCAAAACATATGGGAGTGAAGAGAAGAAGCCGATGACTTTTCAGCCTGCAGTTATATTATTTTACATATAAAGAGAGAGGTTTATAAAAAGCATGTTTTATGTGGTTAGTGTCCCAAACCTTATTTGATATAAAGTGTATGTATGCTTTAATAAGATCTACATTTTTTGTGCTCTCTAAGAAGCGGTTACTATTACTGCTATTGCTCTCTTCAATATCATTGTGAAAAATATTGGAGAGCAAGAGGATTAATGACTTCATTGTCAGAAATCCAGCATTAGCTAACAACAACATTTTTTGTGCAGTAAGTTCACCTGTTGAAATTACAGTTACAGTTTACCAGCTATACATAAGTCATTAAGGATGAAAACAAGTTCAGAGGCTACTCCCACAAAATTCAAGATATACATTTTATTTGACAAGCAAATATCTAAAACGATGGTATTTTAATCAAAATTGTTTAAGCCATTTTTGAGAAAGTCAAAAGTATATAATGTTTTGTTCCATCTAAAGTGTTGTTTGGAGTGAGGGAAGTATGTAGAAAATATTTGTATCATATTCTTTAAAAACAGAGTTTGGCACTTGAAATTGCAATTTAAATTGTTAAATTTATGTTTTTTTTTTAATCTGACGGACTTTATAAATGTTATTACATTGGTGAATAAACTGATACTGATACTTAACTGACTTTTGGTTTCTGAATGTGTTCCTGATGGACATGACATATACTTCATTGAGGGATCTTCAAAGTGAAATTTGCAGTGAAAGTTTTGGGTGGGATGCCACTTACTATAGGTAAATAGATAATGTAAGAATACCTAAATAAAGAATAAGATCATAAATTATCAAGGAAAATGAGTTATAAAAAATTACATAAAAGCAGTAGACTTTGCTAAATGTGCTTAAGCACCTATTTGATACTTCCACACTCTCATTACATGCAGTTGTAAATTCTGCAAATTAGGTTTCAAGGTTGGCTCCCTTGCATCATTTTGTGTATAGGGTACCTATTTTAAAATATGTTTATCTTTCTGCTGTCTGGCAAGTAAAACTAAATTAAGATATATGCATAAGATACTAAGCCAATATCACTCTTGTTTGTTTATAATCTTGTTACTTGTTAATAAACAGTAAGATTTCTGTAAGGAATATACTCCCTCTAGGCCTCTCAGATTAAACATTTGGAGGTTATTTACATTTTGCTGATTGGCAGAATGAGGGAAGTTTAACAAGTGAATGTGTGTTAGTGACATTTACTTTTGACTTTAACCCTATGATTCACAAGACTCATAGTGTTGGTGATAATGGACCCTTTCACACAGGTTAGTCCTTATACTGAATTTATTTAAATTTCATTGTTTGTTATTGTCAGCTGTGGAAATTACAATGTAAATCATAGCTTCATCAGAATATAATATGTTATAATATATATATAATTATAGATATGGTTATACATAATGACGTAAAGAGCCTTTATAAAGATACCTATATATATAGGTATATGTCTATACTAATATTTACATAGTCAAGTTTCTATATTACACTTATCACTAGCTTTACAGTTTCTACCAACCAACACATATTTATAATTTTACAGCTATGACTTGTGCCCTATTTAGAAATTCTTCTATTGAGTAAAAACTCCCATCTATGCAGCACTTTTTCAATTTTACTTAAATTTACATATACATTTTATTTCTTTTATATTTTGTGGTAGTTTGTTATGTAGCAAACATGCAGCTACTGATGGTCATATTACAAGCCTTATTGAAAAATTGCTTTTCCTATTAGTGCACGTAAGTAATTACAGAGATTGAGGATTAATTAATTTGCATGAACATTAAGGTTGCAAATTAAAGAAGATATTAAAAATGTTACATAGAAGTAATAAAACACTTGTTGGTCATGATAGGGTGTAGCAAAATAGATGTAGAATATACAAATTTATTTTACATTTGCCTGTTGTTATAAAACAATATTTTAAATATCATAATCTTCACTATCAAATTCCAGTTATAAAACATAATAAATTGATATTTATATATCTTATAGTAAAAATATAATTGTATATAATTTAAAAAGTAGCCATTCTCTCTAAACATCCTTCTATTAAACATATTTTAAGTTTATTTTTGAAAATTTTCCCATTTAAAATATTGGTTAGCTAATTTTTTAAAAAATATGTTTCAAATAAAAGTATTTTAGTATTATAATAATATTTCTATTTAAATTCTGTTCATTTTGTTGTGCTAGTAATATAAATTTAAAAATATACAATTCAATTCATTTAATCATTATTTAATAATTACATTAATTGCAGTGGACTTAATTAAGATTGCAATAAATTAGAAATATTAAAAAAACACCTGATGTATTGCACTTGCATTACTTCTCTACATTTGTACTATTCTTACAAACTTTTATTCCTCTATGTTCTTCATGTTAGTTGAGATAAACATTTGTAGAAATTACCTTATTGCTAATTTTCTCGTAGCTACAAGGGGAATATGGAATTGCAGTAGCCTTTGAATTATAGTCAGTTTTAAAGCTGGTCATTATATGAAGGCTTTGAAATCCTGTTCTCTTTCCACGGCCAAGACATAAAAAAATTAATGACGACGTTCCATTTGAGAAAAATGTAAGTATTGCAAACCCCACACAAATAACAGGGAATACTTTTGAAATGGTTCACTCCACAAAAAATGCATTTGGACATAACTTGTATGTTTTAACGAGATGTACATTTTTTGTATAGTAAGATTTGCTCTATTTTTTACACTTTACCATTTATGTAAAAGTCATCAATAGTAAACATGGCTACATGGGCTATAGCCAGAAAATTCAAAATATACATGTCATTTAATTCTAGAAGAAACTCCCAGGCTGATTTGCTGTGGTCTGCTGGAGTAACTACAGTTGTGGACAAAATGTCTGGACATAGTTATTCCAGCAGACCACGCAAGTTTCTTCTATAATTATCAATTCCCGACATGAAAGCCTATGCTTATGTTTCATTTGCCTTAAAAATAGTTTAAGCATATGACATTTTAACCAAAATTGTTGGAGCCTTTTCAAAAAATAAAAATTTTCAAATTATTTTCCATTTAGAGGTGGTTTAGGGCGGAGGAATTTTCTTTAAAAACATTGTGTTGCATCCTTGAAAGATATTAAACTTACATACCAACTTTGGTTTTTAACACTTTTCATTTTGGAGTTACACTGTTCAGGGAAAGACACTCGCACACATATGGACCTTTTCCTAAAAATGCTTTTTTGGATACATGGGGCCTCAAAACATTTATTTCAGTAAAATATTGACATCAGAATTTTGGGTCAAATACAATAGTTCCCCTTCTTACTATACATAGTAGAGATATATTAAAAATATACAAAGTACCCTTTCAGATTCAAGTTTACAGTTTATTTTTATATTGTTCATAAAATTCTTGTATTAATGTAAAGGATTTTCTCCTAAGCACTTACATAATCTGTTTCTAAATATTTGAATTTTCCTGCTCATTATTTATTGAGCAAGAGATTTAAGAAACTTTATTCCAGTTACTTCATGATATTTTGATGTTCTGTTTGGTGTATGCTATTGCTATTTACAGTCAAACTTCTGCAGACCAACTCTGACAAAAATTAATAAAATGCCATTGAAACGGTATAAAAGTTACTCTAGGGTTCATTTTTCTAAAAAAAATTGTTAAATTCTTTAGAATTAAACATAGAATTAATAGATGATTTTGTAAAACTTACAAATCTTTGTTTAGATAAAAATTTCTTTAGTTTTAATGGTAGTTTTTTTCAACAAACTTCTAGCTTGGGAATGGGTAGTCCACTTTCGCCATTTCTTACTAATCTTTTCATGAGCTTTTTTGAAACTCAAATTATAAAATCATTCCCTCTAATTTTTAAAATATGGCATAGATATGTGGATGACATTTTTGCTATTGTCCCTAAAAACAGATAAATGATGCTTTAAAACTTTTAAATTTACAAGATAAAGCTATACAATTCACTTTGGAAACTGAAAATAATGGATGCCTTTCATTCCTGGACTTAAAAATTAAAAGACATAACAATAAATTAAATTTTGGTATTTATAGAAAATCTACTCACACTGATAATTACATAAAAAATAAGTTTTAATCCTTTTGCACATAAATTTGCTGTTTTGAATAGTTTAATTTATAGGTTAATAAATATACCCCTTAATAAAGAAGAATTTGACATAGAATATAAACACATTATTAACACTGCAGTAATTAATGGTTTTAATACAGATTTTATACTTAAAAAGATAGAAAAATTCAAGTATCAAAAAGCTGTTAAAGAAGTTTCTATCCTCAAAAAAAATAAAAGATAATTGTATTTTTAAAAAGTTTACTTACCATCCAGGGGCCAATAAAAAATTTACAAAGATTTTTAAAGAATATGGAATAAATTTGGTCCCTCAAAATAAATTTAATATACAAAATTTACTAAATTATTCTAAAAAAGATAAAATACCAAATTATAAAAAATCTGACATTTATCAATTTAGCTGTTTGGATTGTGATAAGTTTATATTGGTAAAACTAAAGGTCATTTAGAAACCAGAATAAAAGAACATTTTAGAAGTATTAAATATAAACAAACTGATAAATCAGCTGTGGCAGATCATTTTTGGTCATTTAATCATGAAATTAATCCAGAAGTTAAATTATTAAAACAATTAAGTGGACCTATAGATTTAATGGTTTGGGAAAAAAAATTTATTTTAAAAAACAGGAACCGTGTTATGAATATTGAAATTCCTTCTATAGATTGTATTTATAGAGTTTTGTTTTCAGAAATTGGTAATTAAAATGAACATCAGTATCTATGTTTTTTGTTTTCAGAGAAAAATGAAGAATTGTAGCTTTGGTAATAAATTTGTTTGTATAGGTTTGAGAATGAGTTGGAGTCAACTCGAAACTTGAGTCAGTTTTTGCAAAAAGCACTTGCAACATTACTAAGATAAGTGAAGTTTTTAGTTTCTAATTTATTACTTTAGAATCTTGTTGCTTCACTGTTAATAGCTTCATTTTCCTTAATTTACTCTAGGGTATTCACCATAGTCAAAAAGCTCCCCAATATTGCATCAGAGAAAGATATTTATTGTTATGAGTTGGCGTAGGCTTTCACGGCCGGTGTTCGAAATTGTATTTATTGTTATTCACTAAAATATAATTTACTACTATAGGAGTTCCTAAAGAAACAAATATTTCATTTTCTCAATATTTTAAATATCTTTTCCTGAATTTTCAAAATTTCTGCTATCCTTGGATTACTGCCTCATTGTGTTAGTCTTTAGATGTCTCCTTAGTGTGGTGGTAGCATTGTCTTACCAAGCAGTAGACCGGGTTCAATTCCGGGTACCGGAGTGAGGATTTTCTCCCGCTAGGAAAACTGGTATGGGACACACTCAGCTTCGTTAGGTCCCTGAGGGTCCAATTGACAGCTCCTTGATTTATAAGTAGCAGCCCCTGGTGAAGAATAGAGCATAACCACGTCCCACCTCCATTACTGCATCACACTCAGCTTCATTAAGTCCCTGAGGGTCCAATTGACAGCTCCTTGATTTATAAGTAGCAGCCTCTGGTGAAGAATAGAGCATAACCACGTCCCACCTCCATTACTGCATCACACTCAGCTTCATTAAGTCCCTGAGGGTCCAATTGAGAGCTCCTTGATTTATAAGTAGCAGCCTTTGGTGAAGAATAGAGCATAACCACGTCCCACCTCCACTACTGCATCACACTCAGCTTCATTAAGTCCCTGAGGGTCCAATTGAGAGCTCCTTGATTTATAAGTAGCAGGCCCTGGTGAAGAATAGAGCATAACCACGTCCCACCTCCACTACTGCATCACACTCAGCTTCATTAAGTCCCTGAGGGTCCAATTGAGAGCTCCTTGATTTATAAGTAGCAGCCTTTGGTGAAGAATAGAGCATAACCACGTCCCACCTCCATTACTGCATCACACTCAGCTTCATTAAGTCCCTGAGGGTCCAATTGAGAGCTCGTTGATTTATAAGTAGCAGCCTCTGGTGAAGAATAGAGCATAACCACGTCCCACCTCCATTACTGCATCACACTCAGCTTCATTAAGTCCCTGAGGGTCCAATTGAGAGCTCGTTGATTTATAAGTAGCAGCCCCTGGTGAAGAATAGAGCATAACCACGTCCCACCTCCACTACTGCATCACACTCAGCTTCATTAAGTCCCTGAGGGTCCAATTGAGAGCTCGTTAAGTAGCAGCCTCTGTTGAAGAATAGAGCATAACCACGTCCCACCTCCATTACTGCATCACACTCAGCTTCATTAAGTCCCTGAGGGTCCAATTGACAGCTCCTTGATTTATAAGTTGCAGCCCCTGGTGAAGAATAGAGCATAACCACGTCCCACCTCCATTACTGCATCACACTCCTGGCAAGGTGGGGATGCAGCAATCAGGTGCTTGGCCTAGGTCAGGATGGAGTGTTGTGTCACAGGGTTTTGTGTTAGTCCATATCTAAAAACACCCTGATAAAATGAAAAATAGGTCATTAAAGCAAAATCCTTAAATATTACTTTAACTTTGCTGGTAAGAATACTTCTTCTTCTTCCAATGGCACTACAGCCCAAAGCAAAGTAGGCCTGGGCCTTCTTCATCTGAGACCTCCAATCATCTCTATCCACTGGTTACATATATGCATATAGCTGTTTGTATATGATTACACCAACAAGTTTAACTACTTCACTTGTAAACTTAGTTAAAAACTATGTCAACATTTAAAAGCACATTTTGCTTCAACTTCTGTTATTTAAAACAGTACTAGTTTCAGAGAGGATCCTCTGCATCTTCAGCTGTTCACTCAACTGATTCGTCAGGTAACTGCCTCCTTCTTCCCTCATTGCCTGGCCAGCTGCTTTTCCTATTGGCCAGTCGTAAGACATCGTCTATCGTTGGTATATCAAAATTGATTAACCGATCTCTGTTCTTAATGACACAAATGTTTTTCCACACTGTTAACTCCCAATAACTTTTTACTGGTTATAAAAGCTTCATATCTTGGCTAGTATTATGGCTGCATGACCAAAAGTGGTGAGCTATGGCTGATTTATCTGTCTCTTTGTATTTGATATTTCTGTCGTATTCCTTCATTCTGGTTTCCAAATTTCTCTTTGCTTTACTGATACATATCTTATGGCTCTTTGTTCTACCGATATATATATATATATTTATTTATAGCACTCTTCACAGTAGATTATTGACAATTTAATACTTGGAGTGGTATTTTTAGAGGGCGATATAGCAAATTTCTCACCCTATACTTATTTTGCAGAGCGAGTTTTATATTATAATCCTTATAAATTTTATTGACTCCGTTGAACATTTTAGGATATGTGAATTTACAGTATCTTAGTTGGGTATTGCTAATTTTTATTTTGCTGACATCCCTGAGAGTTTTCCATCTTCTATGTTTTTTTATTAATACGGTTATGAAATTGGGTGTATATTCATTCAAATTTGCAGCAAGTTTTATATGCTCCAGTTCTTTATTGTATTCTGTATTTGTTAGTGGAATATTGGTCAATCTGTGAATTAAGCTATGGAAGATTTCATGCCGATGTCCTATTGAATTGAAATTATTCTTTATAATGTAACTGCCTGCATGTGTTGGTATCCTATACATACCAAATTCAAATCTGTCCATGTTTCTTCTAATTATTAAATCAAGGAAAGCCAGCCATTTTGTTCCATTTCAATAGTAAATTTTATGGAATGCTCCTTCAATAGTTTCAATGCGTATTAAGCATTTGCTCAATTAGCTTATCGATGCAAAGTGTAGGTCCATATTTCACATTGGGAATTCATTTGTTTCCAACTGACCAATGATATTTTTTCTCACTTGTGACTAGAGATATCTTAATGGTTGTTTCATGGCATGGCTGCCTTAAATACTTTCTGCAGTGAAAAGCTACACAATATTAATCTAATATCGGGTCCAAAGGACCTCATCGATGGGCTCTTAAACTCCATTCACCCGCCCATCACCCACCCACCCACCCAACCAACCATACAACCACTCATACATACACTCACCCAATCAACCACTCATCCACAAGCCCACCCAACCACTCATCCACTCTTACCCACCCAATCACTTAACCTCTCTCACCTACTCAACCATCCACTCACTTACCCATCCACTCACTCACCCACCCACTCACATACTCACCCACTCACTCACCCACTCACTCACCAACTCACTCACCCACTCACTTATCCACTTAATCACTCACCCACCAACTCACTTACTCACCCACTCACTCACTTACTCACCCACTCACTCACCAACTCACTCACCCACTTACTTATCCACTTACTCACTCACCCACCCACTCACTTACTCACCCACTCACTCACCAACTCACTCACCCACTTACTTATCCACTTACTCACTCACCCACCCACTCACTTACTCACCCACTCACTCACTAACTTACTCACCCACTTACTTATCCACTTACTCACTCACCCACCAACTCACTTACTCACCCACTTACTCACCAACTCACTTACTCACCAACTCACTTACTCACCCACTCACTCACTTACCCACCCACTTACTCACCCACCAACTCACTCACCCACTCACCAACTCACCCACTCACTCACCAACTCACTTACTCACCCACCTACTTATCCACTTACTCACTCACTTACTCACCCACCAACTCACTCACCCACTCACCAACTCACTTACCCACTCACTCACCAACTCACTTACTCACCCACCTACTTATCCACTTACTCACTCACCCACTCACTAACTTACTCACCCACCAACTCACTTAATCACCCACTTACTCACCAAATCACTTACTCACCCACTTACTTATCCACTTACTCACTCACCCACTCACTAACTTACCCACCAACTCACTCACCCACTCACTCACCAACTCACTTACTCACACACTTATCCACTTACTCACCAACTCACTCACCCACTTACCAACTCGCTTACCCACCCACTCACTCACCAACTCACTCACCCACTCAATCACCAACTCACTCACCCACTCACTCACCAACTCACTTACTCACCCACCCACTCACCAACTCACTTACTCACCCACTCACTCACCAACTCACTTACTCACCCACTTACTTATCCACTTACTCACTAACTTACTCACCCACCCACTCACTCACCAACTCACTTACTCACCCTCTCACTCACCAACTCACTCACCCACTCACTCACCAACTCACTTACTCACCCACTTACTTATCCACTTACTCACTAACTTACTCACCCACCCACTCACTCACTCACCAACTCACTTACTCACCCACCCACTCACCAACTCACTTACTCACTCACCAACTCACTTACTCACCCACTTATCCACTTACTCACTAACTTACTCACCCACCCACTCACTTACTCACCCACTCACTCACCAACTCACTTACTCACCCACTTACTTATCCACTTACTCACTAACTTACTCACCCACTCACTCACCAACTCACTTACCCACTTACTAACTTACTCACCCACCCACTCACTCACCAACTCACTCACCAACTCACTCACCCATTTATCCACTTACTCACTCACCCACTCACTAAATTACTCTCCCACTCACTCACCAACTCACCCACTTACTTATCCACTTACTCACTAACTTACCCACCCACCCACTCACTCACCAACTCACTTACTCACCCACTCACTCACTCACCTACTCACTCACTCACCCACCTCCTCACTCACTTACTCACTCACTTACTCACCCACCCACTCACTCACTTACTCACCCACCCACTCACCTACTCACTCACTTAATCACTTACCTACTCACTCACTTACTCACCCACCCACTCACCCACCAACTCACTCACTTACTCACCTACTCACTCACTTACCCACCTGCTCACTCACTCACCCACCCACTCACCTACTCACTCACCCACCCACTCACCTACTCAGCCACTCACTCACCTACTCAGCCACTCACTCACCAACTCACTTACTCACTCACTTATCCACTTACTCACCCACCCACTCACTTACTCACCCACCCACTCACCTACTCAGCCACTCACTCACCTACTCAGCCACTCACTCACCAACTCACTTACTCACTTATCCACTTACTCACCCACCCACTCACCTACTCAGCCACCCACTCACCTACTCAGCCACTCACTCACCAACTCACTAACTTACTCACCTACCAACTCACTAACCTACTCACCCACCAACTCACTCACCCACTTACTCACCAACTCACTTACTCACTCACCCACTCACTAACTTACTCAACCACTCACTAGCTTACTCACCCACCAACTCACTTTCCCACCAACTCACTTACTCACCCACTCACTCACCAACTCACTTACTCACCCACTTACTTATCCACTTACTCACTCACCCACTCACTAACTTACTCACCCACTTACCAACTCACTTACTTATCCACTTACTCACTCACCCACTCACTAACTTACTCACTTACTCACCCACTCACCCACCAACTCACTTACTCACCCACCTACTCACTCACTCACCCACCAACTCACTTACTCACCCACCTACTCACTCACTTACTCACCCACCTACTCACCATCTTTTTTGTAAAGAAAAAGGTAGTGGACTTTGAGAATATATTTGTTTAAATGAAATTTAATTACATTTTGGGAACATTCATTTTCATCAGCCATTCTATTAAGGTAAGAATACTTTGCAGGCTTAGAAATAGGCAAAAAAATTCATTCAACTTTTTTTTAGTGTCAAGGAATTAAGGCAGCCTTAGACATTACCACAAATGTCTTTTAGCGAAACTCAATGAATTAGTTTGAGGATTTCAATATTCTGAATTTCTCAATGTAAGTTCAACAAATTTGACTCTGAAAACAATTCTGTCGCTTTACAGTGTTCATTACAATGCCAAGGAGAGGACGTAGTCTACCAGAAAACTTTGCATTGAATGTTAACTGCATTCATCTTAGGTACATTGACAAAGCCTGAAACGTGTATTGTATATGTCTATAGGTGAATAAATTATTATATTATTATTGTTATTGTTATTGTTATTATTATTATTATTATTATTATTATTATTATTATTATTATTATTATTATTATTATTATTATTATTATTATTATTATTATTATTATTATTATTATTATTATTATTATTATTATTATTATTATTTAAACAAAACACATTAAATTGATTTGAATTACAAACGAGTTTCATTTAATAAGCAAACAACACTCCAACCACACACAATCTGTCTATAATAATCAACCTCAATGAATTGGAGTTGGAAGGTTGATTAGGGTTGTTAATCACTTATGAAGAGTTACAGTCAAATCAATTTGAGGTGGCACGAAGTTCATTGGCTTATCTAATTCATTATAAAGTAGATTCCCATCACATTCACATATTATTTTGAGACAGAACATGTGGTCAGACCCCGAAAAGAAAGTATTTAGGTAAATGTTTATTGTAAATATAGTTTATTTTTCATGTTGGTAAGGATTTATTAAGTACTGAGAGTGTCATTATTTGTTTGATGTCATTAATGTTTAGTAATATGTTCAAATTTAATGTATATTATTATATTAATTATTTTAGATTTAATAATAATAGTGTTGGGACGATGGATTGAGATCGCTTCCTTAACATTTTTGAAAACTATTTAACATGTAAGATGACATCATAGGGATGCTGTAAAAAGTATACACATACGCGTATGAATACAGACGCATTGTTAAGGAATGTGCTAGGTTCAGTGTCTTAGCGTCCTATTGTCCAAAAAGAGAAGACGTGTGAGTTTAGACGCCAAAAGTATAATTTAAAATGACAAGCAGTAGGAAGAAACAATTGAGGAAGTCGGTCTGCATGCACAGAATGTTCGCCTAGATATGTGTGTAATTCCCGGTGAAAAAGGTGCGGATAAAAGATTGTGAAAAAGTTTTACCTTGTGTCCACGTTATTTCATCCTGTACCACAACCCGAGATAACGAAAGAGTCAGAAGCATCGCCTTCATTTTATTAAAAAACTGCACCAAATGGCTTCCCCAATAAGGATGAAATAAAAGACAATGAAAAGTGGACTCGCGTGAAACATCAAGAGACGTCAATTCACCAATGCTGGAAATAAAGGAAGACGTCACTAAGCAATTCACCAACGTGGGAAACAGGAGATGCTATTAAACCGAAGTCGATGCGGGAAATATCGAAGGACGCTACTTGAAATCTACCGTCGAGGGAATCGACATAAGGAACAATAAACCAACGAAAAAAGTAGGACAAAAATTTTTTATGTAATATTTACTTTATTTTTGCATGTTGAGGAGTGATAAGAAAGTAGGACTAGCTTAGCTAAATACAATCAAAACACTAACATTTCGCAAAAAGGAAAGGAGATAGAAACAGGAGTGGGGGAAGGGGCAGATAAGCCTAGTTTTCAAATAGAAACAGAAAGTGAGGAAGAAGTAACAGTGATAGGGAAAGATAAAAAATTAATGGTGATCAGGTTTGAAAGACTAGAACAGAATATGAAAGAAATGGGTCAGAAAATGGAACAAAACATAGGTCAGAAAATGGAGGACGTAAGGCAGGACTTAGAAGAGAGCTTAGGGCAGAAAATAGAACACAATGGGAAAGAATTAGAGTTAGATTTGGGAAAGAGAATAGAATTAGGAATGCAAGGAAAACATGAAAGTAATGGAAAGTAATTTGAAATTAGTACATAAAAATATAAATGAAACAAAGGAAGTTTTAGAAGCTAAGATAGAAACCATAGAAGATAGAATGGGAAAATTAGAAATGGAGATGAAAGAAAACAAGATTGTATTAGAGGGAGAAATTGATGGATGTAGGGATGAAATAACAGTGTAAAACAAGTGTAGACTGTAAGATAACAAATGTAAAAGTAGAAATAACTGAGGAATTAAGAAAAGAAATTGAAGTAGTGAAAAAAGGAATTATGAGTGAAACTGTAGAACAAGTTGTTATTCCTAAAATTAAGACTGTGGCTGATGTACAATCACAACAAGATGCCATGAATAATATCAAAGTCATTTAGAAACGAAAAATGATTAAAAATAAGTTTGTGAAGAAATGCGAAGAGGAAAAGAAAGTTTGGCTAATGTAAATGATGTTGTGAATGCACTACAAAGGCAAAATGATGATTTAGACATAAGAGATGGTCAAAATGAAAGTTACTTGAGTGATGTACTAAATAACTCACCATGTTTAGGTAGAGGTTCACAATCATTTAATAACACAACACGCTATACCAACAGCATACTTCACAAAATTACACCACCCACATTTGATGAGGAGAAGAGAGATGATCCAAAACTATTTGTTAAAGAAATGGAGAAATATTTTAAAGTGAAAAGAATACCAATTGATCTTAGAATGATGATAGTGAAGGAAAACTTGAAAAACAAAGCATTAGAATGGCTAAGATTAACACTAGCTGGTCATGAATTGTATAGCTCATTTAGGAATCTATTCCTGTCAAAGTATTGGGGCCCAGCTAAACAGAATCAGACAAGGGTAGAGTTAGTGACAGGAAGATACGATCCAACAAAGGGATTATCACTAGTTCACTATTTTATGAAGATAGCAAACAAAGGGAAGCTATTAGACCCTAAACTGTCAGAGGCAGAATTAATCACCAGTATTACGAGACACTTCCCAGATACAGTGAGAACCGGGTTAATTGTTGCGAGGCCAGTCAATTTTACCGACATTATGGAACTGCTGACAGCCTTCAAAACACAGAATGGTCGACCTAATGAACAAAGGCACAGAAACAGCCACCCGAACTCACCGAACTTAAATAGAAGTGCGACCACAAACAACCAAAGCGAGAGGGAAGATAGGAACAATAGAAACACCCACAACAGGGGAAGAGGGACACAGCCTTTCCCACATCAATCACAGTTCCAGTTCTACCTGACCACGACTAAGTTTGTCCCAATTGAATTGATGACCAACACAAAACCTAAGCGGTTAACAATTGACATAGACATCACGATGGCTGCTTAAAGAGAATTCACAGAGAGGGAGAAGTGTCAACTGGCATTCAGGGGACTGCAGCGAAAAGCTGAAAAAGGTAGAAACAAAATGAAGAGATACATCAGAAAATGGTCCCCACAAATAGGAGAAAAAGTGCTCCTAAGAAGACAAAGTATTGAAAGCATCTGAAAAAAGATCTGGAAAAATGGAGCTACTGTACACTGGACCACTGGTTGTAACAAAACAGCTGGGTGACCATACATATGAGGTACAGTATTTAAATGGCAAGTTGACAGGAAGATACCACAAGAACAAATTAAAGCCATTTAAAGAAATGACCAACTATGTAGTTGTCTTTGCCAACAACTGTGTAAGGAAGGAACAGTGGAAATAGGAGAAAAACGAGATTAAATGGTTAATTAAGGAAAATTGAAGCTATTAACAGTGAAGCAACAAGATTCTAAAGTAAGAACAAATTAGAAACTAAAAACTTCACTTATCTTAGTAATGCTGCAAGTTAAGTACTGAGAGTGTCACACCATTATTTCATTGTTAAGAATATTATTTGTTTGATGTCATTAATGTTTAGTAATATGTTCAAATTTAATGTATATTATTATATTAATTATTTTAGATTTAATATTAGGAGTATTGGGAGGATGGATTGAGATCGCTTCAACATTTTTGGGAACTATTTAACATGTAAGATGATGTCATAGGGGACACTGTAAAAAGTATATGCATACGCGTTGTTAAGGAATGTGCTAAATTCCGTGTCTTAGCATCCTATTGTCTAAGAAGAGAAGACGTGTTTTTGAGATGTGTGAGTTTAGATGCTAAAAGTATAATTTAAAATGACAAGTAGTACGAAGAAACAGTTGAGGAAGTAAATCTGCGTGCACAGAATGTTCACCTAGATAACATGTGTGTAATTCCCGGTGAAAAAGGTGCGAATAAAAGATTGTGAAAAAGTTTTACCTTGTGTCCACGTTATTTCACCCTGTACCACAACCCGAGATAACGAAAGAGTCAGAAGCTCAGCACCATCACCTTCGTTTTATTAAAAAACTGCACCAACCTGAAACTTTTTTAGCTATATTGATTTATGGTAATATATTTTTATTATAGGAGCAAATTTGATTAGTTTTTGGAGTTTATCAGTAGCAAACACAATCACACAATATATCTACGTAAGAGTGTAAAGTTAGCATTTGATTTTGAGTAAGTATTTCCCTACAGGATTCTTCTGGTGCAGTTTTATATATTATTTTCACACACCTTTTATGCCAAACAAATAACGTTTCTAACTTCAGAAAAATGAGTCTATAAATTGAAAGAAAGATATAAACTGTTCTTCTGTTTGCCAGAGTAGAAATAAGTGTTTGAATTAAGCAAAAATTGAAGCTATTAACAATGAAGCGGCTGAATCTAAAATAAGAGCAAATTATTATTTTAGAACTGTTTCAATATCTCACACATCATATGTATAAGGTAGCACTGCAATTTAGTTTCACTATTTTCATCTTAGAAGTTTTTATAAACATTATGTTTACACCAAAATTTGCGTTTGCCATATCTACTAAACAAGCCCCTAACTTTCCTATAGAAAGATTAGTTTCTTAACACGTTCTTTTGTGTTTTCAAAAATTGCAGATGCAGTTTCATTGCTGTCTTTCGTGATATCCACAACTTAAAAAGATAATATAATGAATGTTAATGAACTATAGTGAGATATTTTTGTAGAATTGGAGGTGTCTCAAACAAGTAATTTGAGATAGGAGACTTTGGTGTCAGTACAGCACTGGCTAATATAGAGTGCAACACACAAAAATGAAGGGGCTTTTCAGAGATTTCTGTGACACGTTTGTTATGACATATAGCTCTCGAGCAAAAAATCAAGTTTGGGTTTATTTCAATTTTTTTGTTCTTTTCTTTTGAGTAGTGCAGTCTTGAGTAATGCAGTTTTGATCAAGATTTTATATTTCAGTTTTTCAGATTCCAAAGCAGCAATTCAAACTGAACTATCAACATCCTATCCAAAGATGAAAAAATTCTAGAAATACAAAATATAATCCAAACCATTAAAAAACCTAGAAAATGTGTAGTTTTACAATGGATTCCAGTCCATTGTGGAATTCAGGGGAATGAAAAGGCTGATATATTAGGAAAAAAAAGGATCTAAAATTAAACAAAGAAATAAAAGCCTTTTTATATGAATCAATTAAAAGAATTATAATGAAAAAAATTAATGATAATTAGAAGTCTGGACTAATTGAAAAAAATTGGTAACCAAAATATGAAAAGACTTGTAGAAAATCCCTGTGTAATTCCAGAATTGCTACGTAAATCTGCTGTTGCCATGATGAGGCTTACTATTGGACATGATTGCCTGGGAAAACACATCCATAGAATTGGTATACTAACTTCTCCAAATTGTGTATTATGCTCTCAAGATATAGAAATGGGTAGAGAACATCTACAAAACTATGCAGCTTTACAAAATTATCAAAACATAATATCTAAGTACTGGTAAGCAAGAAGAAGAATGACTTCGTTGTTGACTCCAGAGCACTAGCTACATACATACACATTTAAATTTATGAATTTTTATTTCAACATATCAGTACAATTATAATTCTTCTAACAAAAAGTTGAATTGCGCTTAATACATTCATATGCTGTACTCCTAAATGGGAACTGATTTAAAGGGTAAACAAGTACAAAAGCATAAAAACATTTAAGTTTTTACACAGTTTTATAGGAACTGCTTGAATGTTCATGTCAAAGTTGACAGTGGTGAAGGAATGATTATCGTACTCTGTACAAGATTTATGGTGTGAGCCAAATCAAGGAAATGATACTGGTGTTAATGCTCTTCTTTGTACGAAATAAAAAATGAAATAAAAAAACAGTAATTACTCAACAGAAAATTAACCCATGACCTTCGGACAACAGGTTTTGGTGTTAAGAATTAAGACACAAGACAGTTAAACAAAGGTCTCTTGAGTAGGCTACATAATACAAAAAGGCAGTTTCAGTGTCACATTGTCAAGTGATTTGTTCAACATTTGTGCCATTAAATCTTGAGAATGCTGATAACAAGCTGTTGAAAATTGACATTTCTATATTCAGGCAGCTCACATATTATTTGCACCTGACAGAAGAAGTTAAAAAAAGTGATACTCCAACTAGTGTTCTAAAATTATTGGCATTAGAGACAATCCATACTAGATTCCCAGAACATGAGTGGATCCATATTTATACTGATGGATCATTGATATCAAACCAAGATGGAGCAGGTGCTGGAGTCGCATGTCGCCTCTTTTCCTATTACAAATCTTTAAGTGATGGAACTACTAACTTTGATGGAGAAATTGAAGCAATTCGAATGGCCCTACAAAATCTTTTGTACAGAATTTCACATTTTCAGCAAGCAGTTATTCTCTTAGATTCCAGGGCAGCAATTATAGCAATTACTTCCAAGTTGTCACCAAAAAACCAAACTATTATAGAATGTTGGAAAATGCTTAGCCATCTAACAGCACTTCAAAAACACCTAGTCTTCCAATGGATACCGGCCCACTGTAGACTGAGTGGTAATGAGAAAGCTGATTTTCTTGCAAAAAAGGGTACCAGCGGTGTACAAAAATCTATAGTTAAAGAGGTAGAACTGGAACTTAAAAATTCAATGCCACAACTGGGATTTGAACCACAGACCTTCCGCTTGCCGGGCGGACGCTCTAACCACTGAGCTATTGTGACAAACTTTGCCCACACACGGCTTGTGTGTTTAAAAACACCAACAGTAAGTTTGTTGGCATAAATAAATAATCTATAGTTAATCTACCATTTTATGCAGCTAAAAGATTATTCAACTCTGAATTCAAAAAAATTATTGCAAAATATTACTATGAAAAATCAAAGAATAAAAGATGGGAACTACCAAACATTCAAACAGTGATTCCTGAGTATCCTCGGAAAACAGCAGTTGCAACCTTCAGGTTGATTACAGGACATGATTGTCTGGCAAAACATTTAAACAGAATTGGGATATATTCTTCAGCACTCTGTCCTCTATGTGATCTGCAAGAGGAAATGGATCGAGACCACCTTCAAATATGCCTGGCCACTTCTAGTGCCCTTCCCATCCATCAGTGAAAAATATTGGAGAGCAAGAGGATTAATGACTTCATTGTCAGAAATCCAGCATTAGCTAACAACAACAACATATTCAGGCAGCAGTTTCAAAGACATTCTAAGTTAATTCTTTACATGGCTTTGTTTTAATTTATCAGCCTCTATCTCAATATGTTTAACACTGTGTAACTGTGTTATGTTTAGCTATGGAGCATGTATTTCTTATCTCAATATGTTTAACACTGTGTAACTGTGTTATGTTTAGCTATGGAGCATATATTTCTTATCTCAAATGACTTGCATCAGTTACAGCTTCAACCTCTGAAGTTCATTAACACCTGTTTATACATATACAATGTGAAAATTGGAAGTGTAACATTTATTAACAGGTTATCACCATTATTATCACCAAAGCAGTTGGTCTTTGTTCCATCGGAAACTTTTATCCATTAGCTCTCTTCTACTGTACTGTTGTGAAAAGTTTGGAGATCTTGCACACGTTATGGGGATGGAAGTGACACAGGCAGACTGGATACATCATCCTGCTGTTTCTCTTGTTGGAAGAGGAACGGATGAAGTCTCAAAGTTTTCATGCCTTTAGGTGCTATTATATTTTTCATCAAAATTTCAGCTTTGTTTCTTTGTAACTTAATTTGATGCAATTAGTAAGCTATTGGTGAAAACATGTCTGCTAAGATTCATGCCACAATCAAAACTATTATAGCTTAGATTGTGTTAAACATTGTGGTAGCAGAAATCATAATTTGCCTCCTTAAATATAAATTTGTTATTTTAGAGAACATGTTTGTTTGCCTCACAAAAGTTTTATCCACCATGGTGGAACTGCATTGCATTAAGTCACTTTCACAATGTCCAAGTGAAAAACACACAATTGCAGGTGACACATTTTGCCTTGAAATGTATGCCAATAGGTGCAATCCATTCATACTGTTCTTCCCATTTTATCAAATGCAAAGCTTTTTCTTCTTTGCTTTCAAGGAATTGCACATTATGAGAATACTCTCACAACACAAAATGCCAGCTTTAACAATTTCTGCTAAAAGCATTTGCTCCCCTGAGCCCTATGGTTAGGTTGTGTGTTGGCGTTTGCTCACGTATAGATCACAGTGCAGAGTTGCGAGATGAAGAATAATGAACTGAAGTGCAAAATCAGTAAATTGTACTCAAAATAGATGATTTTAGGGATAGCAGATTGAGTTGCTTAAATAGAGGGAAAAGGGTGTTCCATTTGCTGTTAAACAGGACAGTACTAATAGCTACAAATTTGGGAAATCTCACGGCCACCCTAATTGCATGTGTGTGTGAGAGAGCAGAACTAAAGAATGAAAAATCTGATGTGTTGCACTCACATGACTTTCTCTTCTCCTATACTAACCATTCTTACGAACTCTTATTCCTATATCTTCTTCATGTTAGTTGAGATAAACATTTGCAGAAATTATCTTATTGCTTATTTTCTTGTAGGTAAAGGGGAATATGGAAATACAGTAAGCTTTGAGCGATAGTCAAATGTTTTAAAGCTTAAACTTCTGTTCTCTTTAAACAGCCAAGAGATAAGAGTGAATAATGACCTTTCATTTGAGAAAAGTTTAAGTATTGTGAAACTCGCACAAATAACAAGGAATATCTCAGAAATGTTTTACTCCACAAAAAAATTCATTTGGACATAACTGATATGTTTTAACAAGATCTAAATTTTTTGTACAATAATATTTTATCTATCTCTTCCAGTTTACCAGTTACGCAAAAGTCATCGAAAGTACACAGGACTACATGGGCTATAGCCAGAAAATTCCAAATATACGTTTCATTTGCCGTAAAAATATCTGAAAACATGTGGCATAGTAATCAAAACCATTAGAGCCATTTTTGAGAAAATCAAAATTTTTGAAAAACTTTCCATGTCAAGGGTAGTTTAGAATAGTTCCTGTTGTAATGATTTAGGCTCACAGATGTGGGCAGAGAGGTCCGTGAGGGTCTTTATGATAGCGCATTTCTGCTTAGGATGGTGATTGGAATGTTTGTTAAGAAATAGGTCGGTGTGGGCTTTTTTGCAGTAGACTGTATGTCCAAGAGTCCCGTCTACTCTCTTGCTGACCAGAACATCTAAGAAGGCCAATTGTCCATCTTTTTCTTTCTCAATAGTGAATTGAATACGTGGATTGATGCTGTTGAGATGCTGGAGGAAACCATAGAGGGCTGATTCCCCGTGACTCCAAACGACGAAAGTGTCATTTCACGTAGCGATAACATACAGACAGTTTGTGAGTTGCAGAACTTAGGGCCTGGGACATGAGTACGGTATCTCTGACATCTGGAGCTCCTACATCTTGAACAGGCTTCATATTCAAATGGTTACACGGCACAAGAAATTCGCAGAGCAATACACCCACCTAGGCCTCCACCCTGCCAACCTTGAACAGGATCCACCCAAAAGCAAAGGCACTGCTTTTCTGCCTAATTCCTAAATGTCACGGACAGAATAGGACCCCTACTCAAGTGCCACAACATCAAAACCATTTTCAAACCTACCAGGCCGATTAATACCTTGCTTTGGTCGGCTAAAGACCCCAGGGACCCGCTTGCTTTGGCTGGCGTTTACCAGATTCTGTGTTCCTGCGCTGCAATGTACATAGGTACTACCAATGCAGCGTCAACGTCCGACTCACAGAACACAAGAGATGCTGCCATTTGGGACAGACAGATAAGTCAATCCCCTGTGAGCAGTCCAGATATAAATACAAGACCTCCAGCCAGTAAGTCTGTTGTAACTGAACCTTTGCCAAGAAGACTCAGACCATGCCACCAATGATGTCCACCGCAGGTGTGGACAAAATGTTTGGACCTCTAAACTCCAGCAGACCACAGCTTTTAAGCCCAGGAGAAATCTCTAGCTGTAATTTTTATACAGTTTGTCACAGAGAATGTGCCAATAATAAACATTAGTCTTTAAAAGAAGAAGAGAAACTTCAATATCATCTTGGGCAGTTAAGTGTTTATAAAAATCACAATCTACAAGCAACCTGTAAATTATTATGCAACTGGCATGTCACAAGTTAAATTGAAATAATTGTGCCAGCAATTTATAAAGGTAGAGGTAAATAATCATAAACAGAGTAATTAAAGAGTTTAAAATCATCTTCATAATGCTGATACAGTCGATAAAGAAGATGCTTTGGTATTCTAGAGTAATACTTGTGACTGTATCTAGGCCAAGTATGACCTTTAGGGTTTATGTGTCGTATAGATACCTTAGATGGGAGTACGTCCTGTAGTTTGAGCTTTGTGATCAGAAAGCTTTCCTCAGTATCTAAGGACTCAGTTTTTAGTATGTAATGGTAATTTAAATCACAAGGTGCACAAGAGTCTGTATATGGTCTCCAATGTTCGTCATCCTGGTAATATTTCAAATTTACAATGTATTCGAGAAATTCTTCAAATGTTGGTTCAATCTTAAGGACATATTTTTTGCGATATTTTCTCACAATAGAACGTCCATATCTTTTGTAGTAGAATTCTCGTCCTTCGCGATTCTCCAGTTTGTCTCTGTATGCTGAAAGAAGACGTTCAAATGGATGGCGAACAATGATGAATCTAGTAGCATTTACCAAATCCTGCAATAACAGAGTGTATTATGCCAAACAGTGTTAACAGCAAAACTGTAGCAGAAGTTATTTTAAAGTGAATGTAAGTGGGTTTACCTCTAAAGCTCTAGAAATGTTCTTGTCTTGAGGATATGCCTCTTTTGCAACATCTAAGAGCCCTATAGTTTCAAGATCCAGTTTTTGACGTACAGATGGCGTGATTGCTCCCTTTAAAATGGCAAATATCTCTAACCATGCAGAAGAGCTGGCTTTATAAATTGGACACCATGCTAATTTATATGCTCTGAAAAAATGTCATTAAATTGCATTTTATAAATATTAAAATTAAGTACTAAATGCAGCAAAGCATCACAAATTTGTGTTCTACTTTAGAACTAAACACTAACTTGATAACTTAACTATGCCTAGTCTAAACTTTAACTAAATATAATCGCTACACCACAGTGTAGATGTCTTCCATTAGTTTCTGGAAAGGTTCTGTTGAACAGTTGTTGGTGTCAGCATGCCGCAAATGTGAACATCTAGGTGTTCCTGTTGAACGACATGAGCAGTGCTGTGTGATTTAGTGTTGTCATTTTTCATATTTTTGAAATTAAGACAGTAATTCTAAAACAATGTAAACATGCTCTTGCAAATCCTCTTGAACACCTTATGAACTACTCTACATCAAAAGGGGAGTTTCCAGACTGTTTGAAAACATCTATTGTTCGACTTGTACATAAAAAGGGGGTTACCATGGATACTAATAACTACAGGCCGATTACTTTAACTTCAGAGTTGGGTAAAACCTTTGAAAGGGTTATTTTGCAACGACTGGTCTACTTCTTTGAAAAAAATAACACCATTACAAATTCACAACATGGCTTTAGAAAAAATGTTTCTACAATTTCAGCAATCTTGGAGTGCACAGACAATATTGTGAAACACCTGGAAAATAAAAAAGTATCAGAAACTCTATTTTAAGATGTTGTGAAAGCATTCAACTGTGTAGATCACAACATTTTACTGGATAAGCTAGAAGCATATGGGATTAGGAGACTGACTACAGATTTAGTCAGCTCTTACCTTACAGGCAGAAAACAGGCAACACAAATATATGTTGTTGTTAGCTAATGCTGGATTTCTGACAATGAGGTCATTAATCCTCTTGCTCTCCAATATTTTTCACTGATGGATGGGGCACTAGAAGTGGCCGGGCATATTTGAAGGTGGTCTCGATCCATTTCCTCTTGCAGATCACATAGAGGACAGAGTGGACACAAATATATTGCGATCAAGGAAATTTAACAGTAAAAATTATATCCAAATTCAAAACTGTAAAGTATGGAGTTCATCAAGGTTCCATATTGGGTCCTCTTCTGTTTATTCTATATAAGAAAGATATTCCTATGATAGAGAAAAGCAAAATTAATTATTATACAGATGATACAACTAGTTTATGCTGGGGCTCTACAACTGAAGAATTGAAAGAAACTGTGACAAACACTATTCATACACTTTTTAAATACTTTAAATAAAAATAATCTCAAAAGCAACCTGTCTAAGACTACATTAATCAACTTCAATCAATGTAAATGATGTGCATAATACTCCACAATTATCAGAACACAGTGTAGTTAGTGCCAATAAACATAAATTTCTAGCAATCATACTGGATCAAGAGTTGACTTGGTCGGAACACATTAATTATATTGGTGAGAACATAAGCGAATCGCTATAACTATTTAGGCATTAAGTTTCTTAGAAGAGTATTAAAATTGATATATTATGGAGTCACATACCCATGTATATATGGGGTAGAGATCTGGGGATGCAGTGCTAAATCATACATGGAAAGACTTTTAAGTTACAGAAGAAAGCAATTAGAACTATATATCACTTACACCCTAGGGATTCATGCAGACAGTGTTTTAGAGAAGAACAAATTCTTATAATATTTTCACTATGCGTATATAAAGTAATAATATATGTACTATAAAAAGACAACTTAAGAAACAACAATGTCCATAATTATGTTGTTGTTGACTAATGCTTGATTTCTGGCAAAGAAGTAATTAATCCTCTTGCTCTCCAATATTTTTCACTGATGGATGGGGCACTAGAAGTGGCGAGGCATATTTGAAGGTGGTCTCGATCCATTTCCTCTTGCAGATCACATAGAGGACAGAGTGGTGAAGAATATATCCCAATGCTGTTTAAATATTTTGCCAGACAATCATGTCCTGTAATCAACCTGAAGGTTGCAACTGCTGCTTTTTGAGGATACTCAGGAATTACTGTTTGAATATTTGGTAGTTTCCATCTTTTATTTTTTGATTTTAAATATTTTGCAGTAATTTTTTTAAATTCAGAGTTGACTGATCTTTTAGCTGCATAAAATGGTAGATTAACTATTGATTTCTGCACATTGCCGGTACCCTTTTTTGCAAGAACATCAGCTTTCTCATTACCACTCAGTCCACAGTGAGCTGGTATCCATTGGAAGACTATGTGTTTTTGAAGTGCTGTTAGATGGGTAAGGATTTTCCAACATTCTATAATTGTTTGCTTTTTTGGTGATAACTTGGAAATAATTGCTATAATTGCTGCCCTGGAATCTGAGGAACAACCGCTTGATGAAAATGTGAAATTCTGTACAAAAGATTTTGTAGGGCCATTTGAATTGCTTCAATTTCTCCATCAAAGTTTGTAATTCCATAACTTAAAAGATTTGTAATAGGAAAAGAGGTGACATGTGACTCCAGCACCTGCTCCATCTTGGTTTGGTATCATTGATCCATCAGTATAAATATGGAGCCATTCGTGTTCTGGAAATCTAGTATGGGTTGTCTCTAATGCCAATAATTTTAGAACACTAGTTGGAGTATCACTTTTCTTAACTTCTTCTGTCAGGTGTAAATAATATGTGATGTCTAATGTTTGTGTCGGATTGAATTTAGATATGAAGTTTTCCTTTGAATTAGGAAGGTCTACATTCTTCTTGATGTCTTGAATTTTGGAAAGAAAGCTCTCCTGAGTCTTAAGTGTATGTGTAAAATTTCTCTTGTGCCATGTATTGAATGGGGGTCTGATCAACTTTTCATGTTGAATAACAGCTGCTTTTTCTATTTCATATTCAATGGGGTACTGGATGGTTAGTATTTCCATAGCTGCTATTGGTGTGGTGGTTTTCATAGCACCTGTAATTAGTCTCAGACTTTGGTTTTGAAAGATTTGAATTTTTTAAAATATTTTTTTTTTGTATTTGCTGTTACAAGAACTTTACTGCAGTAAGTAAATAATGGCTTTATATATACATTGTATGTTGTGTTAAGATTTGCTCTGGAACATCCCCAGTTCATTCCTGTTAGATGTTTTAACAGTGAAAAGCGCATTTCGGCTCTTTGTCTTACATTTTCTATTTGTTTGGTCCATGTAAATTTGGTATCAAATATAAGTCCCAAATACTTTGCTTCCTTTGTTTCTGGCAATTGTTGACCCTCAAAATTTAGTTTTATTTTTAGTGATTTTTTCTTAGTGAAAAGATTTGGTAGTTTGATTTTGTTGTATTAACAGTCATTAAAGTTTCTTTGGTCCAATTTTGTAGGTTGGTTAAGGATTGTTGCATGGTTTTTTCTAGTTCTATGCTTTTGTTTTTTGGTTTTGAAGTCTGCATTACTAAGTCATCAGCAAATAGTGCACACTTCACACCTGATTCTTATGTCTCTTGTGGCAGATCGTTAATAAATATATTAAAAAGTGCAGTGCTGAGCACTGCGCCTTGTGGTAAGCCGTGGTGTACTTGTTTATATTTTGATATATTTCTTTCATATCTGGTAGAAATAAAGCTTTGCATTAGGAAAAGGACATAGTCATGAAAACATTGGACCTTGTATCCCTACTTTTTTTACTTTCTTTAGAGTTTTGTTCTACATATAGAATCATTATGACACACTGCAAAACTGTGACTTTTATAGACAGGGCTTTAGATTGAATATTAGTTACAAAGATCCACATGTAATGGGGCTGTATCTTTATAATAAGATACCAAATTCAATAAAGCAAACTAACACAATTAATACTTTTAAGTGTCAGCTCAAGAGCTATTTAATAAATAAGTCATTGTATAATCTGGATGAATTATACATTTGTAATTGAAGATATATATTTTAATTATGTAATTGAAATTTGTCAAAACTGTATTGCAGTCTAGTGACAGTAAAGTTCCTACATGAGTCACAGGGCAAGAAGAATAGTCAAAATGGATGAGTGTAGGGACAATAAACTTACTGCTACAGGCCGAATGAAGAGACCAAGAACCACACAAATTTGTGAATGGGTAAAAACATCATGACAGTCTGTGAAGAAAGACTAGTGAAATACTTCAAGAAATGCAGGATTAGCATTAGCAATGCACTTGATGTAACAAAGACGATGCACCATTCGAAGGAATTACTAATGAAAGTGAAAATTCAGATACGAGTGAAAGTTAAAATGAAGTCTAAAGGATACTTTTTGTTGTGCTTCAAGATAGAGAGAAATGTATGGGATAACTTCATCATGTAAGTAATAGAGAATAAAATTTTATTATTTTTATTTTAAAATGTTAATAACAAAATAATCACTGCATTTTACGGTCCAAAAAATATGGTATACAGAGTCTTTGTTTGGACACATTGTCAGGCACCAGCTAGCCTGTTGTTTGCTGGCAGAGTTAGATATTCATAGCTGCTTAAATTCAACTGCATTAAATTTCTCATGTAAATTATAACTCTGAACATATACCTTAGTCATAGATGTTGGAAATGTCCTTCTGCTGCCGTACATCTGTTACACCTTTTAAGAAAATTTGCTTTAACAGTAATTCTTGGTGTATATTTAAATAAAACCATGCTTTGCCCCTTGATAAAGTAATCATGAACATTATCCAACACCTAGTTGCAGATTAAGGCTACTCACATGGTATAGCTACAATTCTGGGACAGAACTTTACTTTTAAATGTTTAGCGGCACACCAAGCCAAAGTTTGCAAAATTCCTTATTCCTATGGAAGGTTTCTGAGAGGTTTCTTTCATCATCGAGGTTTTTCCTCTAAGAACATGATTTACTCTGTTTCTTATCAAGAGTAGATCCTGTCTCCCTGAATCTATTCAAAAGATAACAAACCATTGCTCTGTGAGATGTATAAACAGTAGAGAATCTGACTATAAATCACTAGTTTGTTGTTACATAGTAACTGTACATGAAGATTATTGTGCTAAAGTACATTCACTTTTGGCAATATTAGCACTAGTGCACTATAACACTAAAACAGTGGTCTCACAACATAACCTATGTGAAAGGACTTCACATCAGTACATGTAGAGAGGGAAAGTGAAGATGGAAACAGTGCAGGACAAGCAATTCCCTGTAATACAGCCTTGTGTCCACGCGAAGGCTCTGATTTACTATCTAAATATTATTACATGTCACTGCAAGCAAAATCTTCAGTCAAAGTAGTTTGTAATGTTGATGTAGAATATTTACTAATTACTACATACTTATGCACGAAAAAAGACTTGACAATTCTCTTCCATTGTGGTATTTTCATTAATTTGCTGAGGTTTAGACCATTACTGTGGCAAAGACTAGATATTCTTGTGCGCCTGCGATTCATTTCCTGTGAAATCATTTCCTGCAAATGAAAGAAAAGATTCAGTATATATGGGATATATAATTTATCACTTAACAAAGGCATGGTATTAACTGTCATATTAAACCTTATCTTTTAACAATTATCTTTTAAAAGATAATACAGTGGAGATATAAGAAGAGTTAACAATTTCATCTTAAAATGTCATAACGTCTAGAATTTGAATGATTGAGGAAAAATTGCATGTATTCCATTCATATGATCTTCTCTACTCATGCTTCTATAAATATTCTTACAAAAGAATATCTTGTACCTATTTATTGTTGAGATAAATTTTCATTGCACATTTACACATTTTGTTCCAGCAATAAGAAGAATTCACTAGGCTAAAGTGACAGATTTTTAAAAAATCTCATTGCTACCTGTAATAAATAAAATAAATAAATAAATTAATAATAAATTAATAAATAAATAATAAATAAATAAATTTAAAAAATAATAAAATAAAAAACAATAAAAAATAAAAAAAATAGTAATTTTAGTGTCATTGAACTTGATTGCAATAGACAATATCAGTGATACAATAAAATAATTACAAAATATTATTACATTTATATAATACAATGTATGTACAAAATTGAAAACTCAGTCTTATGCAATGAATACAAGCTAATTTCAAAGTAAATTGTATTGGTACCCCAATAGTCCTACTGTGTATACATTTATACAAAATGAGTATTATATTTCAAAATATTCTTGTAAGGAATAAAAAGGTATAGCAACCAGCAAGTCATACAGTATTTGTTTAAAAATTGATGAAGGACTTTGTTTTAAGTTTAATGGTAGCTTATTATATATTTTTGAACCTAGCACTTGAAAACTCTTCCGAGTTTTTTTAGTCAGTCTACAATATGGGACATCAATATGGTTGGTTGGTCTGGGTGACTCAGTTGGTTAGATGCTGGCCTACTGATCCCAAGATTGCAGGTTCAAATCCGGCCCAGACCAATGGTTTTGAAGTGTGCTTAAAAACGACAGCTCCATGTCATTAGATTTACTGGCCTGTAGAAGAACTCCTGTGGGACAAAATTCCAGCACACCGGGATGCTGATGTAATCCTGGCAATTGACAGCATTGTTAAACAATAAAATAATTTAATTTTTTCAATATGTTGGCATGATCTTGTCTACTATTAAACTCTGTTGAACAACTTATGTACAATAGAACAAATTTATTACTGTCGTTGTTGTTAATTTAATAAATAGCGGTTTGCAGTGGCTGACCTTGATTCATCAGACGTTATTCAAATTTTTTTCTGCAGCATAAGTATGTTGGACACATTGGAACTACTGTTTGCCCATAGTAAAATACCATGTTATAGTGCAAAATATGCTGACCAAATGTAAGCTTCAGGTACATGCATTTTCAAGTTTGGTATTCAGTGTAGAGTTTAGACATTGTGTGGTGCTCAGGTTAATTTATTGTCTCTATTACGATGTCTAAGAATTTGACATTCTGCGGGTTATTAGCTATAGGGGATCCCTACTACCAAAAGTCACATGTTTTGTTCTGAGTAAGTAAGAAACCATGTGTGAACTTGGGTCAGTGTATTTTCTAATGTAGATTTGAGCAACTGAAGGCCTTTACTCATATTGAAAAAACGTGGTATGATCGGCATACAGAATGCAATGTGAGATCACAAACAATGGAAGATGATTAATCATTAATAAAAATAATTAAGGTCCAAGAGCCAAACCCAGAGGGACCCCATGATTTATCTCAGTTTTGATCTCATTTCTTATACAAACAACCTATTTCCAACTTATAAGGTATGATCTAAGAAGTTAAATGGTGGAGTTTGTTATTCCATATAACTTGAATGTATTAAGTAGATAGGTGTGGCCTACACAGTCAAATGCCTTACATAAGTCACAGAAAGTGACCTGTGTGCACTTTTTCTTTTCAAAAGCTATAAGTACTTTTTGTATTAGTGATACTATGGCATCAATGGTAAATTTCCCTGTTCTGAAACCAAACTGTGATTCTATAATTATGTTATTCAATTCGAGATAATTATATAATTGGTTGTACATAATTGACTTGAGCACTTTTGAGAATATAGAAACTAAGGATATTGGGCGATAACTAATTGTGAGGTTTTTGTTTCCTGTTTTGTAAATCAGAATGACTTGCGACACCTTTAATATATTTGGGAACATTCCTTCACCAAGACATTTGTTTAAGCTGAAGGTAAGGGAGTCTATAATACAATCAATAACCTTTTTTAGTATACTGTTAGATAAACCATAAAACAAAGAAACACAAGGCTATTGGACAAGTACAGCCTAAGTCTGAAAGTTGTAGGGATAAATCATCAAACCACGGACGTCGGGTATTTCAGTTAGTAACAAAGAAGCACAAGACTATTGGACAAGTACAACCTAAGTCTGAAAGTTTAGGGATAAATCATCAAACCACGGACAACGTCGGGTATTTCAGTTAGTAACAAAGAAGCACAAGACTATTGGACAAGTACAGCCTAAGTCTGAAAGTTGTAGTGATAAATCATCAAACCACGGACAACGTCGGGTATTTCAGTTAGTAACAAAGAAGCACAAGACTATTGGACAAGTACAGCCTAAGTCTGAAAGTTGTAGGGATAAATCATCAAACCACGGACAACGTCGGGTATTTCAGTTAGTAACAAAGAAGCACAAGACTATTGGACAAGTACAGCCTAAGTCTGAAAGTTGTAGGGATAAATCATCAAACCACGGACAACGTCGGGTATTTCAGTTAGTAACAAAGAAGCACAAGACTATTGGACAAGTACAACCTAAGTCTAAATGTTGTAGTGATAAATCATCAAACCACGGACAACGTCGGATATTTCAATTAGTAACAAAGAAGCACAAGACTATTGGACAAGTACAACCTAAGTCTGAAAGTTGTAGGGATAAATCATCAAACCACGGACAACGTCGGATATTTCAGTTAGTAACAAAGAAGCACAAGACTATTGGACAAGTACAGCCTAAGTCTGAAAGTTGTAGGGATAAATCATCAAACCACGGACAACGTCGGGTATTTCAGTTAGTAACAAAGAAGCACAAGACTATTGGACAAGTACAACCTAAGTCTGAAAGTTGTAGGGATAAATCATCAAACCACGGACAACATCGGATATTTCAGTTAGTAACAAAGAAGCACAAGACTATTGGACAAGTACAGCCTAAGTCTGAAAGTTGTAGGGATAAATCATCAAACCACGGACAACGTCGGATATTTCAGTTAGTAACAAAGAAGCACAAGACTATTGGACAAGTACAGCCTAAGTCTAAATGTTGTAGTGATAAATCATCAAACCACGGACAACGTCGGGTATTTCACCTAGTAACAAAGAAGCACAAGACTATTGGACAAGTACAGCCTAAGTCTAAATGTTGTAGTGATAAATCATCAAACCACGGACAACGTCGGATATTTCAGTTAGTAACAAAGAAACACAAGACTATTGGACAAGTACAACCTAAGTCTGAATGTTGCAGGGATAAATCATCAAACCACGGACAACATCGGATATTTCAGTTAGTAACAAAGAAACACAAGACTATTGGACAAGTACAGCCTAAGTCTGAAAGTTGCAGGGATAAATCATCAAACCACGGACAACGTCGGGTATTTCAGTTAGTAACAAAGAAACACAAGACTATTGGACAAGTACAGCCTAAGTCTGAAAGTTGCAGGGATAAATCATCAAACCACGGACAACGTCGGGTATTTCAGTTAGTAACAAAGAAACACAAGACTATTGGACAAGTACAGCCTAAGTCTGAATGTTGCAGGGATAAATCATCAAACCACGGACAACGCTGGGTATTTCAGTTAGTAACAAAGAAACACAAGACTATTGGACAAGTACAGCCTAAGTCTGAATGTTGCAGGGATAAATCATCAAACCACGGACAACGCCGGGAATTTGAGCTGGCAGTACAATATATTTGCAGCTTGACATTAACAAAGATAATTGATACATTTAGAAAAAGCTCTTTGCAACTTCAGTTGAATATTAACATTTGTATCTAAATGACTGGAACAAAGAATTATTGGAAGTATATGTGAATTATACTGCCAATTACTGTAAGTTTATAAAACATATTAAAAATGTAACTTACCATGTCTTCATTGCTCATTGTTTGCCACTCATAGTTCTCATGCTGCAGTTTAAATGGATCTGGATACACAAGTGAGTACCAAACTTCAGCATTCCAAACAATAAGTAAAGTACCAAAACTTACTGCAGAAATGATGAACAGAAGTTTCACTCGAAAAATGCTCTGAAAAATGCAAGAAAAGATGTGTATTTTAAAATACTTGTTATACAGTGTGGAAGTGAAATGATCCACTAGACTTTAACAGTAAATTTCTCATGTTGTGAATAACAAGAAAGTCTAATACCAAAATGTTGAAAAGTTTATAGTTTTCTAGAAAAAAACTATTTTTATCAAAAAATTTTATCATCACCTGGCTGAATTATTATTGATTGAAGGTTCTTGATTTATGGCTATATTCATAGAAAATTGAATAAATGACTAGTTTTTTCTTTGGCATATTTCAATAGATTCAATGATTTTTGTGTAAATTAAATTTAAAAGAATCCACAATTTGTTGCCCTTTTGTTGCAATAAATTGTGGATTTTTTAAAATTGAATTTACACAAAAACTGTTGAATCTATTGAAATATGCTGAAGGAAAAAATGAATAGCGATGTTCCATTTGACAGAAGTATAAGTTCTCCAAAATTTGAGATCCCATTCTCTTTGCATGCTTAACATATAAAACAATGTGGCAACGATTTTCCATTTCATGAAAGTTTTAAGTTTTCCAAAACTGACAAAAATAACAAGAAATATCTCAAATGGTTCACTGCACAAAAAAATGTATTTAGACATAAATTGTGTGTTTTAGTGAGACCTACAATTTTTATATAATAAGATTTTGTCTATCTCTTACAGTTTACAAGTTATCCAAAAGTCATCCAGAGTAAATAGGACTACATAGGCTATAGCCAGAAAATTAAAAATATATATTTCATTTGTCATTCAAATATCTTAAAACATTTTAATTAAAATTGTTAGAACCATTTTCAAGAGAATAAAAATTTTCCATGTAAAGGGTAGTTTAGGGTGGGGCTATTTTCTTCAAAATCTTCGTGTCACATCCTTGAAAGACTTCAAACTTATATACCAACTGTAGTTTTTCACCGACTTTTCGTTTTTGAGTTATGCTGTCCACAGACTGAGAGAAAGACAGTGGCAAGCACACACACTGACCTTTTTCAAAAAATCCTTTTTTTGGATTCAGTGGGTCTCAAAACATATATTTCTGGTGAAATCCCTATATCAAAATTTTGGGTGGGATACAGTACTTCCTTCTACTTAACAGTAGAGAAATTGTTGTTTTCTAGTGCCTTGCATCTGGCAATGAAGCCATTAGCATTCGTGCTTTCCAATACTTTTGAACTGTAGTTTCTTCTGATCTTAATGTTTCACAGGTCTTCAAGTGGTCTTTGTTCATTTCTGCTGGATCGTTACACAGGACACATATTGGTGAGGCTGAGATACCTATTCTGTAGAGATGACTTGCTAAGCAGTCGTGATTTGTCAATAGTCGGAAGGCTGCAACCGCTGTTTTCCTTGGTCTCTGGGGGATTATATCTGGGTTGGAAAGTAGTGTAATCCATTTTTTATCTTTGGCATTTGTTTCTATTTCTTGCAGGTATGAATGACAAAAATTTTTAATGATCAAGCGTTTTATTGAGGAATATGAGAAATTGAATTTAGATTTTTGTTTTATTGTTGTGCCTTTCTTTGCAAGTGAGTCTGCAGCTTTGTTCCCCATGACTCCACAGTGTGCTGGAATCCATTGTAGCTGAACAGTCTTATTAACTTTTTGGAGTTGTGTTAACATTTTGTAGCATTCTCTAATTTTTGTTGACTTCTTTGTAGTCAATTCCCTGAATTGCAGCTTTAGAATCTGAAAGAATTACTGCCTTGTTAAATTTATTTAAGGGAAGATTTAATAATTGTCGGAGAGCAATGTATATAGCCTCTATTTCTCCATCATAATTTGTTGTGTCTCTGCCAACAGAATGATAAAAGGAAAAATGTGAACACGTAACTCCAGCTCCAGTAAGGTTTTCCTTCGAGGATCCATCAGTATATATGTGCAGCCATTCTTCTGTGGGATACCTAGTATTGATTGTTTCCAGAGCTAGAAGTTTTTGTATTTCTTTTGGTGTGTCTGATTTACTTATTTCCTCTATTAATTCCAAACTGAAGGTAGGTTGCAATAATTCCAATGGATTTTCTCTTATAAGTAGATTTTCTCTGGTGTTAGGAATGTTCAATTTGGATTTAATCTGTGTTACCTTTTCTAGGAAACTACTATGAGTTTTAAGGATTGAAGGGGGGAAGTTCTCTTCTGTCCATTTAGAGCTTGGCAATTGTAACATTTTCTCGTGTTGGAGCAATGCTTGTTCTTCTATTTTTGTTGTTATTGATGGGGTCCGTGTTAAGGCAAGCATGGCATCAATAGGTGTCGATTTAACTGCTCCAGTGATTAGGCGAAGAGCCTGATTTTGTATTTGTTCAAGTTTATTGATTTTAGCATTTGCTGCTGTTATTAAAGCTTCAGAACAGTACAAATGTAAAAATGTGAAAAACAGAATATAATATTATATGTTTTGTTTTCCATTGCTCATACACCCTTTCATTGCTGAATATGCAATAAGTTACTTATAACAGTAGAGAAATTAAAAATGGAAAAATCCAATTAGAAGAGCATTAGCAACAACTCTGTTACCTACTGGACACTGGTGGTTGTCAATAATGATGATAACAATAACAATGGCAACAATGGTAACAGTAAAAATAGTAATGATGATGATGATGATGATAATAATAACAATAACAACAACAATAATAACAATAATAATAGTAACTGACGACAACAACAAATTTCAATTTAACTATGTGCCTTCATCTTTTTTCAAGTAGTTAATTTTTTGTGAAAAAATGAAGCTGTTGCAGTGAAATCATTTAATGAAAGTAAATTCTTTTGAAAATTAAATCAACAATGATGATTGATTTTACCACATATGATAGATATACAGGAGGTATGTAAAATTCAGTGCTCTTTCCCAACCTGGACTTAAACTTCACTATAAGCGATGGGATTGAAATGGCACGTGGTTAAAAGTGAACCAAAGTGATTAACTGAACTAGGGAGTGTGAACTTAATGTTGTTGCTTCTAGAGCTTGGAATCCATCTACTCGCCCTTTTAGTAAAATTATGGCGTACGAACAACAAACATGGCCATCTTACCACTACTGCACACGTGCTAAAGGAATTGCCAACCTAAATGAGAAGCGAAATATGCGGGATTAGCGTTGCTTTCATTCGTCTATATAAGTAGTGATGTAATACGGTAGATATTAATAAAGATAATACCCATGAACTTCCTGCCTCTGGTCTTTAAGGAACAGACTAACCCCTGTTTGTTCATTAACCTAAGTTTATGCCTAACGAAAAACTAAATTTAATGTTATAATATAAACAGTGAGTGAATCATAAACATCGTAAAGGTACACACGCTGTCTTCACTTGCGCACAGTTTGCTTGATAATTAACCTAAGCTAATTGATGTAGGTAAACTTTATGGCGGCTCCTCGCACGTGATGAACACAATATCCCATTGGCATTACAACGGTTCTCCTTGCAAGATGGAATTGAAGCAGACTGTTAGCGCGGAGTATTCCAGACGTGAGGCGAGGCGAGGCGCTGAATGCCAGGAAACTGCGACGGGTCGTTCAGAACAAGCGGCTGGGCTCATACTCCCTGTGATTTCCATCTGTTCAATTTACAGACTGACAGAGAGGCAATTCCAGACGGCAGACTCTTATCATACAAAGGTTGATCCTCGGAATGACAAATGTCTTAGTTCCGGCGATGTGTTGAAAAATATCTTAATACTTTCTGTATTTGTTCCAATAAATCGTTAAATTAAATTGTTTTGTCCTGTTCACGTCCCAAAGGGAAGCTTACCTTCAGGAAATGCATCATTCCATATTACTTCCGTTATCTAATGGTACTATCTTATCTGAAAATGTTTGCAGTTGTTGATTCTCCCTGACGACGGGTAGAATCACGTTCTTATGTTTTCCTTCTTTACTTTTTCTACTACGTACAGTAAGTAGAGTTAGTATTGTATTCCATCCAAAAATTCGATGTCGAGATTTCACCGGAAATATGTGTTGAGGTCCTCTGAATAAAAAAAAAAGTATTTGATAGAAAAAGGTCCGCGCGCGCGCGCCTGTGTGTGTGTGTGTGTGTGTGTGTGTGTGTGTGTGTGTGTGTGTGTGTGTGTGTGTGTGTGTGTGTGTGTGTGTGTGTGTGTGTGTGTGTGTGTGTGTGTGTGTGTGTGTGTGTGTGTGTGTGTGTGTGTGTGTGTGTGTGTGTGTGTGTGTGTGTGTGTGTGTGTGTGTGAACGTACGATGTATGCCCAAGTATGCATATCAAAGAAAAGAAGTGATTCAAATGAATATAAACAATCAAATACACTTAAAACTCTTCTCGATGACCTAAAGGTGGTCACCGTATGGATTTTTGATGAACCAAAATGACAAAGTGTAAGTATAGTTGATTGCAGAAATGTAAGTCGGGTCTAATGTAGCGCCACCAAGCCAAATTCTCTCGAATAAATCAAACTGGATGAGTTGAATCACAGCCGCCGCAGAGACAACATGGCAGGAAAGAAGAAGAGCCAACGCAGCAGTCTTAGCGCCGCCCCTGCCGCACAGCCATTGGCCTCGACAACGTCGTCAGCCTGTGGTACCACCGACCGGAAACAGACAACGCTGCTAGAACGTCCACACCGAAGAGGCTGCAGAATTACAGCGCAGTAGTGCGCGGGGTATATCGGCAGCTTCTAAGCGCCGCCCCTGCCTCACAGCCATTGGCCTCGACAACGTCGTCAGCCTTGTGATACCACCGACCGGACACAGACAACGCTGCTAGAACGTCCACACCGAAGAGGCTGCAGAATTACAGCGCAGTAGTGCGCGGGGTATATCGGCAGCTTCTAAGCGCCGCCCCTGCCGCACAGCCATTGGCCTCGACAACGTCGTCAGCCTGTGGTACCACCGACCGGACACAGACAACGCTGCTAGAACGTCCACACCGAAGAGGCTGCAGAATTACAGCGCAGTAGTGCGCGGGGTATATCGGCAGCTTCTAAGCGCCGCCCCTGCCGCACAGCCATTGGCCTCGACAACGTCGTCAGCCTGTGATACCACCGACCGGACACAGACAACGCTGCTAGAACGTCCACACCGAAGAGGCTGCAGAATTACAGCGCAGTAGTGCGCGGGGTATATCGGCAGCTTCTAAGCGCCGCCCCTGCCTCACAGCCATTGGCCTCGACAACGTCGTCAGCCTGTGATACCACCGACCGGACACAGACAACGCTGCTAGAACGTCCACACCGAAGAGGCTGCAGAATTACAGCGCAGTAGTGCGCGGGGTATATCGGCAGCTTCTAAGCGCCGCCCCTGCCTCACAGCCATTGGCCTCGACAACGTCGTCAGCCTGTGGTACCACCGACCGGAAACAGACAACACTGCTAGAACGTCCACACCGAAGAGGCTGCAGAATTACAGCGCAGTAGTGCGCGGGGTATATCGGCAGCTTCTAAGCGCCGCCCCTGCCTCACAGCCATTGGCCTCGACAACGTCGTCAGCCTTGTGATACCACCGACCGGACACAGACAACGCTGCTAGAACGTCCACACCGAAGAGGCTGCAGAATTACAGCGCAGTAGTGCGCGGGGTATATCGGCAGCTTCTAAGCGCCGCCCCTGCCGCACAGCCATTGGCCTCGACAACGTCGTCAGCCTGTGGTACCACCGACCGGACACAGACAACGCTGCTAGAACGTCCACACCGAAGAGGCTGCAGAATTACAGCGCAGTAGTGCGCGGGGTATATCGGCAGCTTCTAAGCGCCGCCCCTGCCGCACAGCCATTGGCCTCGACAACGTCGTCAGCCTGTGATACCACCGACCGGACACAGACAACGCTGCTAGAACGTCCACACCGAAGAGGCTGCAGAATTACAGCGCAGTAGTGCGCGGGGTATATCGGCAGCTTCTAAGCGCCGCCCCTGCCTCACAGCCATTGGCCTCGACAACGTCGTCAGCCTGTGATACCACCGACCGGACACAGACAACGCTGCTAGAACGTCCACACCGAAGAGGCTGCAGAATTACAGCGCAGTAGTGCGCGGGGTATATCGGCAGCTTCTAAGCGCCGCCCCTGCCTCACAGCCATTGGCCTCGACAACGTCGTCAGCCTTGTGATACCACCGACCGGACACAGACAACGCTGCTAGAACGTCCACACCGAAGAGGCTGCAGAATTACAGCGCAGTAGTGCGCGGGGTATATCGGCAGCTTCTAAGCGCCGCCCCTGCCTCACAGCCATTGGCCTCGACAACGTCGTCAGCCTGTGATACCACCGACCGGACACAGACAACGCTGCTAGAACGTCCACACCGAAGAGGCTGCAGAATTACAGCGCAGTAGTGCGCGGGGTATATCGGCAGCTTCTAAGCGCCGCCCCTGCCGCACAGCCATTGGCCTCGACAACGTCGTCAGCCTGTGATACCACCGACCGGAAACAGACAACGCTGCTAGAACGTCCACACCGAAGAGGCTGCAGAATTACAGCGCAGTAGTGCGCGGGGTATATCGGCAGCTTCTAAGCGCCGCCCCTGCCTCACAGCCATTGGCCTCGACAACGTCGTCAGCCTGTGATACCACCGACCGGACACAGACAACGCTGCTAGAACGTCCACACCGAAGAGGCTGCAGAATTACAGCGCAGTAGTGCGCGGGGTATATCGGCAGCTTCTAAGCGCCGCCCCTGCCTCACAGCCATTGGCCTCGACAACGTCGTCAGCCTGTGATACCACCGACCGGACACAGACAACGCTGCTAGAACGTCCACACCGAAGAGGCTGCAGAATTACAGCGCAGTAGTGCGCGGGGTATATCGGCAGCTTCTAAGCGCCGCCCCTGCCTCACAGCCATTGGCCTCGACAACGTCGTCAGCCTGTGATACCACCGACCGGACACAGACAACGCTGCTAGAACGTCCACACCGAAGAGGCTGCAGAATTACAGCGCAGTAGTGCGCGGGGTATATCGGCAGCTTCTAAGCGCCGCCCCTGCCTCACAGCCATTGGCCTCGACAACGTCGTCAGCCTGTGATACCACCGACCGGACACAGACAACGCTGCTAGAACGTCCACACCGAAGAGGCTGCAGAATTACAGCGCAGTAGTGCGCGGGGTATATCGGCAGCTTCTAAGCGCCGTCCAATGTCGTTGGCCTTCTCTCATGCAAGCGACGCACCTCGTCACTCCTGGAGAACCGCCATCGCTATAGATCTTCGATCTAAACACAAATATCCAAGATGAGGAAACCAAAGACACAAGACGGTTTAAAAACTTGCTACTTCAAAAAGAAAACTGGGACTCAGCGTTTGATGCAAGTTGTGCATCTATTAAGGCAAAGGAGTTCTTAAAAACAATAACATTACTTTGATGTAGCATTTCCCCTAAAGAAAAACACTTTCAAACCACTTATAAAATGAAATAACATACATGGATAAGTAAAGGAATTACAACCTCTTGTAAAAGAAAAACATTGATGCAACAAATAAATAGAAGCACAAACAATGAACACTTTAAAATGTATTACAAAAATATACTTGTATCTTATAGGTTATATGTGATATACATGAACCAAAATGGATGTATAATTCTAAATGTATTGAAGATTTACATACTCAAGAAAAGAATTGTTATATTTCCATACGTTTAATGTCATTTAGGTCCTCAGCATAGTAAAAGGCAGCAGACAGCCAAGTTCCCCAGCGGGTAAGTATCGGCTCAGGTGGAAGAGGAGTTGCCGGTAACTTCTCTTTGAATAACTGCATAAGTCTTGGGGCTTTTAAGAAAATCTTTTTGACCGAAGATATCACGCTGTTCACATCATCCAAATGGCTCCTAACCTCCTCCGCAAGGTGGTGCAGGCCATGAGCCAAGCATGTAACACGCAGTATACTTGGATAGGACTGGAGAACTTCCCCTGCCTTCAACATGTAGGCAGCTCTATCTGTCACCAACAACAGGAACTTACTGTCCCGATTCTCTTCTGGCTACAATATGCGTAAAGCGTCCCTCACTGCACAGGCTATTGTGCTGCTGTTAGATTTGTCTATTTCTTTACAAAGAATTAGGACAGGCTTACGTGGTTCTTTTGGGTCCAGCTTCCCTACTACCGCATTCACAATAAAGCGACCGTAACTATCAGTTGTCTCATCAACAGACCACCAGATATAGTGATCCCCTATATCTTTTCTTGTTTCATGTAGTGTGCTCTGGTAAATAGGAACCAAATTATTCTTCCTTACAGTGGATTCATTAGGTATAATGTGGCCACTGATCTAAAAATGTTTTCATTGTTGAGTTTGTTAGCACGTTCCATGGTACGTTTGCAGATACCAACGCCTAGCAAAGGCGAAGGTTAAAGCTATATTCAGCTTTGTCAACTGTGGAGGAAATAAGCGTCTGAGTACTGATGCTGCTGGACTTATTTCTCCTAGCAACACTAGCAATATGCAAATCTGCAGATTTCTGCTGCTCAGTATGAGATTTCTTCTCAGATTTAACCTGAATTTAAAAACACAGATTGTAAATACACTTCTGTAAGCGTGCTACAGCAGTCGTAAACACACTTCAGTAAGAAAATGCCTGCAGTTTTTACGATATTTACAAGAAACTTACTTGTTTTGAGTATGCCTGACAAAAGACTACTCGATCATCTGTAGTAAAGTTGGGATCTGTAGCAATCCATTGGCTCAGTAAGTGCGATTTAGACATTGTTCCGCTATATAACAATTGAAGTTAAAAAGTATTGCAGCAACCATTCACCAGGTTACTGCATTCACGTCCTGCTTGTTGAGCTCTCTTCTTATGACTGCAACCTCCTCCTTACCAATCTGTGCTCCTGAACTTCTGCTTACTGCCTTAAGGAGTCACATGTGCAATGGGATGTGCTGCATCTTAGTGTATTACACTGAACTATCTCGATCCTAATGCTTGTAGTGGCAGAAATAATATTTATACAATGGATTTCCAAGGAAAAATGACATAATTTGAATAAGGAAGAACAACTATTTAGGTCATTTTAGGTGCAATGAAAATCATATATTCTGCTTCAGAATGCATGAAATGAACATATGTCTTGAAATTAATTAAATGGCAAGGAAAAAAATAGGTTAAATCCTAAAAATCCAGGCCCTAGTTATGACCAATGTTGTGGTTTTTGTTATCCAAAAATGGCATAAACAGCAGAGTTTCCTGTTTGTTTTATGTTTCTCTGGTGTTCGTTTAGTCTGGTTTCCAAATTTCGTTTTGTTTTCCCTGTTGTTTTTTTCACAACTCTCACAGTTGATCTGGTAAGTTCCAGATTTTAAAGTGTTGGGATTGTATTTTTAAGTGCCTCGTTTACCTGCCACAAAGCATGACAAATATGATTGTGATGCAATACAGTATTTTATATATGATTGGTTTCTTGTGTGATTACATCCTGCCTATGTGTTCTGATTTTAGCAAGCTTTTTAATTTTTATTTTATTTATTTATTATTGTAGTATTAATATTAGAATATAACCTTGTTAGCGTGAACTCGCTTAAGATGAATTTGCAGTTAACACAAACAAAATACTGGCCTTGGCAGGAATATTTTGGTTCTTATGGGAAGTTCTATTGGTTAACACAAATTTCTGTTAAGGCAAATTACGAACTATTTTTCGGTCCCTAGTGTAATGAAGTGTAGTTAAATTCCATTGTAACACAAACCTCTGATGTTACAGTATTTTTAAGTGTTAATTCTTTTCCAAAATGAATGCAAGAAATGTAACTACAATGTTAACTACCCATTTTAGACAGTTTCTAATGTATCATAGATCGGCAGCTATGATTATCACCTCAACAATCAGCGTGTATAGTACATTTAAACAAATGCAGTAATTTGTTCATTAACATTTACAAACATATTTGAGGGTGTTCTTTTAGTCATAGCCAAATTGAGTTAGAATACTGAATAAAAATCTACAAACGGTAGCACGTCAAATATGGCAAAGAGGAAACAGACAGCTCTAAATGTAGAGGTAAAGCTTAAGATTCTAGATGAAGTGGATCGAGGTAGAAAGAAAACGGCTGTTTGGAATTCCAAATCTACTTTATCTAGGGTAATTAAGAACTGAGAAGATATCGTTAATGCTGCTGCATTGAATTCTGGAAACAAATCTAAACAACTCCGTAATGCTAAGTATGAAGATATTGAGATGTAACTGCTAGAATGGTTCAATCATATGCGTGCATCTAACATACCTTTAAGTGGTCCTATGATTCACTCAAAAACAAATGAGACTGCCAAATATATTGTTATGGAAGACGTTCATTTGTTCTGTTGGTTGGCTCTACTGGTTCCAAAAGAGACCTCCAGTTTGATCTGTACACATTTGTGGTGTAGCAAAATTGATGAAAAAAGTGCCAACGGCTGGTTGCATGAATACGACTGAGTGAGGGAAAAGTATGTCTCATGTGATGTCATCAATATGGACAAAACTGTTTTCCAAGAAAATAGGTAATGTAATTTGTGAGCACTTGTACTTCTACAGTCGCTTTATAGTGTCATAAGTCTACAGTAATGTAAAGTGATTGTTACTCTGTGTATTGTGCTACTGTGCATATATACATGTTAAAATCTGTGTTTTTCATTCAACACAAATTTTTTTTAACACAAACTCTTTATTTTTTGGTCTCTTTGGAGTTATGTTAACAAGGTTATACTGTATTTACTTTGTAGTGCTAGGACTACGTTAAACTAAAGATTTTTCGGAATTTGGAAAATGTAGAAAGGTGGTGCCTATGTAAACTTCTAAAGTATAGTTATTATTTATTTATGCCAACAAACTTACTGTTGGTGTTTTTAAACACACAAGCCGTGTGCGGGCAATGTTTGAGAGATAGAACTGGAACTTAAAAATTCAATGCCACAGCTGGGATTTGAACCACAGACCCTCCGCTTACGAACTGGTTTGAGAATTCAATATCATTCTGGCAGGTTGTCACAGTAGCTTAATGGTTAGAGCACCTGCCTGGTAAGCGGAGGGTCTGTGGTTCAAATCCCAGCTGTGGCATTGAATTTTTAAGTTCCAGTTCTACCTTCTGAAGTATAGGTTTATCCATGTTGGGATTAGTGTACTTATTTCCTTGTGTTTGTATATATAAGTTTATTGTTGTATTTGATGTTACAGGTTGGATGCAGTGTCCTCCCAGGATGGTTCCCCACACTCGGAGGACACGTACACAGACAAGAACCTGCTGCTCACACATTGGATGTCTGGTCAAACCGCAAGTCCAACAGTTAAGTGCAGTGCAGACACAGAAAACACTATTGTTAGCTTACCAGATGACAAGGAAGTTAGTCATAAAGAAACTAAGGAGCCATTAGATGACAGTATCCATAAGCATAAAAGAAGAGGAATTTATTCTCCAGAAAATCTAGATTTTAATTTTGCTAAAGAAGGAACAGAAATTGAAGAAGAAAATGAAAAGGTGAGAAAACAGAAGAGACGTGGGATATGCTCGTTGGAACCTGAAATGGAAGTTGAGCTAGAACGGTGCATGGATGACAAAGGTGAATGTGAAATGAAGGAAAGAATAAGAAAACGTTGCTTTTTATATATAATATGTGTATACAAAGGAAACTTTGACATTGTAAAGAAAAAGAGCTTGTATATTTTTATACTTAACAGTTAAAACTTAGGATTTAAGAGGTAGAACTGGAACTATTTATTTGGCATAAATAAATAATAATTAGGATTTGATAGATTTAATATAAATTATATGTTTTTATATAAATGTCTTATACATGTAATCTAAATATTTTGCAACTGCCTCCAAGGATTAAATAAAGCAAACATTGTATTTACAGCATGGTAAGATGAGTTTTATCTGTTTTCTGCTGGAACTTGATTTTGCTACACTTAAATTGGTTATTTTTACCTACAGTTCTTTATTTATTCAGAACCTTTTTAATTTCTTTTCCCCTCTAAGCTTGACATCTTATCCAGACAGGAAATATTGCACTGTGAATGAATCTGTGAAATGAACTTTCCAATGAGGTTGAGATACGTGGAGTTTTGTGTTGGAACATTTGTGTTTTTAAGATTTTTTTAAATTTGGCATTCCATTTCAATACAGGAATATTGGCTTTTTAAACAATAGGGTAATACAGTAGTCAAAACACCAAGTATAATTATTTATTTATGCCAACAAACATACTGTTTGTGTTTTTAAACACACAAGCTGTGTGTGGGCAATGTTTGTGGTATAATTTTATAAGAACTGACAAATGATAGTACAAAGTAAGTAGCATATAGTTAGTGAATGATGTTGATAATACTGTCGATAAATTAACTGAATAAAATGCCCGGTTTATTAGCCAATTGCGAACACGTGCTTCTGTTTATTTATTAAGACAACCCTTGCTGACTCAGTAGTTTGTTAATACCATTATAAAAACAAGCGTTTGTTAATCTGCATCTTAAATACTTTATTTTATGTTTATTTCTTGTGTTAAAATTATGCTGATCAGTTCTGAAGGAATGTTGGTTAATATTTGTTCTGATGTAAATTAGTGATATGTTGTTGTTGTTGTTTTCTAGTGCCTTGCATCTGGCAATGAAGCCATTAGCATTCGTGCTTTCCAATACTTTTGAACTGTAGTTTCTTCTGATCTTAATGCTTCACAGGTCTTCAAGTGGTCTTCATTCATTTCTGCTGGATCGTTACACAGGACACATATTGGTGAAGCTGAGATACCTATTCTGTAGAGATGACTTGCTAAGCAGTCGTGATTTGTCAGTAGTCGGAAGGCTGCAACCGCTGTTTTCCTTGGTCTCTGGGGGATTATATCTGGGTTGGAAAGTAGTGTAATCCATTTTTTATCTTTGGTATTTGTTTCTATTTCTTGTAGGTATGAATAAGAAAATTTTTTAATGATCAAGCGTTTTATTGAGGAATATGAGAAATTGAATTTAGACTTTTGTTTTATTACTGTGCCTTTCTTTGCAAGTGAGTCTGCAGCTTCATTCCCCATGACTCCACAATTAGTGATACGTAGATAAGTAGATTCTAGACAGTCATAACTTTTAGTTTACAAAGTTCTTTACTGTTTTTACTTAAAAGTATTCATAGATCCTTTTCTCTAACAAAAAGATCTAATGGACCTCAGCTGAGAACCCAATAAATACGAAGGTTGTCCGTAAAATAAGGTTCCCAAAGTCCTGCAGTCGCAAGGAACGCTGTTTTGTGAGATCTGACAATACTGAGTGTAGCTTGGTTCTCCCTCTCCCAGTCCCCCAGGCTGCAAGCTGTCTGCCATACTCAGTCTTGGCTCAGCAACTGTTAGACATGGAGCTTCCACTTGCTTCTCCTGCTAAGTGTAAATTATGCTCTGTGATTCGCTTTTGTGCACAAAAAACACTGCACCAGTGAATACTCATTCCCAACTGTGTGAAGTGTATAGAGAACAGTGTATGAGTATACAACACATACGCAAATGGTGCAGTAAATTCATAGACGGATGTACAGCCATGATGGCCAGCGTTCTGGACGACCATCAGTTTCAGACAACACCATTGTGAAAGTGGAAGAAGCAATGCTCGTAGATCAAAGGGCCAGAAAGGGGTTATTGCTGTGAATTTCTGTCTACCGGTACAACAATCAATGCAGACTACTACTGTGAGATGTTGAAGAACCTTCGCCATGCAATCCAAAACAAGAGGGGCATGCTCACAAAGGGAAGGGAGTGCATTTCCATCAGGACAACGGTCGTCCTCATATTGCCCATGTGACAACCTATCTCGTCAACAAATTTGAATGGGATACTGTCACACATCCTCCATACAGCCAAGACCTAGCCCCTAGTGAGTACCATCTCTTCTCTGACTGGAAGAAACACCTGGGTAGAACACATTTCAGAGCCGGAGAGGAGCTGCAAGAAACTGTTTTAAGCTATCTTCACTGCATGGCAGGAAAGTACTATGATGCAGGCATACAAAAGTTGGTACACAGCGTGCAAAAATGCATTGATCAGAATGGCAATTGTGTCGAAAAATAGGAAAAAGTCTAAGCTTTCCAAAAATGTATTATTTAATGTCAATAAATATGTTTTTTCACTCTAAAAAAATAATTGGGAACCTTATTTTACGGACAACCCTCATATAATCCATAATTTATGTGTGTTTCAGATAGTCCAAGGTATACCTGTCAGGGAGCATCCAGTGAAACAAATGACTTGTTTTATAAAAAGAAAGATCACAGGGTAATTTAGTACATACGTCTTCTATTAAACCAAAAAGGTAAGTTGATTAATAACACTACATAACACTTACTTATAATTTCCTGGAACATGTTTTGGAGGCTGACTTTCCTACATTATCAACTGGACATCGACTGGTTCTTCCAGTGTGGATGGTGATGTTCCCTCTGAGGTCTCCTCTGGTGGTGGTTCAAGGAACTTGCTGAAGATATCCTTCTGGGGAATATCAAAATTGGTATTCACAGAAAACCAATGCAGACGAACAATTACATAAAAACTCTTAGTTATAATCCAAGAGTCATAAACAGGCAATCCTCAATAGCTTAACGCATAGATTGGTGAACATCCCCCTTCCAACAGAAGAATACAAAGCAGAATATTGCAAAATGATTGAAATAGCACAAAAAAAAATGGCTTCCCCAAATCATTAGTGGACAAAAAAGTGAATCGAGCAGAAACAAAGATGACATTAAAAAAATTCACATTCCATCCTTGGGCCTTTGAAAAATTCAAAAAAATTTTCAAAGAACAGAACACAGCTAGCACTGGTAAACCAATACTCCATAAAAAAATCTACTGAACTCAAACATCAGAGATGCCATCCCACCCAATAAAAAATCTGGCATTTACCAAATTCAATGCAGTAACTGTTTCATTTATTCATTCAGTTCAATACAGTGGAATACACAATTGAACCATATCATGAGTCAATACATAAGATGATATAAAAAGGTACCCTATAAGGGTCCATGTATGAGAAACATAAATAGAAAAGAATTTAGTGATTACATAGTATATACAATATAAGTAGATAAGAAGTTAAAAGTACAATTAGTATAATCAAAACATCATAATAAAGATCTGTAATAAAGTGTATATAGGAAAAACCAAAAGAAATTTAGAAATAAGATCCAAGGAACACTTTAGAAGCATATAAAACAAGCAGTTGGAAAAATCAGCAGTGGCCACTCTTGGACAAAAAATCACAACATAAAGCCAGAACCAAAACTCCTCAAACATATAACAGAAAAACAAGAGCTGTCCACATGGGAACAAATCTTTATTTTGAAAAATAGGGACATAGCATTCAATTTCTGCATCCCCCAGACGGATATCTTTTGGAAATTCCTTGAACCACCACCAGAGGACACCTCAGAGGAAACATCACCATCCACACTAGGGAGAACCAGTCGACTTCTGGTTGATAATGGAGGAAAGTCAGCCTTTGAAACATGTTCCAGGAAATTATAAGGAAGTGTTGTGTAGTATTATTAATCGACTCACCTTTTTGGTATAAATTATTACAACACTGTTTTCAAACTTCCAAAAAAGATGCATACATTTTTGCCTGCTTTTCCATCCAATTTTTTATTCTAAACAAAATATCTGAGTTTAATAAGAGGTTTAATTTAAAAGGTGATTTAATTAATAACATTGAACTAAGTATTGTTCAGTGTTATTAATTAAATCACCTTTTAAATTAAATTAATTACAACAACACTGTTTTGAAACTTCTATGAAAGGAAGATAGTTAATAAGAGGTTCTTCATTTACCCTCCTATCTGATAGGCTAAATGTAAAATGTTGCATTTTCTGTTTGTTTAGCTAAGTTATTAGTAGCAAACCATTCTTTGCAGTATTAACATTATATTGTTCTAGAAGTTTTTACTAATTATGATGTGAATGTTATGTTATTAGTGTCATCAGCAAAATCTTGTGGTAGATTCTACAGCAAGCTGTTAATTAGTAAAATAAAAAGAAAAGGACCAAAGATAAGCCCTTTAGGAACTCCATTGGTAATATTCTGCATCTCTGAACATTTTTCGCAGTAGCGACCATTTGCCATGCATACTTAATTAGGACTTAATAAGCTTTGTGTTTACACGCCTGATCCCATAGGGTTTGACTTTACATATTAGTTATTCATGTGATGCACAGTCAAAAGCTTTAGTGAGATCGCACAATATAGTAGAATCCCAATATCACAACCTTATGTGGACTAAGGAGGATGCAGGTTACTGAAATATGTAGTTTTACAGATTAACGGGTTTGTTATTCACAAGTCATAACATAATTGTACTGCACATAATATAAATGCATGTTCCAACAGAATATAGGGATCAGAAAAGTATGACATATCTTAAAATTTATTATGTATTAATATGTTCACCTTGTCTGGTCTCTTTAATGCATTCAATTTAATTATCATGGCCATGTTCACTTGTATTTTCTTATTGTTTGATATTTTCACTGGCATAAACACCACTTAACACAGCAATAATAGTAAAATTGAAACTGAATTGTAACCACAAATATGTAACTGAAAGTTCAGCTTATCACGTACATACTGGGTAAAGGAATAAACCTTGAAAACAAGTGTTTGTGCTATGTATCCATAATATTAGTGGCAAGCTTTAGATTATTTATTTATGCCAACAAACTTACTGTTGGTGTTTTTAAACACACAAACCGTGTGTGGGCAATGTTTGAGAGGTAGAACTGGAACTTAAAAATTCAATGCCACAGCTGGGATTTGAACCACAGACCTTCCGCTTACCAGGTGGGTGCTCTACCATTGAGCTACTGTGACAAACTGCAAGAATGGCATTAAATTCTCAAACCAGTTCTTATTTTTCCTGGTAAACCACAAAGGCAGTCTCACACAAGAGACAAATTACCCCAATGGTGACTTACTACTGCAAGTACTTTATGTCCCAGCTGTGGCATTGAATTTTTAAGTTCCAGTTCTACCTCTCAAGCTTTAGATTACTTGGCACTGGCCTGCTGGCTCCTTATGTTCTGACTAGATATCGAAGGTCAGTCCTTTTGTTACTGTGAGGAAGAATATGACAGGTTGTATACATACACTAACAAAAACCTACGTATACAGTTTATACTGCATGTTGGATGTCGGTCTGGGTGGCTCAGTTGGTTAGACACTGGCCTACGGATCCCAAGGTCGCGGGTTCAAACCCGGCCCAGGCTGATGGTTTTTAAGTGTGCTTAAAAACGACAGCTCCATGTCAGTAGATTTACTGGCATGTAAAAGAACTCCTGCGGGACAAAATTCCGGCACACCGGCGACGCTGATGTGATCCTGGCAATTGACAGCGTCGTTAAACAAGAAAATAATTTTTTTTTTTTTTTTTTTTGCATGTTGGATTATAGAAATTATTGTCAGGTTTAACAATAAAAAATATAAGTGTCAGTTGTACAAAATGTTGAGTTCTTGGGGTTCTACTGTACTACTGACACATTTTCTTTATTTTCTATAGCAGTTATTTCTTTCATTAGATATTCTATTGCCAATGTTGTAGATCTCTTTATCGAAAACCAAATTGCTTATTATGAAGGTGATCCCAAAAGTAACGTCTCCAATTTTTTTAAAAATATAAACAAACGTTTATTTGCAACAAATGGTATATAATTTTGAAGACTAACATTTTTCTATTTTTCTACATAATTGCCATTTAGATTGATGCATTTTTGTAAATGCTGTGGCAATCATACCTGCCCACCACCATGCTATTGAAGAAGTGTTTGACCTCATCTTTCACTTTCTCGTCATCACTGAAACATCTTCCAAACAAGTGTTCTTTCAACTTGGGAAACAAGTGATAGTCACTGGGTGCTAAGTCCAGACTGTAGGGTGGATGGGTGATGATGTCCCATCCAAGCTGTTGCAGAAGATCCACGGTGTGAGGGCGAGCATTGTCATGGAGAAGCCTTTTGCACTTGCTCAACATTCCTCTTCTTTGGTTCTGAATTGCCTGTCTGAGTTTTTTTAATGTCGACAATATCTCAAGGCTCTCCATATTGTCGCCCATCGCATTATTATCGGCACTACCGCAAAGCAGCCGAAGGGAAGAGACAGAGAATGGCCGCATTGTTGGGGCGCTTGCCGAAAGAGAGAAAGGGATAGAGACTTCTGGAATTTTCTGCTTTGTATTTCACCGCAATAATAACTGAACTTTCCTGAAGTTTCCAGAATAGTGTCTGGGAGATATAAATAGCGGTAAAGTGTGAGAAGGGACAGTTTTTGTGACGAATTCGGAGCCGTGCTGTTGGTGAATTGATAAAGACTTTCTTGCTGTTGCAACGAGTGTACAAAGTTACTGTTTACGGAAATAAAAGTGTTTCTTTATCTCGACTACATCTGTCTTCTTTACTTTACACCCACCAAAGTCACACTGATGTCAGAAGTGGGATATGACGATGGAGGCTACATTGGTGAGCTTTCTACAAGAGCTGAAAGCAGAGATGAAGACGGCAAACGACAACCTCGCTGCCGAGCTGAAAGAGATGAAGACGAAAATTGACGAGCAACTGGCTGGCGTGAGGGAGGATGTGAAAGAGCTCGGTGGAAAGGTGGAAGAGCTCGGTGGAAAGATGGAGGACCTCGGCCAACGCGTTGACGCCCTGGAGAATGTCGGGAAACGGCTTAGCGTTCTCGAAGACAGGGTCGACGGTAGCGCCAAGGAGCTAAATGCAATGGTGGAAGGGATGCTTAGTGAAAAGCTCAAGAACTACAAGGCCGAGGCTTCAGCACGCGACACAACATCGACGCGCGTCAAACCACCGAAGTACGATGGCACGTCAACGTTAGAGGTCTTCCGCCGTCAATTCGACACAGTGGCCAAGCACAACAAATGGTCGCCAGAAGAAGAGGCCGCGCAGCTGATAGCCAGCCTCCAGGGACGAGCCGCAGAGGTGCTGAACGCAGTCCAGACAGCGGCGGCGCCCAAGCACATCTGGGAGGCCCTGGAGAACCGGTTCGGAAACCACCGCTTAGCCGCAGCCAACTGAAATCTAGGATGCAACTGCCAGTGGAGACGCTGCAGGAGTTCGCCCTGGCAATCGAGCAGCTGGCCAGCAAAGCCTTGGTCGACCTCCCCTCCGAATTCGTATCCCGAGAAGCCGCCTATACCTTCGTCGACGGGGTACGCGATGCCGAGATACGTCAACGCCTGATGCTTGGCGACTACAAGACCATCCACGAGGCACTAACGGCCGCATTAAGGATGGAAGCGGCCAAAGTGACGGCTACCCCGACCTCGAAGACAAGGAGTGTCCGCTACGATGAAGACCGCAGACCAGTCCAGGGACACCGACGAAGACCAGGTGGCGTGTGTTGGGGGTGTGGCCAGGCCGGGACACCTGATGAGAGACTGCCGGCACCAAGAAGAGCAGCCGGAAAACGAGTAATGGCCGGCGTGGCGAGGGGCACGTCGGCGCCGTCACCATCATCCCCTCGAGTGACAGTGTGCGCCGTCAGCCGACGGATGGATGACAGCCTCATCGCGGACAGTTGGGTGAGAGGGAAGCCGTGCCGCGTGCTTGTTGACACTGGAGCAGCCGTGACCGTCATCAGACCTGACGTAGCCAGGGGCTTGCCGTCGAGAAAACCGAGCCGACCGTACCAACTAGTGACGGCATCGGGTGACACCTTACCTGTTGAGAGGGAGGCCCTGCTGCAGTTGACCTTGGGGCGAAGTGTCTTGCGTTTGTGGGTGTTCGTCGCGGAGGTGATACTGGGACTGGATGCCCTCAGGAGCCACGAGGCGACGGTCGACATCGGCAAGAAGGTTCTGCGGCTTAAGGGAGAGGAAGTAATGCTCCGGCACCCCGAAGAACGCCTTGGAATCTGCAGTGTCATTCTCAGGGAAGACGTAGTTGTCCCCGCGAGAAGCGAGATGGTAGTGACGGCGCGACTGGAAGGCCAGCGCAAGAAGAACATTTGGATTTGGTTTAAGGGCGCTCAACTTCTAGGTCATCAGCGACTTGCTGCTGGACCGGAAGACGCATGTGCACGGGCTCTGTGTAGCCGGACATTGTTGCCGTGCCGAGAGGAGGTGCCGGTGAGACTGCTCAACCCAACAGACACCGATCACGACGTCCAGGCCGGGACGGAGTTGGGGGCGTGCGAGCCCGTGGTCAGCGTAACACCAATAGACAAGACCCAGGAGCCGGTGCCGACGCAACACCTGGGGCCCCGGCTGGAAGGCTTACTGGAGAGGGCGGCCGACCACCTGACCGCTGAACAGAGAGAGAAGGTCCAACAACTGCTGAGACGATATCAGCGCGTCTTCAGCCAAGGCAGCAGCGATTACGGCCGCACGGACCAAGTGCTTCACCACATCGACACCGGAGACGCCCGGCCTATTCGGCAACCACCTAGACGCGTTCCGTTGGCTAAACAAGTGGCGGTACGAGACATTCTGGAGGACATGAGAACCAAGGGAGTGATCGAAGAGTCTGACAGTCCTTGGTGTTCCCCTGTAGTTCTGGTGAAGAAGAATGGCGAGCTACGCTTCTGCGTAGATTACAGGAAGCTGAACGCTGTCACCAGGAAGGACTGCTTCCCCTTACCTCGGATTGACGACACCCTGGACTTGCTTGCTGGTGCGCAGTGGTTCTCAACCCTGGACCTGAAATCGGGTTACTGGCAGGTGGCTCTAGACCCGAGAGACAAGGAGAAGACCGCATTCTCGACAGGCCAAGGGCTTTGGCAGTTCACAGTTATGCCCTTTGGTCTCTGCAACGCACCAGCTACCTTCCAACGCCTCATGGAGCCATAATGAGAGGATTGACTTATGACGCCTGCCTGTTATGCCTGGACGACATCATCATCGTCGGCAAGACATTCGAAGACCATCTTGACAAACTGACCAAGGTGCTACAGAGACTGCAGGCGACCGGCTTGAAGCTGAACGCCAAGAAGTGCCAGCTTTTCCGCAGGGAAGTCAACTACTTGGGCCACATATTCTCACCAACCGGAGTGGCCACGGATCCGGAGAAGACACAGGCCGTGAGAGATTGGCCTCGCCCAAAGGATAAGCGAGAACTGCGCAGTTTCCTTGGATTGTGCAGTTATTACCGCCGCTTCATAAAGGGTTTCTCCAGCATCGCCAAACCCCTCACTCGCCTGACGGAAGAACATCGACCTTATGTGTGGACGGAAGACGCCGAAGGCGCTTTCCGGCAGCTGAAGAGGACGCTCTGCAGTGCTCCTATTTTGGGATTCCCACAACCAGGCGACGCCTTCATTGTGGACACCGACGTCAGCGACCATTGCATTGGAGGCGTCCTATCCCAAGCCCAGAACGGCCACGAGCGGGTGATAGCCTACTACAGCAAGACGTTGTCCAAGGCAGAGAAGAACTACTGTGTCACCCGACGAGAGCTACTGGCGGTAGTGAAGACCTTGGAGGACTTCCACAAGTACCTGTACGGTCAGCCATTCTACCTGAGGACAGACCACTCCGCCCTAACCTGGCTACTTAGCTTTGGAAACCTGGAGGGCCAGACAGCCCGTTGGGTCCAGAGGTTGCAGGAGTACGACTTCACCTCCGAACATCGCAGAGGGAAGAGCCACGGCAACGCAGACGCCATGTCCCGAAGACCCTGCACAGAAGAGTGCGGCCAATGCGCAAGAGTGGAAGAGAAGGAGCGTACCGCAGCTGTCAGAGTGGTCACGGCAGTGCCTGCGGATGGATGGGATAGCGCGGGCCTGAGGAGGGAGCAGCTGGTGGACGCCGACTTGGGGCCACTCTTGAGAGAAGTACAGGCAGGGACGAGACCAACCTGGGAGGACATTGCACCCAGAAGCGCTACATACAAGTCGTGCTGGGCCCAATGGGACTCGTTGAAGACCAAAGAGGGCGTGCTGTTCCGGGTATGGGAATCACCTGATGGGAAGACCCAGAAAGAGCAGTTGGTACTTCCCAGAAGTAAGGTCCCGGAAGTCTTGGAGGAAGTGCACGCCGGTACCTCGGGTGGACACCTAGGAGCAAACTGGACGATCGAGAAACTCCGACAGCGCTATTACTGGCTGAGGCTCCGAGTAGACGCTGAGAACTGGTGCCGTCAATGTCACGTGTGCGCGGCGAGTCGCGGCCCCCAGACTAGGAGCCGGGGTCGCATGCAGCAGTACAACGTCGGAGCGCCCTTCGAACGCATCGCCGTCGACATAGCTGGACCATTCCCAGTGTCCGATCGAGGCAACAAGTACCTGATGGTAGCTGTGGACTACTTCACCAAGTGGCCGGAGGTGTATGCCATCCCGAACCAAGAGGCGAAGACGATTACAGATTGCCTCGTGGAACAGCTGTTCTGCCGTTTTGGGGTCCTGTTAGAGCTCCACAGCGACCAGGGCACCAATTTTAAGTCGCACCTAATGGAGGAGGCATTGGAAAGACTTGGGGTGAACAAGACCCGCACAACACCCCTACATCCACAGTCGGACGGCATGGTCGAGAGATACATCAAGACCCTAGAGGAGCACCTGAGGAAGGTCGTGGCCAGCCATCAGCGAGACTGGGACCTCAAGGTACCACTGTTCTTGCTGGCCTACCGTTCGTCGACACACGACACTACCGGGATGACACCAGCAAGCCTAATGTTCGGCCGAGAGCTACGCCTCCCTTGTGACCTGGCTTTTGGGAGCCCCCCGGAAGCGAAACAGCCTGCAACCGAGTATGTGGAGAATCTAGTAGACCATCTCCACGACATGCACGAGATGGCTCGTCAGAACATCCAGATGGCGAGCGACCGCATGAAGACCCGGTACGACAGGCAAGCCAACAGCCGAGGATTCCAGCGAGGTGACATGGTCTGGTTGTACCGCCCTACCCGGACCAAGGGACGCTGCCCAAAACTTCAACAACCGTGGCAAGGACCGTACCGAGTGGTAAAGAGGATTAACGACGTAGTCTACCGCATCCAGAAGGTGCCCCGAGGAAAGATGTTAGTGGTACACCTGGATTGTCTGGCCCGGTACGATGGTGCTGTTCGGGACGACCAGCCTCGAGGAGGGAGCAGTGTCGCCCATGGCATTATTGTCGGCACTACCGCAAAGGAGCCGAAGGGAAGAGACAGAGAATGGCCGCATTGTTGGGGCGCTTGCCGAAAGAGAGAAAGGGATAGAGACTTCTGGAATTTTCTGCTTTGTATTTCACCGCAATAATAACTGAACTTTCCTGAAGTTTCCAGAATAGTGCCTGGGAGATATAAATAGCGGTAAAGTGTGAGAAGGGACAGTTTTTGTGACTAATTCGGAGCCGTGCTGTTGGTGAATCGGTAAAGACTTTCTTGCTATTGCAACGAGTGTACAAAGTTACTGTTTACGGAAATAAAAGTGTTTCTTTATCTCGACTACATCTGTCTTCTTTACTTTACACCCACCAAAGTCACAATATATTTCCATAAACAGTTGATGAATTTTGAGTGGTTTAACCCCTTCTGCACTAAAATACCGAATAACTGCACAAACTTCGTAGCTGGTGGTACTGGTTAACAGGGGCTCCATTACAACTGGCTACCAAGCCAAGACTGAGAGCTCCATCAGATGTGCAGTGGTTTCTGTAGAGAGTGGAGGCAGAAAGGAGAAAAGCAGATATGACCAACATCCATGCAAACAGATTTCCTGCGACTCCAGCACTTTGGACACCTTACTTTTGGGATTACCCTCACAGTAGTAATCAAAGAAAAGGGAAAAGCCTAGATAAAACCTTTCCCAAATGAGAATCAAATTTGGAGCATCTGGTTTGTGAGCAGATGTAGTACCCGCACACCAGGGACTTGGGCCTTGCATTTATGTGTGGAAAGAAAAATATACAAGGTTAAAATTTGATTGTACCTTAAAAAGATGTGAAGTGTAACATTCACATGACTTCCTCACTCATGACCACTCTCCTAATAACCTAGCTGTCAACAGACCCTTAAACCCTACACTACCACTCTTCTACAAACTATTCTTTGACTTCTTGTTAATGAAATAATTATTTATTTTACTTTTATTTATGGTTGCTCTTTACTGCTGTGGTTTTCAGTGCCCCATTCTTTATTGGTTCTGAAAGCTGCCTAATTTTGCTCAGAGGCCTCTTTATCAGGCTTGAGATTGTTCTGTGTGCTGTAAATATACAATATGGTACCACCTCCTTTACTTACCTTGTCCTCTGCTGGTTTGAACCTGGGACCTCAGAAACCAGAGGCTAGCATGTTACCCCTAGACCAGGGAGGACAACCCTTGTTAATCGAGATACACTTTCATTATGGGCTTGCTCATTTCATTGTAGGTATAAGAAGAATACAGTAACTAAAGAGAGAGAGACAAATAACCAAAAGCTTTCATGACTGAGGTCATGATCCCTCCCCTATACACAGAGTACCCTTATCATCCAGCCTCTGCAGCCAAGGCTACGGAGGAGTGCAGGGTGTGGTGACCTTAAGGTGATTACTTGACCTTTCCATCAGGATAGTTACTCAGTTGGTATAACAAGGCTGAGTGCACCCCAGGCGAGAGCTCCCCACACTGGTACTGGAGATGAAACCCAAGTCCCCTGCAACAGGGGCAGGCATGCTATTACTGCGCTATGTGGGTGGTCATAAGTAAAGCTTGAGTTAAATAAGGAAAATGAAGCTGTTAACAGTGAAGCAACAAGATTCTAAAGTAAGAACAAATTAGAAACTAAAAACTTCACTTATCTTAGTAATGTTGCAAGTTCTTTTTGCAAAAACTGACTCAAGTTTCGAGTTGACTCCATCTCATTCTCAAAGCTAGTGAAGTTTTTAGTTTCTAATTTGTTATTCCTTTAAAGCTTGAGTATTTAGATCTGACCCTGTAGAAATACAGAGGAGGAGAATGTAGTCCAGGGTGGGGGAGGAAGGCTGGCTGCATTGTGAATACACACGCTACTCAGCTACTACCAACACAAAACCCCTCCCAGAATATAAGTGGACTAGCCCAATTACTGTGCATACAGCTAAGCAGGTTCAGGACAAAGGGTGTGGGCTTCTTCCCCAAACATTTTGCTGCAGCAAGCAATCACTGACACCAGGAGCTAGTGAATCAGTAGTTAAGGAGAGAGTACACAGAGTTACTCATCAAAGTCGCTGATGATGCCTGCTGCAGCTCCAAGCAAAACATATGGGAGTGAAGAGAAGAAGCCGATGACTTTTCAGCCTGCAGTCATATTATTTTACATATAAAGAGAGAGGTTTATAAAAAGCATGTTTTATGTGGTTAGTGTCCCAAACCTTATTTGATATAAAGTGTATGTATGCTTTAATAAGATCTACATTTTTTGTGCAAAAAGTTTACCAGTTAAATTAGTTACAATTTACCAGCTATACAAAAGTCATTCAGGATGAAAACAAGTTCGAAAAGCAGATTCACAAATTCTTGCTCAATAAATGTTTTTATACAGTTGATGAATTTTTGCATTTGAAAGAATGAATTGTATATTTTATGTTCTTGTTTAATGTAAATACATTATTTATAAAAGTAATTTTTATTATTATTATTATTATTATTATAATTGTTGTATATATTTGTAAAAATACCATTATATGATTGATACTGCTTTTACTATGTAATACCTATGTACATATGTATATACAAACTTTGACAATTCCATAATTTTTGTTCATAATCAAGGGATGCAATAAATGAATTGATTTGAGGCTACTCCCACAAAATTCAAGGTATGCATTTTATTTGACAAGTAAATATCTAAAACAATGGTATTTTAATCAAAATTGTTAAAGCCATTGTTTAAAAAATCAAAAATATATATTTTGTTCCATCTAAAGTGAGGGAAGTATGCTGAAAATCTTTGTATCATATTCTTTAAAAACAAAGTTTGGCCCTTAACTGACTTTTGTTTTCTGAATTGTCTTTTTGATAGACATGACATATACTTCATTGAGGGAGTTTCAAAGTGAAATTTTTGGGTGGGATGCTACTTACTAAAGGTAAGTAATAGATAATCTAAGAGTACATAAATAAAGAATAAAATGATAAATAATCAAGGAAGATGAGTTATAAAAATTTACATAAAAGCAATAGACTTTGCTAAATGTGCTTAAGCACCTATTTGATACTCCCACACTCTCATTACATGCAGTTGTAAATCCTGCAAATAAGTATCAAAGTTCCAGTTCTACCTCTGGAACATTGCCCACACATGGGTTATGTGTTTAAAACACCAATAGTAAGTTTGTTGGCATAAATAAAATAATTAGGTATTAAAGTTAGCTCCCTTGCATTCATTTTGTAGATAGAGTACCTATTTAAGATACTAAGCCAATATCACTCTTGTTTGTTTATAATCTTGTTACTTGTTAATAAACAGTAAGATTTCTGTAAGGAATATACTCCCTCTAGGCCTCTCAGATTAAACATTTGGAGGTTATTTACATTTTGCTGATTGGCAGAATGAGGGAAGTTTAACAAGTGAAAGTGTGTTAGTGACATTTGCTTTTGACTTTAACCCTATGATTCACAAGACTCATAGTGTTGGTGATAATGGACCCTTTCACACAGGTTAGTCCTTATACTGAATTTATTTAAATTTCACATTACAAGCCTTATTGAAAGATTGTTTATCCTGTTAGTGTGCTTAAGTAATTACAGAGATTGAAAATTAATTAATGTGCATGAACATTAATGATGTAAATTAAAGAGATTTAAAATATTATACAAATGTAATACACCACTTGTTGGTCATGATAGAGTTTGGCAAAATACAGTTAGAATATCCAAATTTATTTTATATTTGTGGATATAAAACAATGTTTCAAATATCATCATAATCTTCATTATCAAATTACAATTATAAAACATAATAAATTCATATTTATATATCTCTTAATAAAAATCTCATTGTACATAATTTAAAATGTAGCTATTCTCTATAAACATCGTTCAAATAAATATATTTTTAGTTTATTTTTTAAAGTTTTCTCACTTAAAATATCGGTTGGCTAACTTGATAGAAAATATGGTTCAACTAAAAGTACTATAGTACTATAATGATAATATTTCTATTTAAATTCTGTTCATTGTGTTGTGCTAGTAATTTAAGTCTATAAATATGTAGGTAATTCAGTTCATTTATTCATCATTTAGTAATTATATTAATTACAATAGACTTCATTAAGATAGCAATAAATTAAAAGTATAAAAGAAACCTGATGTATTGCATTCACATGACCTTCTCTAATTTTTACTTTCTCTAGATTTTTTCAAAAATGGCTAATGATTTTGATTAAACTGTCATATGTGTAAGATATTTTTATGACAAATGAAATGTATATTTTGAATTTTCTAGCTATAGCCCATGTAGTCCTGTTTACTCTGAATGACTTGTAATAACTGGTAAGCCGTAAGAGCTAGACCAAATCTTACTGTACAAAAAATGTTAGCTAATGCTGGATTTCTGACAATGAAGTCATTAGTCCTCTTGCTCTCCAATATTTTTCACTGATGGATAGAATACTAGAAGTGGCCGGGCATATTTGAAAATGGTCTCGGTCCATTTCCTCTTGCAGATCACATAGAGGACAGAGTGGTGAGGAATATATCCCAATTCTGTTTAAATGTTTTGCCAATCATGTCCTGTAATCAACCTGAAGGTTGCAACTGCTGTTTTACAAAGATACTCAGCAATTACTGTTTGAATGTTTGGTAGTTCCCATCTTTAATTTTTTGATTTTTCAGTACAAAAAATGTAGTACTTGCTAAAACGCACAATTTCGGTCCAAATAAATTTTTTGTAGAGTGAACTATTTCAGAGATATTCCTTGTTATTTGCGTGAGTTTTGGAACACTTTCATCAAATGGAACATTGTTATTAATTTTTTGATATGTAAGCTGTGCAAAGAGAATGGAATAACAAAGTTTTAAAAGGTTTGACTATCACTCAAAGCATACTGCATTCCCATATTCCCCTTGTACCTACAAGGAAATAAGCAATAAGATAATTTCTGCAAATGTTTATCTCAACTAACACAAAGATATAGGAATAAGAGTTTGTAAGAATGGTTAGTACAAGAGTAGAGAAAGTCATGTGAGTGCAACACATCATATTTTTACTAACCATTCTTACAAACTCTTATTCCTCTATCTTCTTCATGTTAGTTGAAATAAAATTTTGCAGAAATTATCACATTCCTAGTTTTCTTGTTGCTACAAAAATACAGTAGGCTTTGAGTGATAGCCAAATGTTTTAGAGTTGGTCGCTATATGAAGGTTTTGAAATCCTCTTTGCATGACCAAGTCATAAAAGAATGAATAACGACCTTCCATTTAAGAGAAGTTTAAGTAATACAAAACTCATACAAATAACAAGGTATATCTCTGAAACAATTCTCTCCACAAAAAGTGCATTTGGACATAGCATTAGTTTTAGCAAGATGTACATTTTTTGCACAGTAAGATTTGGTCTATCTTTTACAGTTTACCAGTTATGAAGATGTCATCAAGTCAGAAAATTCAAAATATATATTTCATTTAATTATAGAAGAAAATCCCAGGCTAGTTTCCTGTGGTCTGGTGGTCTGCTATGTCAATTGCAATTGTGGACAAAATGTCTGGACATAGTTGCTCCAGCAGCCACAGCAAATCAGCCTGCAAGCTGCTTCTATAATTTTCAATTCCTAACATGAAAGCCGATGCTTAATTTCATTTGCCATAAAAATATCTTAAATGTATGACATTTTAATCAAAATCGTTAGAGGCATTTTTCAGAAAATAAAAACTTTTCAAAAAATTTTCCATTTAAAGGGTAGTTTAGGGTGGAGTAATTTTCCTCAAAATCTTTGTGTTGCATCCTTGAAAGATATTAAACGTAAATACCAACTTTGATTTTTAACCAAGTTTTTGTTTTTGAATTATGCTATTCAGAGACACTTGCACACACAGGGACCATTTTCTAAAATGCTTCTTTTTTGGGATTCAGAAGCCCCCAAAACATATATTTCCAATGAAGTTTCAGCATTGAAATACAATACTCCTTGTACTTACTATATATAGTAGAGAACGTAATACATAGATGTATTAAAAATATACAAAGAACCCACACAAATTCAAAATTCAAGTTTACAGTTCCTTTTTATCTTGTTCATAAAAATACTTGTAAATAATATAAAGGATTTTCTACTGCTTACATAATATGTTTCTAAATATTTGAATTTTCCTGCTCATTATTTATTGAGCAAGAGATTTAAGAAGCTTTATCAGTTACTTTCTAATATTTTGATGTTCTGTTTGGTGAGTGATATTGCTATTCACATTGCTTGTTGGATGTTCACTCCTTGCATTAGAATTATATAGATTCCCTTTCATATTCACTAAAATATCATAGTTTATTACTGGAGGAATTCCTAAAGACACAAATAATTATTTCATTTTGTCAATATTTTAACAGTATTTTTCTGAATATTCAATATCTCTGCTAAGCACTTAGTAATGTGGACTTCAAAACCAAAAAAACAAACTAAAAAACACCATGCAACAATTCTTAACCAACCTACAAAAGTGAACCAAAGAAAATTTAATGACTTTTAATACAACAAAATCAAACTACCAAATCTTTTCACTAAGAAAAAATCACTAAAAATAAAACTAAATTTTGAGGGTCAACAATTACCAGAAACAAAGGAAGTAAAGTATTTAGGAGTTACATTTGATACTAAACTTACATGGACCAAACAAATAGAAAATGTAATACAAAGAGCAGAGAGGCGCCTTTCACTGTTAAAATGTCTAACAGGAATGAAGTGGGGATGTTCCAGAGCAACTCTTAACACAGCATACAATGTATATATAAAGCCATTATTTACTTACTGCAGTGAAGTTCTTGTAACAGCAAATACAAAAAAAAAAAAAATTCAAAGCTAAAAGATTGTCCACTCTGAATCCAAAAAAATTATTGCAAAATATTACTATGAAAAATCAAAAAAATAAAAGATGGGACCTACCAAACATTCAAACAGTAATTCCTGAGTATCCTCGAAAAACGGCAGTTGCAACCTTCAGGTTGATTACAGGATATGATTGTCTGGCAAAACATTTGAACAGAATTGGGATATATTCTTCACCACTCTGTCCTCTATGTGATCTGCAAGAGGAAATGGATCGAGACCACCTTCAAATATGCCCGGCCACTTCTAGCACCCCATCCATCAGTGAAAAATATTGGAGAGCAAGAGGATTAATTACTTCATTGTCAGAAATCCAGCATTAGCTAACAATAACATAATAATGGACATTGTTGTTTCTTAAGTTGTCTTTTTGTGATACATATATTATTACTTTAATTCAATTCAATTTTATTCACCCGATTTAATATATACATGTTGTGGATTCGTCCAGTATTTTAAAAGTTCAATTATAATATTATAAAAGTTAAACAATAATTACTTAAAAATTATATTATAATTGTAGATTAAACTTATACATTGTTAATAAATACAAGTGGATACTTTATTAATGCAAATACTCATCAGTTGAGTAATAACATTTTTGAATTAAAAATTGCTTGAGATGTTTTTTGAAATGGTGAATGGAATTCTATGGAATTAAAAATGAAAATTTAAGTTGGTTCATATCATACCTAAAGGAAAGAAAACAGAGCATTAAAGTAAACAGTGATACTGATAATGGAAAACAAACTTCAAATTGGAAATCAGTAGCACATGGAGTACCCCAAGGTTCAGTGTTAGGGACTCTATTATTTCTTATCTATATAAATGACCTTTCACTTTATATAAAGGATATAGCAAGTTCTGCACTGTTCGCCGATGACACTAGTGTGCTGGTCACTAGCAAAAACTGGCGGCGCCGTGGCCGAGCGGTTAGCGCGCTCGCCTACCACCTAGGCGGCCCGGGTTCGATCCCAGGGACCCGCATGTGGTATTCGTGGTGGACGAATCGGCATCAGGGCGGGTTTTCTCCGGGTACTCTGGTTTCCCCCACCATCTCATTCCACTGGTGCTCCATCTTCATGTATCATCAGTGTCACCACCTGCGGTGCCGTAGTAGTAAAAGCGGGCGTTAAACACTACAACAACAACAACTAGCAAAAACTTAAATGAATGTATAATTAAATTGAATTATGTTTTGAACTGCATGTCCTACTGGTTTAAAGCCAACAAATTATCTGTTAGCCTGGATAAAACAAAAGTGATTAAATTCATAACTCGTCAAACGTCACTCCAACTGAAATAGGGATAAACGATATGTTATTAGAACAAATAGATAACATCAAATTTCTGGGTCAAGTTGACAAATATTTAGATTGGAAAGCTCACATTAAGTATATCTTACTCAAATTCAGCTCTGCCTGTTATGCTATCCAAGCGCTGGCAAATGTTAGCTCCATAGATACACTCAAATTACTCTAAAGTAAGAACAAATTAGAAACTAAAAACTTCACTTATCTTAGTAATGTTGCAAGTTATTTTTTCAAACACTGACTTGAGTTTCAAGATGACTCAAACTCATTCTCTAAGCTATACAAACAAATTTGTTAAAGCTACAATCCCTCATTTTTTTTGTGAAAACAGAAACATAAATACTGATATTCATTTTAAATACCAATCTCTGAAAACAAAAATTTATAAATACAATCTATAGAAGGTAATTCAAAGTTCATAACATGGTTCCTGTTTTTTAAAATAAAAATGTTTTCCCAAACCATTAAATCTATAGGATTACTTAATTGTTTTAATAATTTAACTTATGAATTAATTTTATGATTAAATGACCAAAAATGATCTGCCACAGCTGATTTATCAGTTTGTTTATATTTAATATTTCTAAAATGCTCTTTTATTCTGGTTTCTAAATGATGTTTAGTTTTACCAAAATAAACCTTATCACAATCTAAACAGCTAAATTGATAAATGCCAGATTTTTTATAATTTGGTATTTTATCTTTTTTAGAAAAAATAAGTAAATTTTGTATATTAAATTTATTTTGAGGGACCAAATTTATTCCATATTCTTTAAAAATCTTTGTAAATTTTTTATTGGCCCATGGATGGTAAGTAAATGTTTTAAAAATACAATTATCTTTTATTTTTTTGAGGGTAGAAACTTCTTTAACAGCTTTTTGATACTTAAATTTTTCTATCTTTTTATATATAAAATCTGTATTAAAACCATTAATTACTGCAGTGTTAATAATGTGTTTATATTCTGTGTCAAATTCTTCTTTATTAAGGGGTATATTTATTAACCTATAAATGTTGTTGTTGTTAGCTAATGCTGGATTTCTGACAATGAAGTCATTAATCCTCCTGCTCTCCAATATTTTTCACTGATGATACTGAAGAGAGCAATAGCAGTAATAGTAACCGCATTTTAGAGAGCACCATATTTTTATGTTTTGGCGGTCACATCGCTCTCTCACAACCCCCAGAATGTCTGGAGGACCACACCTGTCGTTGGTTTACGGGTCTCACCGACCTGACCGGGAGAGTTATCAAAATAAATTCACCGACCATATCCTCTGATTACCAATCAGAGGACATATTACATGCCATGACAGGTCAGCATGTTAGGGGTTAAGATTTTATAGAGAAATTAGAGAAATGGAGAGGTTGGAAAAATAAGGACTCCCTAGCTCTCGGGAACCCTAATAGCATTGGGGTCGGAAGAGAACAAGAGATGATCAAGGTAAGGTCAGATAGAAAAGTTACAGTAAGGAGCAAAACACCAATAAGTGGAAGTAATGTTCTGCTCAGCTTGGGTACCTTGTGGTCGCTATTCACATATCCCCTAGACGGAGACCCCTGAGAGAGTTAATTGAAATGTACACATAAGCACATTTCACTTATGCACACTGGGAACTGGACATAATGAGAAACTTTTTAAATTAGGAGGCAGGAGGAGGGAAAAAAGAAAAAAGTTGAGTTTACATGCTCCAGAGGCAATCCTGTAAAAAAGATAATAAAGTATATTAACCTATAAATTAAACTATTGAAAACAGCAAATTTGTGTGCAAAAGGATTAAAATTTTTATTTTTTATGTAATTATCAGTGTGAGTAGATTTTCTGTAAATAACAAAATTCAATTTATTGTTATGTCTTTTAATTTTTAAGTCCAGAAATGAAAGGCATCCATTATTTTCAGTTTCCAAAGTGAATTGTATAGCTTTATTTTGTAAATTTAAAGGTTTTAAAGCATCATTTATCTGTTTTTTAGGGACAACAGCAAAAATGTCATCCACATATCTATACCATATTTTAAAAATTAGAGGGAATGATTTTATAATTTGAGTTTTAAAAAAGCTCATGAAAAGATTAGAAAGAAATGGCGAAAGTGGACTACCCATTGCCAAGCCAGAAGTTTGTTGAAAAAAATTACCATTAAAACTAAAGAAATTTTTATCTAAACAAAGATTTGTAAGTTTTACAAAATCATCTATTAAATCTTTAATTCTAAAGAATTTAACCATTTTTTAAAAAAAATCAAAAGCTTTTTTCAAGGAATACTAGGAAATAAAGCAGTTACATCAAAAGAAATGAGTTTATCATTATCAGACAATACTATTATTATTTATTTATTTATGCCAACAAACTTACTGTTGGTGTTTTTAAACACACAAACCGTGTGTGGGCAAAGTTCAAATCCCAGTTGTGGCATTGAATTTTTAAGTTCCAGTTCTACCTCTCAGACAATACTATGTTGCTAATCTTTTCTACTAATTTAAAAGAATTTTTAATACTTAAACTTTCAAATTGATCAAAAGTACTAAATTTTTTAGTTAACCATTTAGCTAAATTATACGTGGGTGAATTTATACAATTTATAATAGGTCTCATTTTATTTCCTGGTTTGTGAAGTTTTGGAAGTGCATACAATCTAGGTAAAACTGGATTATTAACATTTTAAAATACTTTTTTCTTTTTTAGGTATCATTTTCACTTCGTTGAGAGTTTTATTAAAAGTTGAAATACATGATTTTAAAGGATCATTATCAATTTTTAAGTAATCTTCACTTTCAAGCAAAAGTTCTACTCTATTAATATAATCAGATTGATCTAAAATTACAATTTTTTGCCTTTGACAGCTTTAGTATAAATTACATCCTTTTCATTCAATGATTTAATAATCTGATTATTATAATTACTTTTAGGATGATTTTTATTTATATCTTTCAAAATTTTAGTGCATTTCATTTTAATCAAAGATTTATTAATGTTATTTAAATCTTGACTGGCAATTTCAATATCTGCAACAAAATCATCTGTGTTTTTTGAAAAACTTACACAAGTTTTCATACCTTTATTTAGAACATTTCTTTCTTTCTCGTTAAAGTTACAATTGGATAAATTAATTACATTATTTGTTTGATTATTTGGTTTCTTTATATTCAATTTCTGTTGCTTTTGGCATACTCTATTTAACTTGTTTTTTAACCTCTTAGTTTTTCTTTTCATGCTAAAATTTAGATACTCAAACAATTTTGATTCAATTTGTTAGGTGGAATAGCATCATAGATGCTGGATTGAATGCAGTGATTGTAATGAAGTATACTTCGAAAAAACCAAAAGAAATTTAGAAATTAGATCCAAGGAACACATTGGGAACATCCAGAGTAAACAATTAGAAAAATCAGCAGTTTCCTTTCACTTTTGGACAAAAAATCAAGACATAAAGCCAGAACCAAAACTCTTCAAACATATAACCGGAAAACAAGAGCTGCTCACATGGGAACAAATCTTCGTTTTAAAAAATAGAAACTGAGTATTTAATTTCGACATTCCCCAGAAAGATATTTTCAGCAATTTCCTTGAACCGTTACCAGAAGAAACATCAGAAGAAGCCTCGCCATCCGCATTACGAAATACTATGGAAACCCAGTTATTGTCTGGTTGATAATGAAGGAAAGTTAACCTCCGAAATGCGTTACAGAGAATTATAAATGTAAGTGTTGTTTAGTGTTATTATTTGACTCACCTTTTAAATGAAAAAGTAATTTTTAACTCATTGTATTCTGCAGAAGGTAACCTAAATGACAAATCACCCTGTGAAAGCTTATGTAACTCTGTAAGTGATCTCTTCAGTGAGAAAAATCATTGTTAATCACCTCCTCTGATGCCTGTGTGAAAGCTACTCAAATGTATATGTATAGAACCAACTAAAAAAAAGATGCCATTCATTGCTAATTATTATTATATTACAACTAAACAGTAGAATATGGCTGTAAATGCCTAGTGTAAATTTAACACAAAATTCAATTCTTATCTGACAAATTTCAGGTAAGCTTTGATTGTGTTTCCATTATCCCCTTTGCTGTTGTTTGTTTGTTTTCTTATTTGTTCCTGTATATAATGAATTTTACGTGCTTGTTCTGTATATTTATTGACAATCTTTTGTACATTACAATTGACATGTTCAATGTTCACCAGCCTCCATGGTTACTTGTGAACTTGCTGAATGCTGAGACAGAATATATGGTTAGACCCCAAAAGGAAAGCGTTTATGTAAATATTTATTGCAAATGTAATTTATTTTTCATGTTGGTAAGGATTAGTTGAGTAATGAAAATGTATTACTATTTTATCAATTGTTAAGAAAAATAGAATTGTTTAAAAATGTCATTAATGTTAAGTTTCATGTTTAAATTTAATATGTATAAATATAAGAACCATATATATTTAACGTTAAAAGTGTAGGGAGGATAGATCAAGATCGCTTCCCTAACATTACAGAAACTATTTAGCGTAGGAGAATCTCAAAGTGTAATTTGCGGCAAAAATGAGTGCATACGCGCATTAATACACAAGAGCATTATGTAAAAAGGTGCCAATTTTTTGTCAGTAGCATCTCTGAATTTGAAAAGAGAAGATATGTTTTCGTAACGTTTGTAGACGTGGGTCTAAAAGACTTAATAAAGTGAAAATACTGTCAAGAAAATACAAATAGGTGCAACGAAAGTCAATCCAATTATAACAAGTGTAATATGGGACGAAAAAAGTATAAATAAAGTGATATAGTGAAGTTACATCGAGTGTTCATTCATTTCAGCCAGTACCATGCCCTGAGAGAAAGAAAGAATCTCGTAGCTTAATGCAAAGTAATAAATCTTTAAAAAATCAGCACCAATGCAATCTAATCTAATCTTTTAGTTTCTAATTTGTTATTACTTTAGATTCTTTTGCTTCACTGTTAATAGCTTAAATTTTTCTTAACTCCCGTAGCTAATTACAAATATGTTTTTTTGTGGCATCAGTGATTTCTAAGATATCCGTTATTATTGTTTCAAATTTTTCAATTATGTTTTTAATGGTATAGTGGGTTTTCACTTGTTGCAGTGTCAAGGAAAGGATAGTATATTTCTAGGCCAGCAAATATTTAAATATTTGATCATCGCTTTGGTTTACTGCATTCATTTTTAAGTTTAATGAAACTTTATTTTTATAAACATGAATTAGTTGTAAAATTAAAGTCTTTTAAGAAAAACTGTAGAAGCTGTATAAAAATAAATTATAATTAATGAGAAAGTCATGTGAATGTAACAAATGAGACTTCTTTATTCTGTTTTTGTTTGTATGTAAAATTAGGTAGACATCTCTACCCGTTCCAGTGTTACTTATTTTATAAATATAGTTATGTTCGGAACAGAATACTACATTTATAATCACTGTTATTTATCCATGTGGATATTGACACAGTTTGTCACCGAGAATGTGCCAGTAATAAACATTAGTCTTTAAAAGCAGAAGAAAAACTTCAATACCATCTTGGGCAGTTAAGTGTATAAAAATCACAATCTACAAGCAACTTGTAAATTATTATGCAACTGGCATGTCACAAGTTAAATTGAAATAATTGTGCCAGTAATTTATAAATATAGAGGCAAATAATCATAAACTGAGTAATTAAAGAGTTTAAAATCATCTTCATAATGCTGATACAGTCGATAAAGAAGATGCTTTGGTATTCTAGAGTAATACTTGTGACTGTATCTTGGCCCAGTATGACCTTTAGGGTTTATGTGTCGTATAGGTATCTTAGATGGGAGTACGTCCTGTAGTTTGAGCTTTGTGATCAGAAAGCTTTCCTCAGTATCTAAAGATTCAGTTTTTAGTATGTAATGGTAATCTAAATCACAAGGTGCACAAAAGTTTGTGTATCGGCTCCAATGTTCGTTTTCCTCATTAGATCTCAAATTTACAATGTATTCAAGAAATTCTTCAAATGTTGGTTCAACCTTACGAACAGATTTTTTGCGATATTTTCTCACAATAGAGCGCCCAAATCTTTTATAGTAGAATTCTTGTCCTTCACGATTCTCCAGTTTGTCTCTGTATGCTGAAAGAAGACGTTCAAATGGATGGCGAACAATGATGAATCTGGTAGCATTTACCAAATCCTGCAATAATAGAGTATGTTATGCCAGTGTTAAGAGCAAAACTATAGCAGAACTTATTTTAAAGTGAATGTAAGTGGTTATGCCAACAAACTTACTGTTGGTGTTTTTAGATACACAAGCCATGTGTGGGCAAAGTTTGAGAGGTAGAACTGGAAGGTTATTTAATCCCGGGACATAAAGTACCTGCAACAGTAAGTCACCATTGGGGTAATTGTCTCTGATGTGGACTGCCTTTGTGGGTTAACTGGGAAAAATACGAACTGGTTGGAGAATTCAATGCCATTCTGGCAGGTTGTCACAGTACCTTAATGGTTAGAGCACCTGCCAAGTAAGTGGAGGGTCTGTGATTCAAATCCCAGCTGTGGCATTGAATTGATAAGTTCCGGTTCTGCCTCTCAAATGTAAGTAGGTTTACCTCTAAAGCTCTAGAAATGTTCTTGTCTTGAGGATATGCCTCTCTTGCAATTTGTTTGAGCCCTATAATGCCAAATTCCAATTTTTGACGTACAGCAGGCGTGATTGCTCCCTTTAAAATGGCAAATATCTCTAACCATGCAGAAGAGCTGGCTTTATAAATCGGACACCATGCTAATTTATATGCTCTGAAAAAAAAAAAAACATTAAATTGCATTTTATCAATATTAAAATGAAGTAATAAATGCAGCAAAGCATCAAAAATTTGCATTCTAGAACTAAACACTAACTTGATAACTTAACTAATGGTTATGGCAGCCGCCTGGTTAGCGGAAGGTCTGTGGTTCAAATCCCAGCTGTGACATTGAATTTTTAAGTTCCAGTTCTACCTCTCAAACTTTGCCCACACACGGCTTGCGTGTTTAAAAACACCAACAGTAAGTTTGTTGGCATAAATAAATAATAATTACCATGTGAAGGTTATTTAATCCTGGGACATAAAGTACTTACATAGTAAGTCGCCATTGGGGTAATTGTCTCTGATGTGAGACTGCCTTTGTGGTTTACCAGGAGAAATACAAACTGGTTTGAGAATTCAATGCCATTCTGGCAGATTGTCACAGTAGCTCAATGGTTAGAGAGTTGCCTGGTTAGCGGAAGGTCTGTGGTTCAAATCCCAGCTGTGACATTGAATTTTTAAGTTCCAGTTCTACCTCTCAAACTTTGCCCACACACGGCTTGCGTGTTTAAAAACACCAACAGTAAGTTTGTTGGCATAAATAAATAATAATTACCATGTGAAGGTTATTTAATCCTGGGACATAAAGTACTTACATAGTAAGTCGCCATTGGGGTAATTGTCTCTGATGTGAGACTGCCTTTGTGGTTTACCAGGAGAAATACAAACTGGTTTGAGAATTCAATGCCATTCTGGCAGATTGTCACAGTAACTCAATGGTTAGAGAGTTGCCTGGTAAGCGGAAGGTCTGTGGTTCAAATCCCAGCTGTGGCATTGAATTTTTAAGTTCCAGTTCTACCTCTCAAACATTGCCCACACACGGCTTGTGTGTTTAAAAACACCAACAGTAAGTTTGTTGGCATAAATAAATAATAATTACGTACAAGTGTTTTAATTTTGAAATATGCTACACTGTTTCACATAAAGTGATCTAATGAAGGAATAGAGAACACACAGGAATTGTGAATGTGCAGAAGTGATGAATAAAAGCAGAAAAAAATTAGTAAGGTCTTGCTTTGAATTCCTAGTGCATGCATTCAAAGAGTATGAACATTTACAAATATTTCTTGTTATTAAATGTTGGTGCATATCACCATCTGGTGAGAGTTACATGAACTATGGTATCAGGACTTCACACATTGCAGTGAGCTCCTCTATTGTCCTCTGGGCCTGGCTCTTCTATTTCCAGTTTGTATAGAAACTGAAACATGTCTCTACTTGTCCCATTGTCCATTCTTGAATATGTACCAGCATTTGACAATTTTTCTATGAAACTACTACACTGACAGAAACTTTTAACCATGTACAAGGGACTCCATAGTCAGGAAATAAATATACTGCACCCCACTGATGAAATCCTGTAGTGGGCAGAGGTTGGGAACATAGTGACTGGGCAGCAAACCTCGGCTCTTCATGGGCTGTTGCACTGGGGAGGTTTTAGTTTGGTATGGCAGAAGAATTTTACACGTGCATCAAGCAATACCGTGGATAACAAAAGATCTAGAACAAGTTAAGGAAGTTTTGTTCTGGTAAGCCAAAAATAACAGAATGGGTGACACAAGGATGCATTAGATTACTAAATTATTTCAGTGGTGATATCTGACACCACCCTTTTGCTAACTTCTTTATGTACTAGTCTTTGTTTGGACACATTGTCAGGCACCAGCTAGCCTGTTGTTTGCTGGCAGAGTTAGATATTCATAGCTGCTTAAATTCAACTGCATTAAATTTCTCATGTAAATTATAACTCAGTGAACATATACCTTAGTCATAGATGTTGGAAATGTCCTTCTGCTGCCGTACATCTGTTACACCTTTTAAGAAAATTTGCTTTAACATTAATTCTTGGTGTATATGTAAATAAAACCATGCTTTGCCCCTTGATAAAGTAATCATGAACATTATCCAACACCTAGTTGCAGATTGTCTACTCACATGGTATAGTTACAATTCCTGGACAGAACTTTACTTTTAAAAGCTTAGTGGCACACCAAGCAAAAGTTTGCAAAATTCCTTATTCCTATGGAAGGTTTCTGAGAGGTTTCTTTCATCATCGAGGTTTTTCCTCTAAGAACATGATTTACTCTGTTTCTTATCAAGAGTAGATCCTGTCTCCCTGAGTCTATTCAAAAGATAACAAACCATTGCTCTGTGAGATGTATAAACAGTAGAGAATCTGACTATAAATCACTAGTTTGTTGTTACATAGTAACTGTACATGAAGATTGTTGTGCTAAAGTACATTCACTTTTGGCAATATTAGCACTAGTGCACTATAACACTAAAACAGTGGTCTCACAACATAACCTATGTGAAAGGACTTCACATCAGTACATGTAGAGAGGGAAAGTGACGATGGAAACAGTGCAGGACAAGCAATTCCCTGTAATACAACCTTGTGTCCACGCGAAGGCTCTGATTTACTATCTAAATATTATTACATATCACTGCAAGCAAAATCTTCAGTCAAAGCAGTTTGTAATGTTGATGTAGAATATTTACTAATTACTACATACTTATGCACGAAAAAAGATGTGACAATTCTCTTCCATTGTGGTATTTTCATTATTTTACTGAGGTTTAGACCATTACTGTGACAAAGACTAGATATTCTTGTGCGCCTGCGATTCATTTCCTGTGAAATCATTTCCTGCAAATGAAAGAAAAGATTCAGTATATATGGGATATATAATTTATCATTTAACAAAGGCATGGTATTAACTGTCATATTAAACATTCGGTATAATTATGTTAAAAGATAATACAGCAGAGATATAAGAAAAGTTAACAATTTCACCTTAAAATGCCATAACATCTACAATTTCATTGATTGAGTAAAATTGTATGTATTTCATTCACATGACTTTCTCTATTCATTCTTCTACAAATATTCTTACAAAAGAATAACTTGTAGGTATGTATTTCTTGTTAAGTGAGATAAACTTTGATTGCACATGCACATTTACACATTTGCTCTAGGTGCAAGAAGAATGTACTAGGCTAAAGTATCTCATTGCCACCTGTTGGCCTCAAATTCCCACTCTTCACATGACCATCAGAAAAAACAAATATACACTTACCACTTGAAAAATTTATAAATATTTGACAATTCAAATTAATAACAAAGAACATATTGGAAATTGTTAATTCCACAGAAAATTTGACAAATTCTGTGCTTCAATGAGAGCTGCATTTTGGTGTTGTAAAATGTTGTTTATCTCTTATGTCTACCAAGTATACAAAAGTCATTTTGAATGAAGTCTTCAGAGGCCATTTCCCGAAAACTTAAGATATGCATTTTATTTGTTTTGCATGTATCTTAAACATATGGTATTATAGCCAAACAAGTGAACAATTTTTTAGAAAATGAAAAATAAATATTTTTCATGTGAAGAGTACTTTAGACCTTGTGAGAAATTGCCAGTAGAACAAATAGTTAATCTTAATACAGTATAACCTTGTTGGCATAAACTCATTTAGGATGAACTTGCAGTTAACAAATATTGGCCCCCACAAGAATACACCAGTTCTTATGGGAAGTTTTATTGGATAATATGAATTTCTGTTAAGGTGAATAACAAGCTCTTTTTCAGTTCCTAGCGTAATTAAAATTCATTGTAACACAAACTTCTGATGTTACAGTATTTTTAAGTGTTAATTTTTTTCTGAAATGAATGCAAGAAATGTAACTACAATGTTAACTACCCATTGTTGACCATTTCTAATGTGTATATCAGCAGCTATGATTATCACCTCAACAATCAGCATGTATAGTACATTTAAACAAATTCAATAATGTTTGCATTAACATTTAGAAACATATCACTGGTCAGCAAAATTTAAGTTGTTTAGTGTTAAAAGAAGTATAATGGGTGATTCATACTGAGTTTTGTGTGCTGATTACAAATCTTTTTGCAGAACTTTTCCATCACCCATAGTTTTTGAGTAATTGCATTAACAAGATTTCTTGTAATTATACAGTTAATATGTAACACCTTAGCTTGAGTACTTTTTACATACCTAAAGTGTATGTGAATTAGACCTTTGACTGTACTTTGCTTGAGGAACATTTCTCTTGAGCGTCCAGCAGTAGTCTGTCAACATATTTGCAGTCCATCTTCCCTAGTAGCATCTTTCCATTTCAGCGATGTCCTGATGGGAACGCTCGCCTTGTTCATCGCTGACAGCACCGAGCTTCTCAGGGAAGAAGTCAAGATGGGAGTCCAACATGTGTATTTTCAAGGACATTACATCCCATGACCTTTGAATTCTCAATCAGCTCACTGACAAGTTCTGCGTAATGTTCAGACCTGTGATTTCCAAGAAAGTTTATGACAATGTTTTTGAAAGAGAATCATGCAACTCGTTCTTTGTATTTAAAAGGCTTTCAAACTGTGAATCATTCATAAGTTGTATAATTTGGGGGCCAACAAATATTCCCTCTTTTATTTTTGCTTCATTGATCTTTGGAAACTCCCATCACGATCCATTGCTTTCACAAAGTTCTTAAACAAACCTAGTTTGATGTGTAATGGAAGTAATAAGATTTTGTCAGCACTTACAAGTGGTTAGTGTACAACATTGCCTGTCCTGGGTTGAATGACTCTCTATTTGGCCAACTTTTTTGTCTCTAGTATCCCAGATGCACAAGAAATGGCAAAATTTTGTATAACCAAGTTGTAATCCAAGTAAGACAGCTATCACTTTAAAATCTGCACATATCTGCCATGAGTAGTCATCATATTGGATACTGCATAGCAAGAGTTGCACGTTCACATAACTCTCCTTCATACCAACTGCATGGGCTATAGGAATGGATGGAAACTTGTTTCCATTATGTAGCAAGACTCCTTTCAAGCTTGTTTTCGAAGAGTCAATGAACAAGTGCCAATCTTCAGGCTTATGTTGAACATCCAGGAACTCCATCAAAGAATCGACATCATTACAGAACACTAGGTCATCCTGTTTAGAAAGTAAGTGCTCCAATTCCTTTTGACGTTGACGAAAAGAACTTATTTTGGTGCCATCATGCAGGAGATGCCAGCCTTTCAATCTTGAAGCAAGTAACTCGATTTACTTTTAAATAAACTGAGATCACGAACCAAATCATTTAGATCCTCCTTGGTTAACAAGTGCAGCTCGTTTACGGTAACTCCTTCCACAAAATCTGGGTCACTTTGTTGTAATTCACTAATGTCGTCAACACTTTAAAAATCTTCATCACATTACTGCCGTCTGGTGGAGTTGGTATGGGGAGGCCTGGTCCATTAGGCACCGGTCGAATTGCTGATTCCAAAGATTGATATTTAACAGTGTGTTTGGATTTTGAACTTATTCCAGATATTAATTATTATTTATTTATGCCAACAGTAAGTTTGTTGGCATAAATAAATAATAATTACCATCTGAAGGTTATTTAATCCTGGGATATAAAGTACTTACAATAGTAAGTCACCATTGGGGTAATTTGTCTCTGATGTGAGACTGCCTTTGTGGTTTACCAGGAGAAATATGAACTGGTTTGAGAATTTAATGCCATTCTGGCAGTTTGTCACAATAGCTCAGTGGTAGAGCAGCCACCCAGTAAACGGAAGGTCTGTGGTTCAAATCCCAGTTGTGGCATTGAATTTTTAAGTTCCAGTTCTACCTCTCAAACTTATTCCAGATATATTTGTCAAGCAGAAGTACCAGTCTGTTATATGATCCTTAGGTTCCCGCCATATCATAGGAAATGCAAAAGGGATATGACGGTTCACTTTTAACCAGCCGGTTAACAGTGTTTTATTCTCATCAATTTTATTGTCAAAATAATACTCATAAATTCTTTTAATTCAAGAAGTCAAATTTCGCCTCTGTGCTTTTAAAGTGAGCTCACCACAAATGTAACAAAAATTGTTTTCATCATGTACACATTTGCGAGACATTATCCTCCTAATTCCCAAAGCTTAAGAAAACACTATTAGAAACACTACACTTGTTACACTGAGAACACACAGGATTAGCTTCCACTCCTTTGGCAACTATGCAGGACAGTTTGTATCTGCAACAAACCTTCCTTGTCTGCTTTTGGAGTAAACATTCACCTGGACGGTAAAAGTTTTGGAGAGGCTCATTGTTGAACATTGTCATTCCTGAAGTCACAGAGAATAATCACCTAAAGCAAATATGTCATTTGTTGCCGTATTTGTTGACCTAATAAGATAAAACTACTTTCTTCTAATCAGCACAACTTTTTACGACTTCTCCAATTTCATGTCCGCATTGGTAACACCCTATCACAAGAAAAGATTCAGGAGAATGGTGTGTCTCAGGGGTCCATCCTGAGTGTCACACTTTTCGCCTTAGCAATTAACGGAATCGCTGATGTTGTTCGTAGCGGAATCCCGATGTCACTGTATGTTGACGACTTTGCAATTTACTATCGCTCTTATAATCTCGAGTACATTGGGCGTCAACTGCAGCTGACCATAACACCAATCGCAGACTGGGCCCTTCGCATCGGCTTTCAGTTCTCACCTACGAAAACTCAGTGTATCCACTTCCATCGAGTTCGCGGCGTACACCCTCCTCCTGATCTTTATTTGCGTGGCACACGTCTACCGTTTGTTCCGCACCTCAAGTTCCTTGGCCTGCACTTCGACAGTAAGCTGATGTGGGAGTACCATATTCGCCAACTTCGTGCTTCCTGCGATCGCTCACTTCGACTACTGCGCCTTTTATCCGGAGTTTCTTGGGGCGGTGATCGTACAGTTATGTTACGATTGTATCGATCACTGGTGCGGTCAAAGCTAGACTACGGCAGTTTTATCTATGGCGCGGCGTCCGCCTCTAAACTTCGTCTTTTAGACACTGTACACCATGCTGGTATCCGTGTAAGTACTGGGGCGTTTCGCACCAGTATAGCTGAGTGTCTGTATGCTAAATCTGCAGAACCACCACTGTCGGCCCGTCGTTCGGTTTTGTTGTGTATGTCGCAAGGTTGGCAGCCCATCCGGGTCATCCTTCTTTTAAATCTGTCTTGCGTCCCGACCTTGCTCACCGTTATCTGCGCAACACAACTATATCGCGCCCAAGCGGTATTCGGTTCCACGAACTACTTCATAACCACGACCTCCGCATGCCTGCTGTAGAGTGATTCTCTCTTGGACGCTCTGCCCCTTGGCAACTCCAGCGCGCACAATTCGACCTGGAGCTCTCGGGCTATGCTAAGTTATCCACCCCGCAACCGATGTATCGCCAACGGTTCACAGAATTTCTGGGCCGCCACCGGGCTTTCACCCTAGTGTTTACAGATGGGTCCCAGGTGGGTGGAGCTACGGGATGTAGTTTCGTTTGTAACGGCGAGGCGCACCAGTACCTACTTCCGGACCATAGTTCTGCTTATACAGCCGAGCTGTTTGCTATATTTTATTGTTTATTTTTTATCTCTAACTCAGCTCCCGGCAATTTTATCATCTGCTCAGACTCTCTGAGTGCCATTCAGTCCTTGGACCAGTTTATCGGCACCTCAGCGTTTGTTTTAAAAATACAGGCTCTCATTTCGCAATTGCTCTCACGCAGATACCAGTTGCTTTTTACCTGGACCCCAGGCCATGTAGGTGTTCCCGGCAATGAGGAAGCGGACGCGGCTGCTAAAGCTGCAAGCCGTTTGCCGGATGTTGCCACACACAGTCTGCCTTATGTCGATGTGCAGCGGCATTTCCGTCGACATATTATTCGATCTGGCAGCTGTCATGGGAGGCATTCTCTGGCACTCAATTGCGGACCAGTAAGGACAGCGTAGTTCCCTGGATGACATCCTGCAGGGACTCCAGGTGGACTAAAGTTATTCTCACCCGCCTGAGGAAAGCACACAGGCGACCCATGGGTAGGTACCATTTACATGGGGACCCGGCGCCTGTCTGTTGTACGTGCAATATCCAACTTTCTGTGGCCCATATCCTTACAGAGTGTCTGCAATACGCTCGCGAGCGCCAGTCCGTTGGCCTGGGGTGTACACTTGCCTCAATTTTGGGTGACGACCGGTGTCTGCCTGTAAGGCGCTGCGGTTCGTTGCCCAAATTGGGTTTGCGAAGCAAGTATAACTTGTTTTTTAGTTGTTTGTGATTTTTAACTTTTCAGAATTCGTTTTTACGTTTTAGCGTTTGTATTTTACGTTTTACTGTTTTAACTTTTTTAATGTCTTTTTTTAGCTTTGACCTTTTACCCATTTTAGTGAAAGATTTTTTCAAAGTTTTTAACTTAGCGCACTGACGTGCCGTTTGATGTTTTTATCTGTTTGCGTTTTTAGTTGTTCTTTTAGCCCTCACATTTTAGGCAGCTAACTGCGAGTTTTAGGTTTTTTTTCCTTTTCTTTTTCTTTCTTTTAAATACTCTGACCTAGGGCTCAAATGACCTAGCTGTCAACGCCAGTTCAGTATTTACCGCCGAGCTGTTTGCCATATTTTATTTCCTACTTTTTATCTCCAGTTCAGATCCTGGAAGTTTTATAATCTTTTCCGACTCTTTTAGCGCCCTCCAGGGCCTGCAACAGTTTATTAGTACCTCGGCATTGGTTGTTAAAATCCAGACGTTGATCTCCCAGCTACTATCTCGTGGATCCCAGGTCATGTGGGTATTCCGGGCAACAAGGTGGTGGATGCGGCTGCGAAGTCTGCATGTCGCCTTCCGGAGTATTCCACCTGTATGCTCCCCTATATAGATGTGCAGAAATATTTCCGTCGCCATCTATTTGCTCTCTGGAGAAATCTTGGGAAGCGTTATTTGGCACTCAATTACGGACAATCAAGGACACGGTACAACCCTGGCAGACCAGTTGCAGGGATTCCAGGCGGGAAGAAGTGGTTTTAGGCCATAGGATAGGCCATACCCGAGCCATGCATGGATACCTTTTGCATGGTGATCCGGAGTCTGTCTGTATGACATGTAATATTCCAATCTCCGTCGCACATGTCCTTCTTGATTGTCTGCAATACGCTCGTGAGCGTCAATCCGTTGGCCTGGGCCTTACACTGTGGTCAGTTTTAGGCAAAGACCCAGTAGCTGTAAATACAGTGCTGCGGTTTTGTTCCTCAATTGATTTTATCAAGCAAGTGTAAGGTTATTTTATTTCGGAGATTTTAGCTTTTTAGATTGCCTTATTTTTGGGTTTTAGCGTTTTTTTACTTTGTAGCAATTTTAAGCTTCAGTTTTTAGCATTTTAAATGGAACATTGTAATAGTTGTTTAGCTGCTTTTATCTATTTTAACTTTAGATTTTTAGTTTTTAATGGGTGATGTTTTAACACTTCACCATACGTAATTTTACTTTTGGACTCGGGGCCCTAATGACCAAGTTGTCGACGGGCTTTTAAACCCAACACACTCACTCAGCCTCCCCTAGCTGTCGATGGGACCCTAAACTCCATCCCATCCCATCCCACCCCATCCCATCCCATCCATTCAAGCACAGGCGATGCTAGGTAACAGAATCACAAGACTATTGCACAAGTACAGCCTAAGTCTGAAAGTTGCAGGGATAAATCATCAAAGCTCAGGCAATGCTGGATATTTCAGCCAGTAACAAAGAAACACAAGACTATTGGACAAGTACAATCTAAGTCTGAATGTTGCAGTGATAAATCATCAAAGTTCAGGCAATGCTGGATATTTTAGCCAGTAACAAAGAAACACAAGGCTATTGGACAAGTACAACCTAAGTCTGAAAGTTGCAGGGATAAATCATCAAAGTTCAGGCGATGCTGGATATTTCAGCCAGTAACAAAGAAACACAAGGCTATTGGACAAGTACAACCTACGTCTGAAAGTTGTAGTGATAAATCATCAAACCACGGACAACGTCAGGTATTTCAGCCAGTAACAAAGAAACACAATACTATTGGACAAGTACAACCTAAGTCTAAATGTTGTAGTGATAAATCATCAAACCACGGACAACGTCGGGTATTTCAGCCAGTAACAAAGAAACACAATACTATTGGACAAGTACAACCTAAGTCTAAATGTTGCAGGGATAAATCATCAAAGCTCAGGCAATGCTGGATATTTCAGCCAGTAACCAAGAAACACAAGACCATTGGACAAGTACAACCTAAGTCTAAATGTTGCAGGGATAAATCATCAAAGCTCAGGCAACGCTGGATATTTCAGCCAGTAACAAAGAAACACAAGGCTATTGGACAAGTACAACCTAAGTCTAAATGTTGCAGTGATAAATCATCAAAGCACAGGCAATGCTGGATATTTCAGCCAGTAACAAAGAAACACAAGGCTATTGGACAAGTACAACCTAAGTCTAAATGTTGTAGTGATAAATCATCAAACCACGGACAACGTCGGGTATTTCACCTAGTAACAAAGAAACACAAGACTATTGGACAAGTACAACCTAAGTCTAAATGTTGCAGTGATAAATCATCAAAGCTCAGGCGATGCTGGATATTTCAGCTAGTAACAAAGCACAGGCAATGCTGGGTATTTCAGCCAGTAACAAAGAAACACAAGACTACTGGACAAGTACAACCTAAGTCTGAAAGTTGCAGGGATAAATCATCAAAGCTCAGGCGATGCTGGGTATTTCAGCTAGTAACAAAGCACAGGCAATGCTGGGTATTTCAGCCAGTAACAAAGAAACACAAGACTATTGGACAAGTACAACCTAAGTCTGAAAGTTGCAGGGATAAATCATCAAAGCTCAGGCGATGCTGGGTATTTCAGCCAGTAACAAAGAAACACAAGACTATTGGACAAGTACAACCTAAGTCTGAAAGTTGCAGTGATAAATCATCAAAGTTCAGGCGATGCTGGGTATTTCGGCCAGTAACAAAGAAACACAAGACTATTGGACAAGTACAACCTAAGTCTGAAAGTTGACGGGATAAATCATCAAAGCTCAGGTGATGCTGGGTATTTCGGCCAGTAACAAAGAAACACAAGACTATTGGACAAGTACAACCTAAGTCTGAAAGTTGCAGTGATAAATCATCAAAGCTCAGGCGATGCTGGATATTTCAGCCAGTAACAAAGAAACACAAGACTATTGGACAAGTGCAACCTAAGTCTGAAAGTTGCAGTGATAAATCATCAAAGCTCAGGCGATGCTGGATATTTCAGCCAGTAACAAAGAAACACAAGACTATTGGACAAGTACAACCTAAGTCTGAAAGTTGCAGGGATAAATCATCAAAGCTCAGGCGATGCTGGATATTTCAGCCAGTAACAAAGAAACACAAGACTATTGGACAAGTACAACCTAAGTCTGAATGTTGCAGGGATAAATCATCAAAGCTCAGGCAATGCTAGATATTTCAGCCAGTAACAAAGAAACACAAGACTATTGGACAAGTACAGCCTAAGTCTGAATGTTGCAGGGATAAATCATCAAAGCTCAGGCAATGCTGGATATTTCAGCCAGTAACAAAGAAACACAAGACTATTGGACAAGTACAACCTAAGTCTGAAAGTTGCAGGGATAAATCATCAAAGCTCAGGCAATGCTGGATATTTCAGCCAGTAACAAAGAAACACAAGGCTATTGGACAAGTACAACCTAAGTCTGAATGTTGCAGGGATAAATCATCAAAGCTCAGGCAATGCTAGATATTTCAGCCAGTAACAAAGAAACACAAGACTATTGGACAAGTACAGCCTAAGTCTGAATGTTGCAGGGATAAATCATCAAAGCTCAGGCAATGCTGGATATTTCAGCCAGTAACAAAGAAACACAAGACTATTGAACAAGTACAGCCTAAGTCTGAATGTTGCAGGGATAAATCATCAAAGCTCAGGCAATGCTGGATATTTCAGCCAGTAACAAAGAAACACAAGGCTATTGAACAAGTACAACCTAAGTCTGAAAGTTGCAGGGATAAATCATCAAAGCTCAGGCAATGCTGGATATTTCAGCCAGTAACAAAGAAACACAAGGCTATTGGACAAGTACAACCTAAGTCTGAAAGTTGCAGGGATAAATCATCAAAGCTCAGGCAATGCTGGATATTTCAGCCAGTAACAAAGAAACACAAGGCTATTGGACAAGTACAGCCTAAGTCTGAATGTTGCAGGGATAAATCATCAAAGCTCAGGCAATGCTGGATATTTCAGCCAGTAACAAAGAAACACAAGGCTATTGGACAAGTACAACCTAAGTCTGAAAGTTGCAGGGATAAATCATCAAAGCTCAGGCGATGCTGGGTATTTCAGCCAGTAACAAAGAAACACAAGACTATTGGACAAGTGCAACCTAAGTCTGAAAGTTGCAGGGATAAATCATCAAAGCACAGGCGATGCTGGATATTTCAGCCAGTAACAAAGAAACACAAGACTATTGGACAAGTACAACCTAAGTCTGAAAGTTGCAGGGATAAATCATCAAAGCACAGGCGATGCTGGGTATTTCAACCAGTAACAAAGAAACACAAGGCTATTGGACAAGTACAACCTAAGTCTGAAAGTTGCAGGGATAAATCATCAAAGCTCAGGCAATGCTGGATATTTCAGCCAGTAACAAAGAAACACAAGGCTATTGGACAAGTACAGCCTAAGTCTGAATGTTGCAGGGATAAATCATCAAAGCTCAGGCAATGCTGGATATTTCAGCCAGTAACAAAGAAACACAAGGCTATTGGACAAGTACAACCTAAGTCTGAAAGTTGCAGGGATAAATCATCAAAGCTCAGGCGATGCTGGGTATTTCAGCCAGTAACAAAGAAACACAAGACTATTGGACAAGTGCAACCTAAGTCTGAAAGTTGCAGGGATAAATCATCAAAGCACAGGCGATGCTGGGTATTTCAACCAGTAACAAAGAAACGCAAGACTATTGGACAAGTACAACCTAAGTCTGAATGTTGCAGGGATAAATCATCAAAGCTCAGGCAATGCTGGATATTTCAGCCAGTAACAAAGAAACACAAGGCTATTGGACAAGTACAACCTAAGTCTGAAAGTTGCAGGGATAAATCATCAAAGCTCAGGCAATGCTGGATATTTCAGCCGGTAACAAAGAAACACAAGGCTATTCGACAAGTACAACCTAAGTCTGAAAGTTGCAGGGATAAATCATCAAAGCTCAGGCAATGCTGGATATTTCAGCCAGTAACAAAGAAACACAAGGCTATTGGACAAGTACAGCCTAAGTCTGAATGTTGCAGGGATAAATCATCAAAGCTCAGGCAATGCTGGATATTTCAGCCAGTAACAAAGAAACACAAGGCTATTGGACAAGTACAACCTAAGTCTGAAAGTTGCAGGGATAAATCATCAAAGCACAGGCGATGCTGGGTATTTCCGCCAGTAACAAAGAAACACAAGACTATTGGACAAGTGCAACCTAAGTCTGAAAGTTGCAGGGATAAATCATCAAAGCACAGGCGATGCTGGATATTTCAGCCAGTAACAAAGAAACACAAGACTATTGGACAAGTACAACCTAAGTCTGAAAGTTGCAGGGATAAATCATCAAAGCACAGGCGATGCTGGGTATTTCAACCAGTAACAAAGAAACACAAGACTATTGGACAAGTACAACCTAAGTCTGAATGTTGCAGGGATAAATCATCAAAGCTCAGGCAATGCTGGATATTTCAGCCAGTAACAAAGAAACACAAGGCTATTCGACAAGTACAACCTAAGTCTGAAAGTTGCAGGGATAAATCATCAAAGCTCAGGCAATGCTGGATATTTCAGCCAGTAACAAAGAAACACAAGGCTATTGGACAAGTACAACCTAAGTCTGAATGTTGCAGGGATAAATCATCAAAGCTCAGGCAATGCTGGATATTTCAGCCAGTAACAAAGAAACACAAGGCTATTGGACAAGTACAACCTAAGTCTGAAAGTTGCAGGGATAAATCATCAAAGCTCAGGCAATGCTGGATATTTCAGCCAGTAACAAAGAAACACAAGACTATTGGACAAGTACAACCTAAGTCTGAATGTTGCAGGGATAAATCATCAAAGCTCAGGCAATGCTGGATATTTCAGCCAGTAACAAAGAAACACAAGGCTATTGGACAAGTACAACCTAAGTCTGAATGTTGCAGGGATAAATCATCAAAGCTCAGGCAATGCTGGATATTTCAGCCAGTAACAAAGAAACACAAGGCTATTGGACAAGTACAACCTAAGTCTGAAAGTTGCAGGGATAAATCATCAAAGCTCAGGCAATGCTGGGTATTTCAACCAGTAACAAAGAAACACAAGACTATTGGACAAGTACAACCTAAGTCTCAATGTTGCAGGGATAAATCATCAAAGCTCAGGCAATGCTGGATATTTCAGCCAGTAACAAAGAAACACAAGACTATTGGACAAGTACAACCTAAGTCTGAAAGTTGCAGGGATAAATCATCAAAGCTCAGGCAATGCTGGATATTTCAGCCAGTAACAAAGAAACACAGGGCTATTGGACAAGTACAACCTAAGTCTGAAAGTTGCAGGGATAAATCATCAAAGCTCAGGCGATGCTGGATATTTCAGCCAGTAACAAAGAAACACAAGGCTATTGGACAAGTACAGCCTAAGTCTGAATGTTGCAGGGATAAATCATCAAAGCTCAGGCAATGCTGGATATTTCAGCCAGTAACAAAGAAACACAAGGCTATTCGACAAGTACAACCTAAGTCTGAAAGTTGCAGGGATAAATCATCAAAGCACAGGCAATGCTGGATATTTCAGCCGGTAACAAAGAAACACAAGGCTATTGGACAAGTACAGCCTAAGTCTGAAAGTTGCAGGGATAAATCATCAAAGCACAGGCGATGCTGGGTATTTCAGTTAGTAACAAAGAAACACAAGACTATTGGACAAGTACAACCTAAGTCTGAAAGTTGCAGGGATAAATCATCAAAGCACAGGCGATGCTGGGTATTTCAGTTAGTAACAAAGAAACACAAGACTATTGGACAAGTACAACCTAATTCTGAAAGTTGTAGGGATAAATCATCAAACCACGGACAACGCTGGGAATTTGAGTTGGCAGTATAATATATTTGCAGCTTGACATTAACAAAGATAATTGATACATTTAGAGAAAGCTCTTGGCAACTTCAGTTGAATATTAATATATCTAAATGACTGGAACAAAGAATTATTAGAAGTATATGTGAATTATACTGTCAAGTACTGTAAGTTTATAAAACATATTAAAAATGTAACTTACCATGTCTTCCTTGCTCATTGTTTGCCACTCATAGTTCTCATGCTGCAGTTTAAATGGATCTGGATACACAAGTGAGTACCAAACTTCAGCATTCCAAACAATAAGTAAAGTACCAAAACTTACTGCAGAAATGATGAACAGAAGTTTTGCTCGAGAAACGTTCTGAAGAAATAGAAGAAAAAATGTGTATTATGAAATACTTATGTTATATCTGCATTTTAAAGGAGACTAAATAATTTGATTCTTCATATTGCTTATCTTTTCACACATTTATAATAAATACTTAACTTTCGGCTTACTTTAAGAAAAGGTGTTTAATTCAAGTTGGTCTAAACTTGAAGAAATACAACAAATTTTGAGGGAGAGATAGCAGCCATATTAATACAGCTTAAAACAACTTAACTATATTAGTAAATTCAGTAAGGTAGCCATATTCTATGATTAAAACTCTGCCCTATAAGCAATAACAAATCATTATTAAAGTGATAGTTCAATAAACAAAATAACCCAATCATTAAACCTTCCCTAAATTCAGGAAGACAATTTCTCCTACAGTGGTTTCCAGCACAGATGGGAGCAGCTGGAAATGCACAGGCTGATATGTTACCCAAAAATTAACGTAATGAATTAATAATTTATCTTTCTACACTGCCAAATTACAAATTATTAATAAAGTAAAATCAATTCAACAAAAAGAGTTTATAACTTCAAATGCAGATACAAACTGGAATCTAATCTTGAAGACAAATACATTTGTGATTGCGAACAAAGAAAATCAGTGGGGATATTCTAATTAGGTACTGGTCATGGCTGTATAGCTGCATCCTATTACAGAATATATATGTGAAACCTTTACAAACAACCAGACACTATTATGGATAAAGAACATTTAGTACCATGTCAAGCAATTCTAAAAGTTGTTGTTAGCTAATGCTGGATTTCTGACAATGAAGTCATTAATCCTCTTGCTCTCCAATATTTTTCACTGATGATATTGAAGAGAGCAATGGCAGTAATAGTAACCGCTTTTTAGAGAGCACCATATTTTTATGTTTTGGCGGTCACATCGCTCTCTCACAACCCCCAGAATGTTTGGAGGACCACAGCAATTCTAAAAGTAGAAGCAGACATTCTACATCCTATTATTGGAATGTCAGATGGAGAACGATTGAAGTCAAACATCCAGAGCTGTAGTGAACCACAACAACAGTTTATTTAACTCTGAAAGAACTGTGTAAGTTTAAAATCAGCATTTAAATTACTAATGGTTTTGTATGAACATGATGACTTGGTTTGAGGCATGCAGAAAACAAATCTAGAACTTGAACCTTAATTACATTCCCGATCCCATCAGACAAGTGGTTAAGTCCTAGCAAGGGAGGTACAAATGAGACAACTTCAGGCTGTCCTGTGTCTGCCAGATCCCATCAGACAAGTGGTTAAGTCCTAACAAGGGAGGTACACATGAGACAACTTCAGGTTCTCCTGTGTCTGCCAGATCCCATCAGACAAGTGGTTAAGTCCTAGCAAGGGAGGTACAAATGAGACAACTTCAGGCTGTCCTGTGTCTGCCAGATCCCATCAGACAAGTGGTTAAGTCCTAACAAGGGAGGTACACATGAGACAACTTCAGGTTGTCCTGTGTCTGCCAGATCCCATCAGACAAGTGGTTAAGTCCTAACAAGGGAGGTACACATGAGACAACTTCAGGTTGTCCTGTGTCTGCCAGATCCCATCAGACAGTGGTTAAGTCCTAACAAGGGAGGTACACATGAGACAACTTCAGGCTGTCCTGTGTCTGCCAGATCCCATCAGACAGTGGTTAAGTCCTAACAAGGGAGGTACACATGAGACAACTTCAGGCTGTCCTGTGTCTGCCAGATCCCATCAGACAAGTGGTTAAGTCCTAACAAGGGAGGTACACATGAGACAACTTCAGGCTGTCCTGTGTCTGCCAGATCCCATCAGACAGTGGTTAAGTCCTAACAAGGGAGGTACACATGAGACAACTTCAGGCTGTCCTGTGTCTGCCAGATCCCATCAGACAAGTGGTTAAGTCCTAACAAGGGAGGTACACATGAGACAACTTCAGGCTGTCCTGTGTCTGCCAGATCCCATCAGACAAGTGGTTAAGCCCTAACAAGGGAGGTACACATGAGACAACTTCAGGCTGTCCTGTGTCTGCCAGATCCCATCAGACAGTGGTTAAGTCCTAACAAGGGAGGTACACATGAGACAACTTCAGGTTGTCCTGTGTCTGTCATATCCCATCAGACAAGTGGTTAAGTCCTGACAAGGGAGGTGCACATGAGACAACTTCAGGCTGTCCTGTGTCTGCCAGATCCCATCAGACAAGTGGTTAAGTCCTAACAAGGGAGGTACACATGAGACAACTTCAGGTTGTCCTGTGTCTGCCAGATCCCATCAGACAAGTGGTTAAGTCCTAACAAGGGAGGTACACATGAGACAACTTCAGGCTGTCGTGTGTCTGCCAGATCCCATCAGACAAGCGGTTAAGTCCTAACAAGGGAGGTACACATGAGACAACTTCAGGCTGTCCTGTGTCTGCCAGATCCCATCAGACAAGTGGTTAAGTCCTAACAAGGGAGGTACACATGAGACAACTTCAGGTTGTCCTGTGTCTGCCAGATCCCATCAGACAAGTGGTTAAGTCCTAACAAGGGAGGTACACATGAGACAACTTCAGGTTGTCCTGTGTCTGCCAGATCCCATCAGACAAGTGGTTAAGTCCTAACAAGGGAGGTACACAGATATGTGTACGAATAATGTGGGCAATTACGGAAGTGCGTTAATCACCAACTATTATGTCTAGTACAAGACTGCGATTTACAGTAAGTGACATAAGAGACATCTAAATACAATAAAAGAACAGTTTTGCCAACACAATTATTTTACCGCCAGACCAAGATTCAAAAATCCGTCAAAATCCTAGTTTCTTTCAAAAATAAAATATAAATTAAAATTTCTATTGAACATGTTAACTGATAACTTGACTTTGTTTTCGCTCGGGCAAACATTTAAAAATCAGCCGAAGTCTGTAAAATAGAAAACAAAGAAATATACGTACTTCATATCTTATCGTATCAATAATAAATAAATTTGAATATATGGACTCACTAGTGTTGATTAAAATAACAATTCATCCACATCGTCAGCAGTTTGAAGTTTTTGGTTGTTCTCCTAGGTAGATACGCAATCATCCAAGCATTTTCTGGTGGACATAATTGTGACAGCAGTTTTCCACGCGCTTAAGTGCGGCCATTGGCTTTAAGTCTATTCCTGAGGGACGTTTTCACAAATGCTCTTTCAGCCTCAGCATTTGACCAAGGCAAGACCAAAAGCAATATTTGCACCGTGTCCGCCTGGTACCTCTAACAACCGTTCCTTCAAATGTTCATTAATGAACCATTATTTTCTAAAATGTCGCAAAGACCGTTTAGCCTTCTTTTCTGACATGTTTAATGACGCAACTAAAAAAGAAAAGAAGCACTATAAAGTAACTGTAACATACGAGGCACAACAATACTAGAACTGCCCGCCTCGGTAGCGTGTCTGCCTCACATTCAAGTGGTCGCGAGTTCGAATCTCGCTTAGGGTAACTTATCCGGGTTTTTCCGAGGTTTTCCCTTATCCTGAGAAGACGAAAGCTCTAAAGCTCTATTGACTTCGGGCTCATTTGAGTATCATTTCACCTGTTTCATTCATTCACCATCCGACATGACACAATGTTGGAGGACGTTAATTGTAGAACTGCATGCAGATTTCGCTCTGATTCATAAAGTGAAACAAATTGCTTCGCCACGTCAACAGTCACGTTGCTTACAGTAGAGGTTAGAGCCATATGCCACAGCGTTTGCCCCCTGGGTAGCGTTTCTGCCTCACGAATGTCGGGTAACGGACCTCGGACATCATTTCCCCTGTTTCATTCTTTCACAGTCCGGTATCACAGGACGTTAATTTGAAGAACATCCGAGATGTTCCTTATGTTAGTCATGTACCTACACTCTTTAACAGGAAGGAAATCAACTCTGTGAAAATCAATTCAGTTTTCGCTTACATTCCTATGTATGTATTTAACGTAGGTGTGTGTGTGTGTGTGTGTGTGTGTGTGTGTGTGTGTGTGTGTGTGCGTGCGTGCGTGTGTGTGTGTGTGTGGGGGGGGGGGGTGAAGAAAACAACATCCGTAAAAAAATCCGTCATCGTTCAAAACTCAAATTTGTCCGTCATACAACTTCAAAATCCGTCGTCAATCCTACAAATGAGAGCTAGAGAAACGAACATCTCCGAGCACTGTCGAAAGAAATAGCGTATTCGCGTAACACGAAAACTGTTTCAGGAATCATCACGATAACTTTCATTAAGTCATCGCTTCGCTCAAGATAACCTTTAAACTTAGATATGAGTGCGAAAACTGTAATAATTTATTAATTATTATCGTCATCATCATCATTATAACAAATTTCAGTTTAACTGTGTGGCTTTATCTTTTTTTCAAGTAGGTAATTAATTTTTTGTGAAAAAAATGGAGGTGTTGCAGTGAAATCGTTTAATGAATGTAAATTCTTGGAAATGAAATGTACAATAATGATCGGTATCCCACATATGATAGATATACAGGAGGCATGTGAAATTCAGTGCTTTTTCCCAACCTGGGCTTAAACTTCACTATAAGCGATGGGATTGAAACGGCACGTGGTTCAAAGTGAAGCAAAGTGATTAACTGACCTAGGGAGTGTGAAGTTAATGTTGTTGCTTCTAGAGCTTGGAATCCATCTACTCGCCCTTTTAGTAAAATTATGGCGTACGAGCAACAAACATGGTCATCTTACCACTACTGCACACGTGCTAAAGGAATTGCCAACCTAAATGAGAAGCGAAATATACGAGATTAGCGATGCTTTCATTCGTCTATATAAGTAGTGATGTAATACGCTAGATATTAATAAAGATAATAGCCATAAACTTCCTGCTTCTGGTCTTTAAGGAACAGACTAACCACGGTTTGTTCATTAACCTAAGTTTATAGCTAAACGAAAACTAAATCTAATGTTATAATATAAACAGTGAGTGCATCATAAACATTGTAAAGGTACACACGCTGTCTTCACTTGCGCACGGTTTGCTTGATAATTAACCTAAGCTAATTGATGTAGGTAAACTTTATGGCGACTCCTCACACGTGATGAACACAATATCCCATTGGCATTACAACGGTTCTCCTTGCAAGATGGAATTGAAGCAGACTGTTAGCGCGGAGTATTCCTGACGTGAGGCGAGGCGAGGCGCTGAATGCCAGGAAACTGTGACGGGTCGTTCAGAACAAGCGGCTGGGCTCATACTCCCTGTGATTTCCATCTGTTCAATTTACAGACTGACAGAGAGGCAATTCCAGACGGCACACTCTTATCATACAAAGGTTGATCCTCGGAATGACAAATGTCTCAGTTCCGGCGATATGTTGAAAATTATCTTAATACTTTCTGTATTTGTTCCAATAAATCGTTAAATTAAATTGTTTTGCCCTGTTCACGTCCCAAAGGGAAGCTTACCTTCAGGAAATGCATCATTCCATATTACTTCCGTTATCTAATGGTACTATCTTATCTGAAAATGTGCAGTTGTTGATTCTCCCTGGCGACGGGTAGAATCACGTTCTTATGTTTTCCTTCTTTACTTTTTACTTTCGCTACTGGCAAGTAGGGGAAGTATTGTATTCCACCCAAAAATTCGAAGTCGAGATTTCACCAGAAATACATATTTTGAGGCCCCCTGAATCCAAAAAAAGCATTTTTAGAAAAAGGTCCGTGTGTGTGTCTGTGTGTCTGTCAGTCTGTGGACAGCATAGCTCAAAAACGAAAAGTCGCTTAAAAACCAAAGTTGGTATTTAAGTTTAATGTCGTTCAAGGATGTGACACGAAGATTTTGAAGAAAATAGCCCCACCCTAAACTACCCTTTACATGGAAAGTTTTTCGAAAATTTTGATTTTCTTGAAAATGGCTCTAACGATTTTGATTAAAATGTCATATGTTTGAGATATTTTTATGACAAATGAAATGTATATCTTGAATTTTCTGGCTATAGCCCCTGTAGTCGTATTTACTCTGGACGACTTTTGCATAACTGGTAAACCGTTAGAGATAGACCAAACCATACTATACAAAAAATGTAGATCTTGCTAAAATACACAATTTATGTCTCAAAAAATTTTCTTGTAGGGTGAACCATTTCGGAGATATACCTTGTTATGTGTGTGAGTTTCGGAAAACTTGGAACTTTCGTGAAATGGGTCATCGTTGTTCATTTTTTTATATGTTACGTGTACAAAGAGAACGTAATCTCAAAGCTTTAAAAGATTTGACTATCGCATAAAGCCTACTGTATTCCAATATTCCCCTTGCACCTACAAGGAAATAAGCAATAAGATAATTTGCACAAATGTTTATTTTAACTAACACGAAGAAGATATAGGAATAAGAGTTTGTAAGAATGGTTAGTACAAGAGTAGAGAAAGTCATGTGAGTGCAACACATGAGATTTTTCTACTACGTACAGTAAGTAGAGGAAGTACTGTATTCCATCCAAAAATTCCATGTCGAGATTTCACCGGAAATATGTTTTGAGACCCCTGAATAAAAAAAAAAAAAGCTTTTTTAGAAAAAGGTCTGTGTGTGTGTGTGTTTGTATGTGTGTCAGTCTGTGTGTCAGTCTGTGTGTCAGTCTGTGGACAGCATAACTCAAAAACGAAAAGTTGGTTAAAAACCAAAGTTGGTATTTAAGTTTAATGTTGATTTTCTTGAAAATGGCTCTAACGATTTTGATTAAAATGTCATATGTTTTAGATATTTTTATGGCAAATGAAATGTATATCTTGAATTTTCTGGCTATAGCCCCTGTAGTCATATTTACTCTGGACGACTTTTGCATAATTGGTAAACCGTTAGAGATAGACCAAATCGTACTCTACAAAAAATGTAGATCTTGCTAAAATACACAATTTATGTCTCAATGAATTTTCTTGTAGGGTGAACCATTTCGGAGATATTCCTTGTTATGTATGTGAGTTTTGGAAAACTTAAAACTTTCGTGAAATACAACATCGTTCATTTTTTTATATGGTAAATGTGCAAAGAGAAGAGAATCTCAAAGTTTAAAAGATTTGACTACCGCTCAAACCCTTCTGTGTTCTAACTTTCCCCTTCCACCTATAAGGAAATAAGCAATAAGATAATTTGCACAAATGTTTATCTCAACGAAGACGAAGAAGATTACAAATAGTTTGTACAAGAGTACAAACAAGAGTAGAGAAAGTCATGTGAGTGCAGCACATCAGATTTTTCTACTACGTATAGTAAGCAAAGGAAGTATTGTATTCCACTCAAAAATTTGATGTCGAGATTTCACCAGAAATATGTTTTGAGGCCCCCTGAAAGAAAGGCATTTTTAGAAAAAGGTCCATGCACGCGTATGTTTGTAGTCTGTGGACAGTTTAACTCAAAAACGAAAGTTTATTAACTTTCAAGGATGCCACCTTAAAATTTTGAAGAAAATTCCTAAACCCTAAACTACCCTTTACATATCAATTTTGATTAAAATGCTCTATATTTAAGATATTTTTATGGCAAACTAGCTGACCTGACAGATGTCATTCTGTCATAAGCTTTGAACTGTGGCAGTTCCACAAACTTATCTTCTCTGGTCAAGCATGGACGTCGCGAAGGGGGGGGGGGGGGGGGGAGGGGCAAGGGCCTCCCCCCAAAGTTGGTCAACTTAATGTGCAATCAATTACTGACTATTAAACTACTATTTTAAAAGATCTATTTTTATTTAGCACAAATTAATATGGTTATATGCAACAAATATAAATTTGGATAGTAAAATAATGAATTAATATTATCTGATTGCAAATTTTAAACATGTGCCCCCCCCCACCCCCCCACCCTCTGGAAAAATGTCTGCCGACGCTCATGTTGTCAAGTTCTGGTGATGCAGTGTACATGTGATGATATCTTCATGGCCACCAGAACAGACAAGTTTGTGATAATATACTCGTACAGTCACAAATGTGCAATTTAAACAAAAAATTGAATGTAAACATATTTCAGATGATCACTTTATTTATTAACTATCAAATATTACTGTGATATCAACAATAAATTTGCAAAATGATATATATATATATCTGTGTATTGTTATGCCATAATCATAAACAAATGCTTACAACATTCAGTTTTCTATTTCGTACACTGCAATACTTGAATAATATTGTCTTAAATGCTATTTTGATTCTAATGCTTTGTGGTGGCACACATTCCAGCGGCTTCAATCCCTTACAATGTGGGCAAACTTGAGTTCATAGATCCAATAGCAACGCCTTGGTAGGCACTGTAGTCAATTGAAACATCGTAGGTAACTGAGAGCACGGTTTGTGATATCCGAATCCTTTCAATTTCATTTTGCTCTTCACGTTGCTATGCAGTTCGTTTATGCTGAAAAGTTAGCTTGATCTTTAGCGCTTCAAGTTGTTTTTCTTTTTAACTCCAGGGACAGTACAGGGATAGCTGTTCCATCCTCACTCAATTATTCATTCCCACCTCTTCCTTGGGCGTCCAACACCTCTTTTACCTTGCGGTTTATAACCATACCCAGACTGTTCCTAATCCACGAGTTTGAGTATGAGTACACGCAAGTATGCAGCAACGTTGTGTGGAGCATGGCTGTAGGGAGAGTGGTAGCTAATACGTCACAGGGCGAAGGTCCTGCACGTGGGATTCATGATGGACGAAGCGGCACTGGGGCAGGTTTCCTCCCAGTTCTCCAGTTTCCACCGCAGTCTCATTCCACCGGTGCTCCATCTTCATTCCATGTATCATCAGTGTCACTGCCTGCGGTGCTTTAGTAGTAAATGCGGGCGTTAAACACTACACAAAAGAAGGGCGAAGGTCATAGCAACCCCACTTGTTCCCTGCTGGCCTCCGCCATGACGGCAGCTTATCCCAGAACAGAGTTGTACTGCATATTGCAGGCTCACTCACGCAAGGCGGCGAGTTCGCTGTTACTTACCGGCAAGCAGCTCAGCTGGAACTGATTGCCATTCAGTATCCTAGGTATTCTTTCTTTCCAACTGTACTTGTTTTCTTCAATTTTGTCATTTAAGCAGAAATTAGATATCTTCTTGTACAGCCTTTAACACTGCAGAAATCTCATTTCTGTACTCTGTATCTTACTTCTGTCCTGTTTTAAAATCCAAGATTCACTTCCATATAACAAAACTGGTAATGCCATTGTAGCATTTCGAGTTGTTCGACCCAAATAGTTACACCTGTGTCTTAACGGGCGGCATGAGTCTTGAACTGTGTATAAATGGACACACCGAAAAAAAAACCAATCAACCAAAGATAAATCAAGTAACTTGTTTGTCCATTGAAAAGTGAAGATTTAAAAACAATCAAGAAAATAACAAACACTCATTGAGAATCTATTGAAAAACTTTCAAAGTTTAACTGTCAAATTTATGAATGCATTCAAGTAGTTTATATTATTTTTAAATTTGTGTTCATGATTAAAAAGTTATTAAATTTCAAATTCTGTTTTCTTTATATTATAGTTTGGTACTGTTTTGATTTATCTGAATAAAACGAAACAGTAAGCAAATGGATTGGAAGTCGAGAATTGACAGCTAGGAACAGTATGAAAGGGAAAAAGAAAAATGTGGTTTTTATGTTTTTCAATGTCATTTTTCAAATTTTTCTTTCAAAAAAACCTTCCTCGGACTTCAATATTTGAAAAAAAAAATAAGCCAAATTGCTCCAGCTGTTCTCGAGTTTTGCATTTAGCAACACAATTTAGTCATTAATTTTTATTTACATAGATGTAATTTATAGGCTATAGCCCAGATAGTCCTGTTTACTTTTGATGACTTTTGCATAACTGGTAAACCATAAGAGATAGACCAAATCCTACTATATAAAAATGTGGATCTCACTAAAACACACTGGTTATGTCCAAATGCATTTTTATGGAGTGAATCAATATGGAGATATTATTTGTATGAGATTTTGAATAATTTTCTATAATAAAAGGTTGTATACCCGAAACAGATGGCCCAATCCCAAATCGTCACCTGCTTATTGGCCAGGGCAGGGTAACACCCTCCTGCCTAACAATATATATGGAGAGAAGAGCAGTCTTCCTCTGTCTTTTCATCCTGAAGAAGGCTATGGAGTCTGCAATGGCCGAAAGCTCAATGTTTTTAAATCTGACATGGCTGATCACCCGTGAAGCATTGATAAATAATGCTCACTGTGAAAGCTTCAAGCTTTATCTTTTGGCCGTGCAAAGAGAATGGAATTTCAAAGCCTTCATATGACGCCCAGCTTTAAAACATTTGACTATCACTCAAAGTCTACCGTATTCCCATATTCCCCTTGCACCTACAAGAAAATTAACAATAAGGTTTGAAAGGTAGAACTGGAACTTAAAAATTCAATGCCACAACTGGGATTTGAACCACAGACCTTCCGCTTACCGGGCGGACACTCTAACCACTGAGCTATTGTGACAAACTGCCAGAATGGCAATAAATTCTCAAACCAGTTCGTATTTTTCCTGGTAAACCACAAAGGCAGTCTCACATCAGAGACAAATTACCCCAATGGTGACTTACTATTGTAAGTACTTTATATCCCAGGATTAAATAACCTTCACATGGTAATTATTATTTATTTATGCCAACAAACTTACTGTTGGTGTTTTTAAACACACAAGCCGTGTGTGGGCAAAGTTTGAAAGGTAGAACTGGAACTTAAAAATTCAATGCCACAACTGGGATTTGAACCACAGACCTTCCACTTACCGGACGGACGCTCTAACCACTGAGCTATTGTGACAAACTGCCAGAATGGCATTAAATTCTCAAACCAGTTCGTATTTCTCCTGGTAAACCACAAAGGCAGTCTCACATCAGAGACAAATTACCCCAATGGTGACTTACTATTGCAAGTACTTTATATCCCAGGATTAAATAACCTTCAGATGGTAATTATTATTTATTTATGCCAACAAACTTACTGTTGGTGTTTTTAAACACACAAGCCATGTGTGGGCAAAGTTTGAAATTTCAATTTTGATTTTCTAATTGGCTTTAACTATTTTGATTAATATATTATATGTTTCAGATATTTTTATGACAAATGAAATGTATATCTTGAATTTTCTCGCTATAGTCTATGTAGTCCTATTTGCTATGGACGATTTTTGCATAACTGGTAAACCATAAGAGATAGACCAAATCTTACTGCACAAAAAATGTAGATCTTGGTAAAACACACAGTTTATGTCTAAATAATCTTTTTTGTAGAGTGAACCATGTCTGAGATATTCCTTGTTATTTGTGTGAGTTTTGGAGAACTTACTTCTGTCAAATGGAACATCGTTATTCATTTTTACTTTCTCTACTATGTATAGCGAAGTAGAGGAGGTATTGCATTCCACCCAAAAATTTGATGTCGATTGAGTGAGTGTGTGGAGTTTAACGGCCCATCGACAACAAGGTCATTTGGGCCCACAATTAAACAGAAAGTCTAAAACACACTCACATAGTTAAAATTAAAAGAGATAGGTAAAATGCTAAACTAACACAGTAAAATGTGAGGTATAAAAGGCCTAAAATATCATAAAACTGCAAAAATATAAAATCCATCATAAATTAAAAGGAAAAACAAGTCTGAGGTTTAAAAAGTCAAGACATTAAAACATGTAAAGGATATCTTAAAGGGTTAAAAACACAGGTCAGACCTGTTTATCGAAGCCAATATTGGCGACGAACTGTAGAGTCTCAGCTACAGATTCTGGGTCGTCGCCTAGAATAGAGGCTAGTGTAGACCCCAGACCAATAGACTGGCGCTAACGAGCATATTGCAGACAATAGAGTAATATATGTGCAACAGACAGTTCGATGTCACATGTAGGACAGACAGGCATCGAGATTTCACCGGAAATATATGTTTTAAGGCTCCCTGAATTCAAAATAAAAATTTTGCATGCGTGCGTGTGTGTGTGTCTGTGGACTGCATAACTCAAAAACGAAAAGTCAGTTAAAAACCAAAGTTGGTATTTGAGGATGCGACACAAAGCTTTTGAAGAAAATTGCTCCACCCTTACTACCGTTTACATGGACAATTTTTCAAAAATTTTTATTTTCTAAATGGCTCTAATTATTTTTATTAAAATGCTGTATGTTTGATATATTTTTATGATAAATGAAATGTATATTTTGAATTTTCTGGTTATAGCCTATGTAGTCCTATTTACTCTGGATGACTTTTGCATAGCTGGTAAACTGTAAGAGAGAGACCAAATCTTACTATAGATAGATTTATTCATCCATATGTTTTGATTACCCAGGATATTTCATGAGTTCAGAAGAACTCTGTACACATGTATAACAATGTAGAAGTATATTTTACATGAGGCATAATTCAATTATTGCACATCTTTTCACAGTATACATCTTTTTATTTTTTCAATTCATGGTACATACATACATACATTTATTTGCATTCCATAGATCCTACAATTTGCCTTGGCAACAGGATGTGGAACATGTCAATATGTTATACAATATTTAAAATAGACAGGATTAATATTATAAACATAAAATGATCTAATGGTTACATTAGATGTTGTTAAATTCATTTATGGTATAGCATGCATGCTTAAGAAGATATTCCTTTAGCTTAATTTTGAATACCTTATCATTACAGGTCCTTAACTCATTAGGTAGCATATTAAATATTTTTATACATTGGTAATGCACTCCTTTTTGGACACGTGAGGTTAGTTGATGGTATATGAAGTTCAGATCTAGATCTTGTATTGATATTGTGGATGTCAGAATTAGTAGTGAAGTAGTTTTTATTTTTTATGTAGAAGTTCATCAGTGAATATATGTATTCTCTGGTAAGGGTTAATATTTCTAGGTTTTTGAAAATGCTTCTACACGATGTGATATAATTCTGATGGCCTTTTTTTGTAAGATGAAAATTCTCTTTGAATTTGTTGAACCTCCCCAAAAGAGTATACCATATTTCATTACTGAGTGGAAGTACGCAAAGTAAGCTAATTTTAATGTATGAGCATCACTGAAGGAGGACAGAAGTCGTAATGCATAGCATGCGGAGCTCGGTTTAGGGGCAATTTCATCTATGTGGGTTTTCCAATTTAGGTGCTTGTCAATTTGTATACCTAAAAATTTAGAAGAATTTGAATCTTGAACAGAGTTACCATGTATGTCTATTGCAAAGTTATGCTGTGCGGCATTAACGGTAGTAAATTTTACAATATTTGTTTTATTAACATTTAGTTGCAAACCATTTGCATTGAACCAAGATTGCATTAATGTTGTTATGTGATGCGAGGTTTCTTTAAGTCCATCTAAACTTTTATGCAAAATTAATAGTGTTGTATCATCAGCAAATAGAAATACTTGTGCCAACTTGTTTAAGCTTGGTGCAAGATCATTTATAAAAACTAAGAAAAGTAATGGTCCTAAAATAGAACCTTGGGGAACTCCTTGTTTTATAACTTTACTCCTTGAATAATCAGGTGTATTTGAATTAGGTATCGATGTTTTCACCTTTTGTACCCTGTTTGTTAAGTATGAGTGAAACCATGTTAATGGAGCTCTCTGAATGCCATAATATTTTAATTTGTCTAGCAGGATTTGGTGGTCTACACAATCGAAAGGCTTAGATAAATCGCAGAATACCCCGTTTACATGTTTTCTTTGATTTAATGATTCTAATAATCCATTAGTGAATTTATAGATAGCATTATCAACTGATATTACCTTTCTAAATCCGAATTGTACACAAATTATATTCCATATTTGGCAAAAAAAACGTAGATCTTGCTAAAATACACAATTTACGTCTAAATAATTTTGTTGTAGAATGAAACATTTCGGAGATATTCCTTTTATTTGTGTGAGTTTTGGAGAACTTATACTTCTGTCAAATGGAACATCGTTATTCAATTTTGTATATATTAACCGTGCAAAGGGAATGGAATTTGAAAGCTTTAAAAGATTTGACAGTTGCTCAAAGTGTACTGTATTCCCATATTCCCCTTGTACCTACAAGGAAATAAGCAATAAGATAATTTCTGCAAATGTTTATCTCAACTAACATGAAGGTATAGGAATAATATGAGGGCAGCCAAGAAAGTCCCAGATGTTTTGGCCTATCTGGCAATAAGTAGGACTGGAGCCACCATTTTGATGTCAGAACGTCGCTACATTCAGCACGCATCCAGCTGTGGTAGTGTGAGGACTGTATCTTCCTTACTTTGCTTTCTATGAGTAGTCAAAGTGTGTGCTGCAACACAAAATCCCACCAACTTTGCAGTGTGGTCTGTGATAAGGCTTTTGTTGGCTAAAAACATCAAACCAATTTAAATGTATGCTCAACTTTGTAATATTTATGGGCAGGGAATAATGAGTGAAAACCTAGTCAGACAATGGTGGTTTGATTTTTTAATTTTCAAATGGCCGTAACAATGCTCATGACGAGGACCACAGTGGTAGGCCTAGCCTTGTGTCTGATGAACTGGCAATGAAAATCAATGACAAAATTCATGAAAATCATTGTTTCATGATTAAAGAATTTTGGGAACAGCAATGAAGAACTGGCTTGATACAAAACGCTTTGACACTGACACCGAACTGCATGCCAATGTAAACCAGTGGTTGAAATCGCAGGTGGCAGATTTCTACAGAGAGGGTATTAAAAATCTTGTGCAACAGTATGATAAATGCCTTAATTTGAATGGCATTATGTAAGAAAATAGCTTAAGAGTGTATCTTTCAAATGTAGATAATAAGCTTTGATGTTTTTATTTTGTTAATTGCTTTTTTCAAAATGTCTGGAACTTTCTGGACTGCTCTCGTAGTTTGTAAGAATGGTTAGTACAAGAGTAGAGAAACTCCTGTGAGTGCAACATATCAGATTTTTTTTTTATCGTAATCTTACATTGAAATGGTGTTTTCAGTTTTGATGAATAACATTATATAATTTAATTAGGTGCATAGAAAAGGTTTAAGCATTTCTTAACTAAGGTTGTTTACTTACATAAATGAATATCCGTTTGTTTGGGTCCTTTCATAAATTTTAAACTTTTTAAATTGTCTTTTGGATTCCTTGTTCCAGTTTATACAGACTTTTAAACTGGTTATACATTCAAATATTTTTGCAAATATCTTGCCTATAATAGCTGCTTCAGTGTGAGGCCAATAGGCTACCTCCAAAATAGCAGAACCTTCACCTACTACTTATTTAGCGATACCTTTAGAATTTCTTAAATCCCTTTTAGTATCCATAGACTTATTGTATTAATTTAAAGTTAGGACTAATGCCTAAGGTGATGAGGAAACTGGAGTTGATATGTGCACCTACAAGCCACTTTGCTCATCGCTGTACGTTGTGTTTGTTAAGAATTTATATACCAGTGCTGTTTTGTATGATCACAGAAATGTCCAGGTAAAATGACTTCTCAGGCTTCAACATCTTGCATATCCAGCAGGCTATTGCAAGGTTAGATTTGAGAAATAGTTTATAATGTTGCAGAATATTCAAAACATATAAATGAAGCATTTAAAATCTAACAGGTAAATGTGTTTGCAATGATGAGTAAGGCAACTGGTGTTTTTGTAAGTACTGTAAGCAAGATTTTAAAAAAGGAAAGAGAGCTCAGTACAAAGGGAAAACTGACCTTTTCTAATCCAAAAAAGTGCAAGATTAGAGTGGATTCATTTATAGACTCTGCTATTTGAAAAAAAAAGTTTCATACGCTGCAAAAGGAGGTTCCAACATGTCTGTTATCTCTTAACCCGCAGCCCTGCTCCATGGACAACAATCACCTTTATTGCCATTTCTTTATTATTCAAGAAATGTAACATAGGACTTGTGTATTTAGTGAGGTTCTTTTTTCATAATTGCTCAATGAACCTTCTGTTTCGTTAATTATTATTTTCTTTCACTTCTAGTTAACTGTCAACCTAACTACCTTCATTATGCACCAAGTGTCCAAACTTCATGGGGAGGATTGTCCCATTACAAAATGTGCCACATGTTTCTTCCGAGTGTTGATGCCAGATGCAGTTTATAATGCAATGGTAGACACAGTATCTGAGCTGTCTGTTATGGACACATATGCAGTGAATTTGCCAACTTGTTGCGAGTTAACAGACTTTGAACGTGAGATGATAATCTGTACAAGATGCATGGATCTTAGCATATTGGAGATTATACAAGAATTTGGGTTTCCAATGTTAACAGTGTCTATAATGGATCTTAATTATTGCAGAGAGAATGTTTTCACATGCATAAATCACCATACAGGTGATTAATGAATGGACATGACATTGCCTCAGCAGAACCATACAGGGCACTTGAAGGGCTACTGTGAGTCAGATCAGCACCCAGCTGAATGCTGAGTCAGGGCGCCATTTTCACTAGAACTGTAAGGAGCGACTTGCAACACATAGGCTTCAACAGCCAACCACCAACTCGTGTTGCTTTGCTGACACCTTGATGCAGAGCTTGATGGCTTGCATGGGTCTGCAAACATTGGCAATGGACTATGGAACAGTGACATGATCCAGGGAATCCTGGTTTCAGTTGTATTGAGCTGATGGGCGCATGCCCCTGCATGTCTACAAGGTTGTGTCCAGACAGGAAATAACTCAGTTATGGTCTGGGTTGCATTCTCATGGATTAGCCCCATTATCCAGCTGCAGGAACCTGACAATTTACCACTATGTTTGGCATTCCAGGTCACTCGGTCTGAATCCAATCGAGCACCTATGGGATGGTGTTGATACTGGTGTATGCTGCATGAACCCAGCACTATTGTGGGTAGCAGTGTACAATGTGTAGGTCCCTATCTCTCCAGAATGATTCCAACTCCTTATAGAGTTGATGCCTTGACATAGTGCTGGAGAATTAAAGCTTCTTGCGGGCTTAAAAGCTGTGGTCTGTTGGAGTTCAAAGGTCCAGACGTTTTGTCCACACCTGCAGTGGACATCATCAGTGGCGGGGCCTGAGTCATTGCAGTGAAGATTCAGTCAAACAGAATCGCTGGCTGGAGGTGCTGTATTTATATCTGGACCGCTCACAAGGGATTTTCTCTGCATTTGTGCTTCTTTTTATGCTCAAGTATTGGATGCCAGATTTTGTTCAGTTTTAGAGCTCCTTCCTTTCTGTTAAAATTATTGAGATGTTTGTAAATTTCTATGGCTTTGCGTTGTAGTATGGCATAGACAAAAGAACAGTAGTCTCCTTGTACTGAATTGTGTGTTCCCCATCGGCCCATATTGCATGCTCTGCGACTGCTGCACTGACTTGTCTGTCTGTCACAGATGGCAGCATCTGTTGTTGTGTGAGTCGGGTGTTGACACTGCGTTGGGTGGTACCTATGTGCACTGCACCGCAGGAACACAGAATCTGGTAAATGCCAGCCAAAGCGAGCAAGTCCCTGGGATCTTTGGTCAACCAAAGCGAGATATTAATCTGTCTGGCAGGTTTGAAGCCCGGAAGAAATCTCTAGCTTTAATTCTAACTTCCAACTATTCAGTAGTGCTGCAATTTTGAGAGCTTGTAGAGCAACATATTGTTAACATTACATATGGCACCTTTACATGACTCTTGGCCACTCAGTGTGATAGAGAATTGAGATTTTATTAAATACTATCATTTTTCTGAAATAAATTGCTTTTTATAACTAGGAGTTTTTTCCGGGCTGTTATGCCGTGGTCTGCTGGAGTTGAAGAACCCAGACGTTTCGTCCACATCTGCGGCGGACATCTTCAGTGGCGCGGTCGTAATCTCCTCGGAGAAGTTAGCGTAGCGTCTGAGGTGTGGACTGTCGGAGCTGCGGTATTTATCCTTCTAGTGGCCTCCGCTGATTGGCTCGGGCGGCGCACGGCCGGTGGGAGGGGGCGGGCTTCGCTCAAGGTGTTGCCTCCTGATTGGATCGCTTCAGTTTCTGCTGTTTTATGTCGTTTCTTGCCTTCAATGACAGGATACCAGTTGCTGTTTAGTTTCAAAACTTCTTCTTTCTTGTTGAAATTGTTGGGATGTTTATATATTTCAATGGCTTCGCGCTGTAACCGGGCATGGTAGTGTGTTGTGGATGAAAGGATGTTTGTGTCCTGGAACTTAATTATGTGCTCTCCCTCCGCTTCAATGGCGTGTTGGGCAACTGCGGACTTATCTGTTTGGCCCAGGCGGCAGCTTCTTTTATGTTCGGTGAGTCTTGTGTTGATACTGCGTTGAGTAGTTCCGATGTAAACCGATCCGCAGGAACAGGGAATACGGTAAACACCGGCTGATGACAAGGGGTCCCGGGGGTCTTTAGCAGAGCGTAATAGGCTGTTCAGTTGCCTGGTGGGCTTGAAGACAGTCTTGATACTGTGCCGTTGTAGTATGTGTTGAATACGGTCGGTGACATTCTGGAAATATGGCAGGAAAACTATACCGTTGTGTTTGGGCTTGTTTGTTGTTTGTGAGGCAGGTTTCGGCTTGGCAGGGCGGCAGGCTCTTTTGACCTCTTGAATAGAATATCCATTAGAAAGTAAGGCTTTCTCAAGGTGACAGAGTTCTTGTTGTAATAAGTGTGGCTCGCAAATGCGAGAAGCACGGTTTACGAGTGTCTTAATCATGCCTCGTTTTTGTCTGGGATGATGATTTGAGGCTTTATTTAAATACCGGTCCGTATGAGTGGGCTTACGGTAGACAGTATGTCCAAGTCTGCCGTCTGCTTTCCTGCTGACTAAGACGTCCAGAAAAGGTAGCTGTCCGTCTTTTTCTTCCTCCATGGGGAATTGTATGCGTGTGTTGATGCTGTTAAGATGTAGTAGGAAGTCTTGAAGAGTTTCTTTTCCATGGGGCCATACGACGAAAGTGTCGTCCACATAGCGGAGCCAGACAGTCGGTTTTAGAGGAGCCGTGGCCAAGGCTTTGGACTCAAAAGATTCCATGAAGAAATTGGCCACTACCGGGCTAAGAGGGCTTCCCATGGCAACTCCATCGATCTGCTCGTAGAACGAATGGTTCCACTGGAAATACGTCGTGGTGAGAACTTGGTGGAAGATGGCGATTATATCTTCTGAGAAAATGTGCTTTAACTGTGTGAGGGCCTCTTGTACTGGAACCATGGTGAAGAGTGAGACGACACCAAAACTGATCAGAAGGTCATGAGGTTGTAGTGTGAGGCTTTGTAGTTTCTGGATGAAATGAGTCGAGTCTTTAATGAAGGAGTCTGTCGAGCCGACGTGTGGCTGTAGTAGGCATGCTAGATGTTTGGCTATATAATAAGTCGGAGATCCAATTCCGCTGACAATGGGCCTTAGAGGCACATCCGGCTTATGTATTTTTGGAAGGCCATAAAGTCTGGGAGGCTGGGCTTCTGATTTGATGAAGCGGCGTTTGTCTTCTGCTGGCAGGGAAGAATTCTTGATGAGGGCGTTGGTTTTCCGTAGAATACGAGCTGTGGGATCTCGTTGAATTTTCCGGTATGAGTCAGGTTTAAGAAGATCTGAGATTTTGTCATCGTAGTCTTGCTGGTTTAGAATGACAGTGGCATTCCCCTTGTCTGCTGAGCAGATGATGATATTTTTGTTGTTATTCAAGTTCATCAGTGCAGTCCTCTCTTTGAAGGATAGATTATTACGTGGAGCCTTAGCGTATTGGAGAATTCTAGAGGATTCGCGGCGAATCTCATTGGCTGTTGCTGCTGGAAGGCCTCGTATACCTGATTCAATGTTTGAAATGATGTCCTCCACTGGTATCGTGGGTGTGACTACTGCGTAATTCCCTCCTTTGGCAAGCAAAGACGTCTCGTCTGGTGATAGTTTATGGTTCGATAAATTAACCACCGTGCGGCTAGTGTCTGGAGGCGTAGAAGGTTTGTTTTTGGTCGAAAGGCGTTCAAACTTCTTCTTATGGCGAGTAGTGATGCTGTTCTGGTTGTGATCCATGGAGTTGTATGTGATTCTGTCTATATTGTCCCAATCGTATCTGTGGAGTGTGTTACTTACTTGTAGATGTAAGGCGAGCAGCTGTCTGTTGTTGGAAGAGAGTTCCCGTCTAGTCTGGTGAATGCGTTCTCGGAGCATGGCGTGTTCAGAACGGTTGTAGATGCGCAGAGCAGCGGCTGTTAGAATGTTGCGCTTCTGGCGGAGGAATCTAGGAATGATTCCCGAGTCACGGCAGCGTAGAAGAAATGTAAGAGAACACAGAAGAGAGGATTTTTGCTTGCGCAGTACTTCCAGTCGACGCATCAGACGATACATCTCCTCCCCGTAGAGGCGAGTCATGAGAGAGCGAAGGCTTTCACGGCCGGAGTCAGTATAACTAGGAGTTTTTTCCGGGCTGTTATGCCGTGGTCTGCTGGAGTTGAAGAACCCAGACGTTTCGTCCACATCTGCGGCGGACATCTTCAGTGGCGCGGTCGTAATCCCCTCGGAGAAGTTAGCGTAGCGTCTGAGGTGTGGACTGTCGGAGCTGCGGTATTTATCCTTCTAGTGGCCTCCGCTGATTGGCTCGGGCGGCGCACGGCCGGTGGGAGGGGGCGGGCTTCGCTCAAGGTGTTGCCTCCTGATTGGATCGCTTCAGTTTCTGCTGTTTTATGTCGTTTCTTGCCTTCAATGACAGGATACCAGTTGCTGTTTAGTTTCAAAACTTCTTCTTTCTTGTTGAAATTGTTGGGATGTTGATGATGATGATGATGATGATATTTACGCAGTAGTCACACCCACGATACCAGTGGAGGACATCATTTCAAACATTGAATCAGGTATACGAGGCCTTCCAGCAGCAACAGCCAATGAGATTCGCCGCGAATCCTCTAGAATTCTCCAATACGCTAAGGCTCCACGTAATAATCTATCCTTCAAAGAGAGGACTGCACTGATGAACTTGAATAACAACAAAAATATCATCATCTGCTCAGCAGACAAGGGGAATGCCACTGTCATTCTAAACCAGCAAGACTACGATGACAAAATCTCAGATCTTCTTAAACCTGACTCATACCGGAAAATTCAACGAGATCCCACAGCTCGTATTCTACGGAAAACCAACGCCCTCATCAAGAATTCTTCCCTGCCAGCAGAAGACAAACGCCGCTTCATCAAATCAGAAGCCCAGCCTCCCAGACTTTATGGCCTTCCAAAAATACATAAGCCGGATGTGCCTCTAAGGCCCATTGTCAGCGGAATTGGATCTCCGACTTATTATATAGCCAAACATCTAGCATGCCTACTACAGCCACACGTCGGCTCGACAGACTCCTTCATTAAAGACTCGACTCATTTCATCCAGAAACTACAAAGCCTCACACTACAACCTCATGACCTTCTGATCAGTTTTGATGTCGTCTCACTCTTCACCATGGTTCCAGTACAAGAGGCCCTCACACAGTTAAAGCACATTTTCTCAGAAGATATAATCGCCATCTTCCACCAAGTTCTCACCACGACGTATTTCCAGTGGAACCATTCGTTCTACGAGCAGATCGATGGAGTTGCCATGGGAAGCCCTCTTAGCCCGGTAGTGGCCAATTTCTTCATGGAATCTTTTGAGTCCAAAGCCTTGGCCACGGCTCCTCTAAAACCGACTGTCTGGCTCCGCTATGTGGACGACACTTTCGTCGTATGGCCCCATGGAAAAGAAACTCTTCAAGACTTCCTACTACATCTTAACAGCATCAACACACGCATACAATTCCCCATGGAGGAAGAAAAAGACGGACAGCTACCTTTTCTGGACGTCTTAGTCAGCAGGAAAGCAGACGGCAGACTTGGACATACTGTCTACCGTAAGCCCACTCATACGGACCGGTATTTAAATAAAGCCTCAAATCATCATCCCAGACAAAAACGAGGCATGATTAAGACACTCGTAAACCGTGCTTCTCGCATTTGCGAGCCACACTTATTACAACAAGAACTCTGTCACCTTGAGAAAGCCTTACTTTCTAATGGATATTCTATTCAAGAGGTCAAAAGAGCCTGCCGCCCTGCCAAGCCGAAACCTGCCTCACAAACAACAAACAAGCCCAAACACAACGGTATAGTTTTCCTGCCATATTTCCAGAATGTCACCGACCGTATTCAACACATACTACAACGGCACAGTATCAAGACTGTCTTCAAGCCCACCAGGCAACTGAACAGCCTATTACGCTCTGCTAAAGACCCCCGGGACCCCTTGTCATCAGCCGGTGTTTACCGTATTCCCTGTTCCTGCGGATCGGTTTACATCGGAACTACTCAACGCAGTATCAACACAAGACTCACCGAACATAAAAGAAGCTGCCGCCTGGGCCAAACAGATAAGTCCGCAGTTGCCCAACACGCCATTGAAGCGGAGGGAGAGCACATAATTAAGTTCCAGGACACAAACATCCTTTCATCCACAACACACTACCATGCCCGGTTACAGCGCGAAGCCATTGAAATATATAAACATCCCAACAATTTCAACAAGAAAGAAGAAGTTTTGAAACTAAACAGCAACTGGTATCCTGTCATTGAAGGCAAGAAACGACATAAAACAGCAGAAACTGAAGCGATCCAATCAGGAGGCAACACCTTGAGCGAAGCCCGCCCCCTCCCACCGGCCGTGCGCCGCCCGAGCCAATCAGCGGAGGCCACTAGAAGGATAAATACCGCAGCTCCGACAGTCCACACCTCAGACGCTACGCTAACTTCTCCGAGGAGATTACGACCGCGCCACTGAAGATGTCCGCCGCAGATGTGGACGAAACGTCTGGGTTCTTCAACTCCAGCAGACCACGGCATAACAGCCCGGAAAAAACTCCTAGTTATACTGACTCCGGCCGTGAAAACCTTCGCTCTCTCAAATTGCTTTTTCTTTACAGCGAATGGTGAGGAGAGCAATGCTATGGAGGGAACAGCAGCTGATGCCCACATCATTTAACTTTCCACATAGAAAAAAACTAATAGAGGCAATTTTTTCAGAGGAGGAATACTGTTCCAGCTATAATATTTTTAAACAAGCAACTGTTTTGCCTGAAGATAGGAATGCTGTAAACACAAGGCAACAAACTAATATGTTTAACTCTTCTAATGTATCCTGTAGTACATGTTCCAGCACAGAAGCAAATAATTCTTTTTCATCATATATTGCACTAAATGCTGCAGCAGATTTCAATAAAAATTTTAATATGCAAGAAGAGAGGAGCAATCCAAGTTTCTGTGAAAATGGTTCTGAGGTACTTTATAAAAACTTAAAGAAAGAACCACTCCTACATCATATCAAACATTCAGATGCACAAATGATTGTGAATGAAATTCCAAAAGGGTTGAGAACTAAAAATGAAACTAACATTACAACTGGAGAAGAGGTACTTCTAGCAGAGGAAATTTGTGAAACAGAGGACAAAAAGGATGACATTAATGAGGTAAATATATATACTATCATATATTATTTACAATTTAGATTTAAAAGCTGGTATGTTTAGTGCTTGGTGTGATGGAAGTATGTAAGCAAAATTTACGCCTTATGACAGGTGATCTGAGGCCCTACCTCAGCTCTATGGCCCTCCATAGAATCTTCACTTTGTGTTCCACATAGTTCTCCCAGATACCTAACTGATGTGGTCATCTTTAACTTGTTCCCAAGGAGAAGGGCAGCTTTCTCCTCCTTGCAAAGACCACCATTCCAGTCTGATCCAGTCTGGATTAACAGATGTCTGTTTCCTTACATCACTCCTCTTCTACAGTGCGTAAGAAGCTCTGAAGCAGTACTCAACAAGTTTCCTCTTACAAATATCAATGATATTTTTGCATTAGTACAAAGTAAAGGAAATGTAGCAATTGGATCTCCAGATGATATAACAGTAGTAATTAAGGGTGAGTCAACTGCTAAGGTAGAATTAAAAGAAAATAAGTTAATGAAAAAAATAAAACAATATTATATAGATTTAGACATGATGTTAAATACCATAAAGACAGCCTGTATAGATTTTTAATTAAGAAGTATAGTTTAAATAGTATACAACTGGAAATAGACAGAGTATAAAATACCAGAGATTCAGTACACAAATTGTTAGGAGTTACATAGAATAAACAGTTAAATTGGAAGCCATGCATGACTCATGTAAAAAAAGAAGATAATAACTGGCTTATATATAATGAGGCAGGTGAAGAAAACAATGAATGATGGAAACCCTTAAACAGGTGTACTGTGCATTTACTCACACTTAAAATATAGAAAAATATTGTGGGACAATATTACAACAGGCGATGCTGTGGCCTAGTGGTTAGATTGTTTGTCTATCACCAAGGCAGGCAAGGTTGATAATGGAGGAAAGTTAACCTTCGAAACGCGTCCCGGAAAAATATTTTGTAAGTGTTATTCAGTGTTATTAATTAACTCACCTTTTAAATTAAATTAAATATAAGTAAAAAATTACAATGCATTGTAAGAGACTGCAATTTTAACAGAACAGAAAATTTCCTGAATTAAACTGTAATTAAACTTAATCAGGACAATCATTCTCATTTTGTGTAGATTTTTATGGAATGATGATCAGTGCCAATATGCCATTAAAGAAATTAAATAATAAAGAGTTAAGGATTTCTTAAAAAGTATATGCAGCAGCTAATCCTGAGTTAGTTCATCCTGCATCAGTATTATGTACCCAAACTTTATGATGAAAAAATATGCAGATTAGAAACAGTGTATTAGGAAATAAAATATGGATATTGATAGATGAAACAAGGGACATTACTGGCAGACATGTAGCTAATGTAATTGTAGAAATTTGGGTTCCTAACCAGGCTGGTAAAAGATTTTTATGAACTACTGAAGTCCTTAATGAAGTAAGCTGTTCAACGATTAGAATCTTTCCCATGAATGTATGGATATTTTATAGCCCCAAAATATTCAATATGACAATGTTCACCTGTTTCTAATAGATGCTGTTCCGTGTATTGTTAAGGCAGTCAAATTACTACGAAAAGGGTACACAAACATGATTCATGTTATGTCTAATGCTCACGGAGTATGATCTATTCATGCTTTATACAAAGAAGTACATGTACTCTTAAAAAATCTCATGTGTTGCACTCACATGACTTTCTCTACTCTTGTACTAACCATTCTTACAAACTCTTATTCCTATATCTTCTTCGTGTTGGTTGAGATAAACATTTGTACAAATTATCTTATTGCTTATTTCCTTGTAGGTACAAGGGGACTATGGGAATGCAGTAGGCTTTGTGCGATAGTCAAATCTTTTAAGGCTTTGAGATCCTGTTCTCTTTGCATGCTTAACATATACAAAAATGAACAACGATGTTCCATTTCACAAAAATTTAAGTTTTCCAAAACTGACACAAATAACAAGGAATATCTCCAAAATGGTTCACTCTACAAAAAAATTTATTCAGACATAAATTATGTGCTTTAGCAAGATCTACATATTTTGTAGAGCAAGATTTTGTCTATCTCTTAAGGTTTACGAGTTATTTAAAAGTCGTCCAGAGTAAATAGGACTGCATAGGCTATAGCCAGAAAATTCAAAATATACATTTCATTTGCTTTAAAAATATTTCAAACATATGGCAATTTAATCAAAATCATTAGTTATTTTCAAGAAAATCAAAATTTTTGAAAAATTTTCTAGGTAAAGAGTAGTTTAGGGTGGAGCAATTTTCTTCAAAATCTTTGTGTCGCATCCCTGAAAGACATTAAACTCAAGTACCAACTTTGGTTTTTAACCGACTTTTCATTTTTGAGTTATGCTGTCCACAGACTGACTGGCTGACTGACATAGACTGACTGACACAGACAGATAGACAGACAGACAGACAGACAGACAGACAGACAGACAGACAGACAGACAGACAAACAGACACACACACACACACAGACCTTTTATTAAAAATGCTTTTTTTGGATTCATGGGGTCTCAAAACATATTTCTGGTGAAAGCTTGACACCAAATTTTTGGGTGGAATACAATACTTTCTCTTACTTACCAGCAGAGAAAGTAAACATGTTCACCAAGGTCCCTTTTAGATGACGGACATTCAGCCAAATGACACTTACCCCCACAGCCAGTATTAATAAGATGGGGTATTTGGTCCATTACTATGAAATACAATTATGCGTAACTAACACATTCAATAGTGAAGAAGCATTGTCCATTACAAATGCAAGATCATTGATATCAGAACAACTTCTGCAAGAACTGTGATTAATTCAAACCAATTTCAGGCATTTGCCTCAAACCATAACACAACTTGAATGGTCTGGAATAGAGCTGTCTTAAAGCATAAAAATAACTTACAAAGTGTCAAGCACATCTGCTCAGGCAGGTCACGGTCCTATTACTGGACAGGTTAAAGAAAAACTGTGGTTTATCATGATACAAAAAAATGATGAAAAATGAAGAAATATCAGTCAGTAATCCTATCTTGTGTTATTCTCATGCACCATAACATCCTCTGATACTGAAAGAAGTTTCTTGCACCACAAAAACATACATAGTTTCATACATGCATTTCAACAAATAACAAAACTGTTATAGTGCTCCACTTTTCACGGCGTGTTGACTGTATGCTTTGAACATGGCACAAGAACCAGTTCTGCTTTCATCTGTCACTGTGTTTGGGCTGCTGTACACACAAAGCATGCACAACTTCATACTTTGGTAGCTCACTTACTAAGCTTAGATATAACTACAGGAGAGTTTGTACACAGCTTCCTGTGCACCCATTTACTACTTTTGTTGTGGAAGGAATATAAAAATCTCCCAATTCATTGACAAAAGCATCTTTTAACATCAGGAGATAACGTAGAAAAATCTAATGCATTTTCTAGCAATGCTTTATTAGTGCATTAAGTTCATACTTTACAAATTTTTTTTCGTATTTGATTCACCTCTTAAATAATTTTGTACATTAGGTTTAACAGAAGTAATTATGCTTTTCTTCAGGTGCAGAGATTGCCGACTTTGTGCATGCAAGATGCATCATGGAAAGCACATAAGCATCCAGCCACTGAAGAACAAGAAACACATACTCAATTTCAGAATTTATATGAAGAGGTATGCACTTTTCTTTAAATACTGGAAGTTAATGAAATTTATTAAGAGCAAAGCCTGTCAATTAATATAACTAAATACTTGCTTTTTAAATTTCTGAGAGCATGTTTTAGAAGCTAATTTGCTCTATTATCCACCAGACATCAGTTCAGGTCCAACCAGTACATGAGTATACTGATACAGGATATGTCAAAAATAATTATTTTACATATTATATTATATAAAGCTAAAAAAAGCTTAGTTAGAAAAAATACTTGTACAATATAGTTAATATTAATAGTTCAAATAAATCATTAAATATATACAAGGTATTAAAACAAGAAATATAACATAAGTAAATTGTACCTGAGGATATTTATTAAAGCTACATAGACTTTCACGGCTGGCGTCTAAATTGTAGAATGAAGTATCTTCAGGAAAGCAAGGTAAGCCAATCAGGAGAGACCAGCAGCATAAGAGAGATAGAACCCCCTCCACCAGCCACCACGCCTCTGCACGCCCTGGGCCAATCAGCGCATATCGTGCATGGTATAAATGGAGCACCACAGACAGTCGACACATCAGTCGCAGTGATACCTTCTACGAGGAGACTTCGACAACGCCACTGAGGATGTTTACCGCAGTTGTAAACGAAACGTCTGGAAGACAGATCTCCAGCAGACCACGGCATAATAGCCCGGAAGATACTTCATTCTACAATTTACGATATTTATTAAATATCAAATATTTATCTATGCACACGCCTATCACCTAGGGGGGCCGGGTTTGATCCCAAGGACCTGCATGTGGTATTTGTGCAGCATCAGGGTGACTTTTCTCTGGTTTCCCCCGCCACTCATTCCACCAATTGCTCCATATCACCCATCCAATCACCCATTTTGCCTGCATTTCATATCATCCTCTTCCTCACTCTCATACCTGGTGCTTGGCTGACCAACCGCTTCCAGGTCTTCACTCTGTCTGGTCCATAGGTTCCTGTGTTCCCTGACAGACGTCTGACTCTAGACACTGACTTGTAAGTTCTACATAAGGGGAGGGTAATCACTTCCTCACTCTCACACTTGCAGGTGTTCACTTTGTCTGGTACATAGGTTCCTGTGTTCCCTGACAGACGTCTGACTCTAGACACTGACTTGTAAGTCCTACATAAGGGGAGGGTAATCACTTCCTCACTCTCATACTTGCAGGTGTTCACTTTGTCTGGTACATAGGTTCCTGTGTTCCCTAACAGACGTCTGACTCTAGACACTGACTTGTAAGTCCTAGGGGGTGTAAGTCCTACATAAGGGAAGTGTAATCACTTCCTCACTCTCATACTTGCAGGTGTTTACTTTGTGTGGTACATAGTTTCCTGTGTTCCAGTGGCGGCTCGTGCCTTACAAAATAGGTGAAGATGTTCACTTAAGCATGCTGAAAATACAATGCAAAGCCGGTGTACCACGGTCCAACATTTTGTACCAAACTTTTTTATCCAATGAAGCTATACACAAAAGAAACTGTCTGCCACACTATGATTCATTTTGGTCCAATACATATGACAGTTCGCGTAGTAAGTGAGAGAAATAAACATGGCGGATGCAAATATATACAGTTTTGTTTTAAAATCAAATTTAAACAGTGACCCAAACAATGTACAAAAACTACCTGAGGAGCTTGTTCTTGATTCTTTTTTGAAGTCCATTCAAATGTCTTGACATAACACTCGCTCCATCGTAACATTGTGCAACTAATTTACGTTCATAATTAAGTTATTTAAGAACACCATGCAGCAAAAGGAACAATGTTTCCGCGGACTTATCAACACTCACATCATGAAATCCGAAAAATTGTTCAACCAATGTGCTCTCTGTATTCACGTATCTTACAATGATAGAGCACTGAGACTATTGACAAATATCTGTAGTGTCGTCAACTTCAACAGAAAAAAAAATCTGAGACATTAATTTCAGGTTTGTAAGTATTCCAAAATACATCCAATCACCTCATTTTGTATAGATTTAGAATCACCGCTGAATATACTTTTAATTTTATTAAAGTGGTTTTGGATTTCTAATGGAGTTTGAGTACACAAGCTCCTTGAAATTTCTCAGACTTCGCGAAAGCGCACTCTCATCATGACCTCAGAATGCAAGCTCTTGTTTACCTAAATACAATGTTGGTTTAATGATAAACTACAGGAAAAGCCTGTTTAATGTTACATTTCCATTGAAATACACATGAAAAAGTCCGCTGTTTTCCTGAAGAGCGTCAGCCATTGTGTTTCTATTTTTTTTTTTTTTCAAAAGCGTTTGGTTGTAATTTACTTTTAAATGCCCCGCCGAATCATTGTGCTTGTGAAGGGGATGGGTTATATTAATGAAATCTGTGAATCTATCTTTGTCCCACACATTACTCTTTTTGCTAAAAAATAAACAAGGCCAACAGAATAGCGATTGCAAACTACGGCTACTGCATAACCAAAAATAGTTATCGAGCCAAGAGCTTTTGAATTTAATGTTATAAGTCTGCCTTATTTTCTTATCCTCTCTTTTAAGGGCTACATCAATGATATCAGTGGGCCGCCCAAAGTTTAAAACATCCTTCTTGTCTTCATCTTTCCACATGGAAAATGGGGTTTCTAGCAAATTGCAAACTATATGGTTCACTGGATTCATAACAAAAGTTACATTCCGTAATTTAAATATTAAAAGCACTGGAGTCTAGCAAACTCGTAAATTATACCTACCGTTCACAGTTATCTAAAATACCACGTTTTAAGTTTACCACCAGCTCTTCCTCGAGGTAAACAAATACTATCTTCTAAGCACGCGAAAACAGAACCCATCCCCTCTACCGTGTTCTGTGCCTCTACCCAAGTGAAAATATTTCTTGTTTGCCTGAAACATGTGCATGCCCGTGTTATTTCCCCATAGTACGTTGTTTCGTGATGTCATGTTGCCATGGCAACTAAGCTGTTTAGTGCAGCAGTTTCTACCGTAATCCTGACTGTTGCACTTGTCCTTGGAACCGATCTGAAGGTGCATTCCCACCAATTTTCCCTGCCGGCTGCCAGCCTGTAAGTTCCAAACAAAAGAAGGGTTGGTCACTGACCCTGCTATGGCTCCTAGCAGTTGAAATTTGTGACTAAACTGTTAGAATGACAGTAATTATGCCAACATTAACAAAAATAGAATACTGCTATTTTCAGGTGAAAACCTCTTCACCTGCTTCACCTGAATAACTGCCACTGCTGTGTTCCCTGACAGATGTCTGACTCCAGACACTGACTTTTAAGTCCCAGGGGGTGTAAGTCCTACATAAGGGGAGAGTAATCAGGAAAAGAAGAAGAAGAATATTCATCTGCAGTATGGAAACACTGTACTTGCAAAAATATTCACAATCGATTTAAATTTATTAAGACTTGTAGTATTTAAATGGTATTAAGAAGAGTGAATTATGACATCTCTCTTGTACATCCCCTGGAGATAAATGTTATTCCCTAGATTTTTTTGATTCCGCTCTGACCAACCAATGGTTTGGGAGCCTCACCTCTGACTTACGGATGCTTCGGGTGTCTTGCTTCCAAATTACTGTTTCTTCATGTGACACTACACTGACTTGTTACTTCATGTAGTACAACACTGACTTGTTCACTTTCCTTTCCTTGCCACTGACTTACAGACACTTTCCTTTCCTTGCCTCCAACTTACAGACACTTTCCTTTGCTTGCCACTGATTTACCCATGCTTGTGTTTAAAAACTGTAGGGATATATCATCAAACTATGGACAGTGTCAGGTATTTCAGCTAGTAACAAAGAAACACAAGGCTGTTGGACAAGTGCAACCTAAGTCTAAATGTTGTAGTGATAAATCCTCAAATCACGGACAACGTCGGATATTTCAGTTAGTAACAAAGAAACACAAGGCTATTGGACAAATACAATCTAAGTCTAAATGTTGTACTGATAAATCATAAAACCACGGATAACGTTGGGTATTTCAGTTAGTAACAAAGGAACACAAGACTATTGGACAAGTACAATCTAAGTCTAAATGTTGTAGGGATATATTATCAGACAACGGACAACTTTGGGTATTTCAGTTAGTAACAAAGGAACACAAGACTATTGGACAAGTACAATCTAAGTCTAAATGTTGTAGGGATATATTATCAGACAACGGACAACTTTGGGTATTTCAGTTAGTAACAAAGGAAAACAAGGCTATTGTACAAGTACAACATAAGTCTAAATGTTACAGGGATAAATCATCAAACTAGAATGCCAGGTATTTCTGCTATATAAAATTTATCCTGAAAAAGCTATTGAAGACTGGCAAGAGAAATGTAAAACGATGGGAACACCACAAGATGATTTAACAGTGTATTGCTTCCAATTTGCAGATCAACTAATAGTGGCTCAAGAATTTGAAGATATAGAATACCTTACAAGAAAATTAATACAAAAATATAGTTTATGGGGTTTAAAAATAAATGTGGATAAATTCAAATATATGACCATAGGAGATGTTCCTCAATATTAGAAGAAGATTTAGGGACAATTAAACATACGGAAGAATATAAATATTTGGCAATTAGATTATAATGGATGGAAAACTAGAAAAAGAGTGCTATACCTGCATTAAATGGAATACTATGGGACAAGCATATTTTCAAAGAAACAAAAAAAAAATGTAATACTATGATTAGAAGCATTATGACCTATGGAGCTGATGTGTGAACTTTGAATTTACAACTAAAAAAAAGATTGCTTACTGCAGAAATGGATTACTAGAGATACTCTGCCATTAATATCCAGAAAATGAAAAATTCACATATGAAAGAAATGATGCAGATTCAATTCTCAATTTTAGATTTTATCAAGGAGAAGTTTAAATGGTATGGACATGTTAGGAGAATGGAAGATGGAAGACTTCCAAAGTTAATCATGGATCGGGAACTGCAGGGAAGGAGGAAGAAGGGAAGACCACCTATTACGTGGATCCAAGGAATCAACGAGGCCAAGAGGGAGTGGGAAATAGAAGATATATGGATGAACAGACAGGAATGGAAAAATGTGTTAAATCAAATTGTTAAAGGCTGTGAATTTGGGTTGCTGGAAAAATGTTTATTCATTGTAAAACCAGTTTAATAAAAACAAAAGCACAAGATTATTGGGCAAATTCAACTTAAGTCTAAAAGTTGTTGGGATATATCATCAAGGCTACGCTGAATATTTCAGCTAGTAACAAGTTTTCAACAATAGTGTTTACTGAATCGTGTACATCACTTTGCTCAGAATCAGTATTGTGATCACCTTCTTCACATAAACGGCTTATAAAATTCTGTATATGAGTGTGCCTACTACTTTTACACATATTCTTTATTTCAGCATACATTCTTTTACCTCAGACAGTTGTTAGTAATGCCTTCACCGTATGCTACACTCTGAGAATTATGTTTACATGGAATGCAAACCCATATAACCCAAAATGGTTGGCATTACTGGTTTTAAAATGTAACTGTATGATAATAAAAGATGTATGTCTGTAGTTTAACCACAGTGACTAGTGTAACTGTGTTAATATGATGAAAAAACTGTGGAACTTGGATAATTTGAAGTTGAAGGGACAAGAAAAAAATGTGAAATATCCAAAATTTTGAATTGCAAAAGTTGGTCTAAAACTGACATTTTAGCAATACAGTTACATACAGGGTTCTTCATTTAAAACTTAACGGGCACACAGCATTTTGCCTGTGCACAATTGTGTGTGCCATAGCCAACTTTGCTCCTACATAAACTCCATGCATAACACTCTTACCTTATAGAAGATGCTGGAAATGTCATCCACCCTCGGCTAAACAAGCATTATATCGGGAGAACACATTCTGATTAAGTTGGGCCACTGTAATGTTTCCCATTTCATTTGTAACACTTTGTTTTAGTTCTTCCAATGTATGAGGATTTGACTTGTAAACTTTGTCTTTCAGGTTACTACTCCACACACTGTTAGTTCGGGGGAGCGAGAGGGGAGGGTATACACCAGCACTAAACTCTTCAAACACTTCCCTAATTTTATTCATGGACTCCTCTGCTATATGGGCAGTAGCAGAATCTTGTAGAAACCATCCATATGATTTTTCTTGTTCTGTCAATTCATGATAAAATGGGGTCAAAATGTCATTTTGGTACCTTTCTGTATTTACAGTCTGCTTGTAGAATGTTGGACTGATTGTGTGTCTAGCGCTAATAGCACACCAAACTCCAACTCTCCGATCATAATGAGGGATTTCTTGAACGGGTTGTGGATTTTCAGAGGCCCAGTACCGACTGTTTTGAATGTTGACACAACCATTTGGAACCACGCCTCGTCAGAAAAGAACAGATGCTATGGATCAATTAAATCATCATTCACTGATGAAAGAAACCATTCACAATAACGCATTTGTGATACTAGGTCGCCTTGTTTTAAAGCATGGACACTTGTACACTTATTCACTTTATTTTTAGACAAATCCTCAAACATTTGAAGAGCTAAAACAAAATATTAGAAATGAAATCTGAAACATTACAGGGGCTCAACTTAATCATGTGAACCAGAATGTGTTCTCCCGATATAATGCTTGTTTAGCCTCGCCAGGGTGGATGACATTTCCAGCATCTTCTATTCGGCAAGGGTGTTATACATGCTTTATGCGGAGAGTTTATTTAAGAGCAAAGCTGGCTGTGGCACACCGAATCACACACAGGCAAAATGCTGTGCGCCCGTTAGGTTTTTTATGTATATCCATCAGAATTTCCCAGCTGTCTCACTATTTTGTCTCTTTCCATTTTCACTTGAGGCACTGCTTAAAATGTTCTCCTTATTGTTCAGATAAGTTGAGAAAGTGTTTGGTGGTATCCCATATTCTTCTGTGATTTCAACTTCTTGAATGGTGGCAGCCTTTGCCACAAAAGTTAGTCTTGTACTGGTTTACTAAGAGAAGTAGTAGCATTGATTTGCAACACAGGAAGCTCAAGGCTCACATGTTGAGCAGGTATAGAAGCTCAAGGCTTGCAGTTAGGAAAGCTATTCCTATCGTCGCATTCCAACAAAACAAAAACTCTAGAGTGATGGCTTACACATGGACAAAGTTATATTAAATTCTGTGTTTACATAAATTTTCAACTGACATTTCGGAAGAACTTTGAATAAGAGAAATGAGATTTGAATTGTATGAAAATTTTTTACATTGCTTTAACACAAAATTCAAGGACCAAGAAAAATCTCCTAATTAATGGTGATTTTAAATTGTTGAAGTTCCACTGTATTGAGAAACTGATGTGGGGGATAGAGTACCCCGTGCACCTGCTCCTGTGAAAAAAGTAGGCATGCTTGCTCTTGGGTAAATGGCTTTATTATTGAAAATACAACCTTATCATATCTAGGGTGCCATTAATAAATGCAATACAAAGCTGCAATGTATGACATGTATTTTGAGTTTTCTTGAAGTTAACTAACTGAAGGTTTAAATTCTGTGCTTTTATTACAGATTGAGAAACAAAATATTCTAAGAAGGCAATGCAGTAAAGCTGTAGCTGTTTGCAAGTCACTTAAGGAATTCAGCTCATCTCCGGAGTACTTGGAGGCAGCGAGACTTTTATTGCTTTTTAGTAAGAGAGAACAGCTCATGTTACCTACACTAATATATCAAAGAGGGGCAATGGGGCAGAGAGGGAAGAGGAAGAAAGTTACTCTTGAAATGTACTCTGCTAGATATGTTGTTGTTAGCTAATGTTGGATTTCTGACAATGAAGTCATTAATCCTCTTGCTCTCCAATATTTTTCACTGATGGAGGGGGCATTAGAAGTGGCCGGGCATAGTAAAAACAGCAGTTGCAACCTTCAGGTTGATTACAGGACATGATTGTCTGGCAAAACATTTAAACAGAATTGGGATATATTCTTCACCACTCTGTCCTCTATGTGATCTGCAAGAGGAAATGGATCGAGACCACCTTCAAATATGCTCGGCCACTCTGCTAGATATAGGGTAGTCTATAAAAACTTCTCAACATTTTGATAATTTTAAATATTATTCTGTTACAGATATTCGGTATTCTGTTATAGATAAGTACTCTCAAAAGAATGTTTGGAAAATAGAATTTTATAATGCTTTGGTTTAATAAATAAAAATTATTAGCTGTGAAAAATAAGCTTGTACACAATTTTTATAGTTTTTATAGAACTTCATAATTCAGCAACTGGTGAATATTAAAATTACAGAAAAGTCATTCCAACTATTTTTTTCTGTATTCTCAGTTTATTTACAACATTCAGATTGCATATTTGCAGGAGTAGGTTTCCAGGAAATGCAACGTGTTCTGTACAACACGTGTAATGAACCATGTGGAAGCACATGAGCAATGTGCATACCCTGCCTTCGGTTTCCTGGTGTACTTTTCTATACACATTCCTGTTCAAAATTCTGCTTGTTGCACTCTGATGCATACAGAAGTATGAAATTAACCTTCAATGCCAAACAATGATATATGATATATATGATATACGATATAATATAATATATGATATGATATGATATGATATATATGATATGATATATGATTTATTGAGTACTAGAAACAAATACATATTGGGCTACCCCTGAACTGGGTCCTGGCCCTTTTGCTAACAGGGCAGCCCTTCATCACAATTGCATATTTTACATGTGTTTATCCCTTTTAATAGTTACTGCTTTTTCATTTAATTTCTATGCTGCACTAGATTTTTCATATTTGCCAAATTTTTGTCCCTCTCTGTAAATTATTACACTCATTTCTGTTTCAAATTATTATTGTTTCACCATCTGTATACACTTAACCACCACTTTCAATGCTTCTCACTTACACATCACCCCATTTGCATCCCCTTTCCCTATTGCTAATTATTTAACTTCACTACCAGCTTTCTGTTTTCCAGCCATATCACATCTGTTCACATCTATTCCTATACTTCTCACGACACCTTCTATTTCTTCCTTCCTACAATTTATCCATACAAGCCATATTTATACCTTGATATGTTCCTACATCTCGATATCCCCTGCCTAAATGTCGCTGCTTTTCAAAACGCTTGAGTCCCCACACTTGTTTCACACTGATTTTCCATGATCCCTTGTATCCCCACTTTTTTTGCTCATTTTCTTGATTACCTCAATTCCCATACTTGTTCCACTCTGTACTCGGCGTAATGCAATTACATTTTATTTTCTTCTTTGCTCCACCGACTGCCATTTCTGAGATTTCCCCCTCTTCTCTACCATTTACGTTGTTCATCACTTCCCCTCCGTCAAGGCACACTTCATTTACTCCACATACATTCTGGACATTCATTCTGAATACTGATGTCAGCTTTTTAAGTCTACTCCATCAACAACTTTCGTATGCTCTATGTCTTGGGTCTTCCTTATGCTGCTTCTCTGCACAGCCACTTGCCCATCAATCCACGTTTGCCATTTCGTATAAATGCATCTCTAATGACCTAGCTGTCAACGGGCCCTTAAACCCCTAACCCTTTGTATAAATGCATTGAAACCTTGTCTTCTCGCTGTCCTCCTTTCTTCAATCAGCTTCCTCCTTTGTTCTATTTGTTCATAAGAAAGATCCTTATTAATATATATATAAATGTTCTCCTTAACTTTTTTGTTTCTTTCAATACTTCCATTACCAATTCTGTATTGCTAAATTTTGCCAATATATTCCTTTTGCCTTCTAATTTCCTAATTCTAAATGCATCCTGCAGTTCAAAGCCTCTCATATTTATCCCTAACCTCTTCATTAACAATTCTTGTATTTCTTGAAATGCTCCAATTTCTTTTCTTTCTTCTATCCCAGAAATTATTAAGTTGTATCTTGTCATGAAGTCTTCCATACTTTCCATACTTCTTTCCATTTTTTCCATCTTAGTTTCTACCTTCTCCAATTCCTTAGTTTTAATCTCAACTCTATATTATCCCATTTACTCCATTCTTGCTTAAATCTCATTGCCAAACCATTATTTCTTATAACTTCTCCCATCTGCTTTGCGGCTGCCATGTCACTTAGTTCCTTTTTCCTCACTTCTGCGGGAACAACTGTACCACACATCCGTTCTGCTCCATTGCTAGTTTGGTACTCACTTAGCTTCAAATGTCATTATCTTTAACAAGCAAGCTGCACTTCTCTACATTACATCCACTGTGCACGCACATCATTTGATGTGACTGACGTGAGGCAAGCTGCTGTTTTAATGCTTGGCATGATATGCTAACAATGCTTATTCATAGCAAATTGTTGGAAATATACTCCACAACAAGCATTACACCAATTGGATTAGTATATAGGTGATAGAAAAAGTTAACTAAGGAAAACTGGCGGGGTATGTAACACAGCACCCACATCCATTGACGCTATGCTTCTAGTGTATGCATGTATTGCTGGTCTACTAACTGTGCTATGTATGAACATAAATTGCATCCTTCGTCAGCTTAGAAACTCAACGAGCTCTTCTTCACTGTTGCACTACAGAACTTTTGTATTTTTAATTATTGTAATTAATGTGAATTATATCTTCTTCTGTAGATAAGAGCAACTGCATCATTTTTAACATTAACATTTATGCCATATAGGTCAGAAGCAAGAAGCTGCAGAGCAAGAAATCTGTCATCTAAAAAATGCTCCTCTTGAAAACTCTTCAGCAGTTATGGGGACATTATATGTTGAAAGCATCTCATTTGTACTCAGTGAGCATTTCTTGAGGAATAGTCTTTGTGGTAAGTTATCATATAATGTTTTGGTGTTTAGAAACTGCAAGTTATAGAAATACTGAAACATATTGAGGTAGAATTTCCTCTAATATTGTATAATACTGTTAAGAGCAATAGCAGTAGAAAACATCTTGTTCTTCTGCTGTATAGAAAATCATTAATATAGTAAAACTTAAGAGGTTACCTCTTAAACTTTGCCCACACACAGCTTGTGTGTTTAAAAACACCAACAGTAAGTTTGTTGGCATAAATAAATAATAATTACCAAATAGTAAAACTTGTTCAACACGGAACTGATATACTCCTAAATTTTCTCTATTTTGGTGAGGTTTTCATGTTATTTGAGGTTTTGGATTGCTTTCCTATGCTGATTTTCCAAGTTACAGGTGAACCTATTTTATATGTAACTCAGTTATAAGTAATTTGTATCTGTTGTTGTTCACCAATGGCACTGCTGCATAATTTTCCCCCTGACTTCCTAATATAAAGTCTGAAGGTTGTCACTTTTAAGGCCTTTGCACTTGATGAGATGCTGTTTGTTCAGGATGACCTCTTCTTCACGGAGAGCGCACGTGGGTATAGGTAGGCAGCGTATCTTGTAATTTGTATTTATATGTAAAATATTGCCAGGACCTAGACCTACAAAACTTTACGTAATTTATATTTATATATAAATGTTTGTAGGTTATCTGGTGTTTACCATTGAGCAGCAGTTTTGTCTTTCAGTTCTCAGTTTGTTTTAATCAGCCATGAAGAACAGGAAAAAGAAGTGGTACACACTAGATGAGAAAGCAAAATTCATACCACAGGTGGAACTTAATACACTCAAAACCAAAACCAAAACCAAAATTTCTTCAGACTTAAGAATTGCTTATACCATGCTATGTACAGTCATCAGTAACAAAATGAGTTTATGCACTTAATGGAAGAAAAGTGAAACAAGCAAAATTAACTGACTTCTTTAAAGGAGTTCAATATAATGTTTTCTTCATACATATTTTTGTTTTTAAAATTTTACATATGTAGGTCCACTATATTACTTTTTCTTTAAACAAAATATGATGCCTCATCAAAATCTCATTTGTAAGTAATTGTGAGTTAGAAGTAATCTTCCCTCTTCCCTTTGATATACACATAAATCAGATTCAACTGTAATTGCAATTGCTATGCCAGCAGTTTATATAAAATGCATCTTATTAACCCTTTCAGTCCCGGTGTCCATTATAATGGACATAAGCATTTTTTGCCTACTTTTAATACTTTTAACAGTTTTTTCTGCTATATTTTTGTTATACTGTTCATCACCAATTAAACATATGTATTTGAGATGTTCTGGATTGTACAAAATTCTTTTTTTTTTACGATTTACATTGTAGTGTTTTTTTAAAGAAAAGAAGCAAAATCCATGCAACTGCAGTCAGATGATACCCCATCATCTACGCGTGCCACAACACCGATTATTTTACGTGGGCCCTCCCCGTCCTTTACCACAGGCACATTTTACTGTGGTTGCTGAGACTCGAACTCACAACCTCAGGCTTTGAGTACATGGCCAGTGCACTACGTGTCGCTTTAACGATCATGGCTATTCAAGTCAGTGGGCTGGAGGGGTTCCAGACCACCTAATCTAAACCGGTTTCGAATTAGAGGAAGAACGGCATAAGTAGCAAAATAATTCGGGACTGAAAGGGTTAAAAAGTACTCGCTCTTTTTTACATCTGCTTTATGAAACATGAAAAACTCAATAAATAAAATGTCAGTATTATTGTGACAAACCAACAAAATCAGTCCAATTACTTTTCTATCACTTTATTTTTCTTTTAAATTTTTGTACAAATACACAGTTCTCTTTTACTGATGTTAACACAATCTACGGTCTTTTCTGATATTATGACTCACAACTGTTTTCTTTTCTTAGCCTTGACTCAGTCTTTTCACTGTCTTTCTTCACTTTCTCAGTCTCTCATACTCTAACTCTGACAATACAATCACTCAGCACTTGTTAAAGCTTCTTCACAGTGCGACGACACACGCACAGCTGTCTTGCTCTCACTGACCGACATGTCTAACTGTAACTCTCTCTTTGTTGTTTCCTCACCTCCTTATATAGTGGAGATGATGTCACATTGACCTTTCTCGACTTCCACAAACATGGCCATGTTACACTGTTCATAGTTGAAAAGAAATGAGAGCAGAAGAAGGGGAAACAAAAGTTTCACCTCAATGCAAACATCTAGTACAAAATAAAAAAGAGAATAATTAAAAAAAATATATAAATATGACTTTAGGTATATTGAATTAATACTCATCTATTATTTACAAAATCATTTATGATGCTGTGTATTTTTTAACTGGAGTCGATATTATCAGACTACTGAACAAGTTCATAATTTGGGTAACTCCCTTTCTCCAGCTTGATTACCATTCTATTCAATGAATGCAGTCACTCTTAGTTTAAAACTTACTGTACAAATTCTGTATTTCCACGTACTGGTGTCTCACAAAGTACTCCTTTGAATAACTATAAAAATAAACAGGCATATACAATTGAAGAATAAGATGTTTGACTTGGCATAGATATCAAATAGTTCACATCCGTTGCCACTCCATTTGCTTATTGTTTAGTCACGTCTGCTAATTCCTGTGCTTTTGGTACCTGCTTGAACCAATCAGATTCATTGATGAGCTAGCCACCATCTTAGCAGTTGGTAAACTGTTGGCATTGACAATGAGGAACATATTACAACATAGCATCCTCTCTCCCATAAACCTAACAGGTTGCAACGGCACTACATTATTTTAGAGTATCTCTGTGAACACTTGGAATATTAATGCAAAGATTATGCAGTGAAATGCTTAAGTCCTGATTGCTTGTCTATAAATCAAGGTGTGGCCATCATGCAATGACAATGATTATGCTATGAAATATGATTTATACTCCCTTTGATACAGTGTTTTATTGGACATTTTATCTCAAAATTTCACTAACACATTACATTTCTAGGTAGGCACTGAAACAATTCATACAGTAAACTGAATGAATAACAAGCTACATGCAATGTTCTTTTGGTTTACATGTAGTTTTACTTTCTCTACTACATATACTAGGGGAACAACGTAGTCTGCCTCCACATGGTGTTCCCTGGGTAATGCTAAATGGAGTACGACACAGGCATGCTTCCTAAGACAAAAGAGAAAATAAAAGAAGAGCACTTCTCAGTACTATTTTGGAATGCCGGCGGAATGAATCTAGGTAAAAAAATTATGATGGACAACCTTTTAAGAGACAATGACGCAGGTGTATTCATCATAGCTGAAGCAAATATATGAGCAGATCAACAACAGGAAAAATCGTATAATTCCCAAAATACAACACAAATATATTAGAAAAACATAGACAGATAGCAAGTGGCATACTTGCTGGCAGCAAACAATACATAAATAGAAAATGTGAAATTGTAAATAATACCTCTGAAATAATAACAGCTTAGAAACAAAAACATTAATTTGAAATCTATGGTATCTACAGCCCACCCAATAACCATCTCAACCTGAACATAATAGATATTGACAATAAAGCAATCATAATTGGTGATCTCAATGAACATTCTCTAAGATGAGGTTATGGTGACAACAATAAATCGGGTGAAACTATTGAAAAATTTGTAGACTCCAACTTAATGAAAATATTGCATAGGGTTGAAGACCCAAAAGCCTACATACACTACTCAGGATAGTCAACCAATCAGATATCGCTATCATATCAACTTATGTAGAAGATAAAACTACAGAAAAAGTAATGGAAGATAGTGGTAGTGGACATAGAGCCACAATAACAAAAACAGATCTCAACCATCAATCATCTAAACCAGAGGGAAAAATAAAACCTAAATGGAATTTCAAAAAGGCACACTGGGAAGAATAGAAAACAACAATAAACAAGCTTCTCAAAGAAATCAAACTGGAACAAAATGTAAACAAAGTAGTGAAAGAATTGAATGCCAAAATCCTAACAGCTGCAAAGCAACGTATCCCAAGAGGGAAAATTCACAAATAAAAACCTTTCTGTAATGAACAGTTAGCACAACTGAAATCAAAATGGGATTAAACCAGAGAAAAAGCAGAAAGGACACAAGACAAAACAGACGTTATAGAATAGCAAAAAGCAAACACAGTTAAAATAGGATATAAAACTGTCAAAAAAACAGAGCTTTAAAGAATTCATAACATACAAGTAGGAATGTTTGATGACAATGTAGTAATATGGACTTCAGAAAAGAATATATCTGGGAAACAAACAACTACAAGCAACAATGGAGAATGCAATCATAACCCTAGGAAAGTGGGCTAATAACAATATGGAAATAAATACAAGAAAAACTTAATATCGACTGTTCACAATGCAGCATAAAACAGAAAATATATGCCTGCAAATCAACAACAAAAAACTACAAGAAGTGATTACAACAACATATCTAGGGATAGAATTAGATCAAAACTTATGAATGAAAGAATATGTAAACAATGTAACAAATAAGATCAACAAAAAGAACATTTTAAAATGCCTAGCAGGAATAAAATGGGATGGAAACATGGACCTCCTTAATAATACACATACATAAAACCCAACCTACTACGAGTATATGGAGGAGAACTGCTAGCAACAGTAAACAGGAGGCTCAAAAGCAAACTAGAAACTGAACAAAATAATTCATTAAGGATAATAACAACAGCAGTAAAAACAACACCAATTGCAGCACTACAAAGCTTCACAAAATACATGGCCATAGAATTGGAACACAAACTGAAAGCTATTACCCTAGCACAAAAACTGCAAGCCAATGGACACACAAACACACACAACAAACACTATAAGCAATCTAACAACTCAAATAAGCTTCATAAGATATATTAGTTGCTCAAAGCACAAGAACATAATTACAACAAATATAATAGCAACAGAGGCAATGAGTCCAATGGAATATATTGACATACAATATCAGAATGACCTGATATATACAATACACAAACAAAACAATATATCAGTTGAAATGAAAACCATATCAATAGCCACAGAAAATGAAAGACATCCAGAAAAAGAATGGCTCCAAATATATACAGATGGATCCCTCATCAATAAAAAAGACACTGGTGCAGGAGTATATTGTAAACACTGTGCACAGTATCTAACATAGATGAAACTTTAAATCATTATGATGGAGAATTAACAGCTATAACAGCAGCACCACAAAACATCCTATACAGACCATACATAAAACAAAAAATAGTCATCTTATCAGATTCAAAATCAGCCATAGATGGGATAGTAAATTACAACAACAATAAAACAAGAAATATCAAAGAAATAAGAAGCCTAAGTAAAGCAGTTGAAACAAAAAATGTCACTCTACAATGGGTCCCAGCTCATGTTGAACTTTTAGGCAATGAATATGCAGATCAATTAGCAAAGGAAGGTGTAATACAAAATATAAAACCTGTATGACCAATAGAAACAAACAAAAATTTAAACATTAAGCAATATTTAAGCATGCACACACACATACGTATATATGTTTGTGTGAACAGCATAGCTCAAAAACAAAGTCTGTTAAAAACCAAAGTTGGTATTTAAGTTTAATATCTTTCAAGGATGTGACACATAGATTACGAAGAAAATTCCATCACCCTAAACTACGCTTTACATAAAAAAATGTTTCAAAAATTTTGATTTTTTGAGAAATTGCTCTGATGATTTTGATTAAAATTCCATACATTTAAGATATTTTTATGGCAAAAAAACGTATATTTTGAATTTTTTTGCTATAGCCTATGTAGTCCTGTTTACTTGCATAACTGGTAAACTATAAGAGATTGACCAAATCTTGCTGTACAAGAAATGAAGAGCTCGTTAAAACACACAAGTTATGTCAAAATTAATTTTTTTGTGGAATGAGCCATTTCTGAGATATTCCTTGTTATTTGTGTGAGTTTTGCAATACTTATACTTTCCTCAAATGGAAGGTCATTCACTTTTTTATCTCTTGGCCATGTAAAGAGAATGGAATTTCAAAGCCTTCATATAGCAACCAGCTTTAAAAGATTTGACTATCGCACAAAATCTACTGTATTCCCATATTCCCCTTGTACCTATAAGGAAATAAGCAATAAGATAATTTGTACAAATGTTTATCTCAATTGACACGAAGAAGATATAGGAATAAGAGTTTGTAAGAATGGTTAGTACAAGAGTAGAGAAAGTCATGTGAATGCAACTCATATTTTTTTAGTAAATTCTACAATAAAACCTACTATATAAAGTGTGTTTTAATATAAAAACACCTCCCAACTCCAAGTCATGAGCTGCCACTGTACATATTACAATGTAACCCTAAAATATGTTAGGTGTTGTGTAAAGAACATTTTACTTCCATTTTGTTTTGTTTTAATTTTCAGAAAACCATGAGTATTGGTTTGTGTGTGTTGGTGTGCACAATACAAATGTTGCTGCTACTCATGCATCAAGAGACATTGAAGAAGGCAAAATCTGCTTCACTCAGTCTCTTTGCTTCAACAAGCTGCTTCACTCATTCTCAATAAAACTCATGTTGTTCTACATGAGACTGAAAAAGAACAAATTTTCTCATGAAGAAAAATATCATCTGCTAAAGGTATACATACGTACACAGAAGTTAATTTCTACTTTCTCTCTTGATTACCTATAGTAAGAGGAATATTGTACTGTCTGTTCACCAGCCCATGGTCTTAGGGGAATGAAGGGGAGAAGAGAGACATTCCACATACTGTAACTCAAGTTTTTTAAACTTCAGTGCAAACATTGTTCTGCTGCTTATGCTGCCAGCTTATCTCCAATGTTATTTGCACTTTGTTTACTTGCTGCTAATTTCTCTCAATTTCACTTATAAAATTGTTTAAGTCACTAGTTTTATGTTGGAAGTAATAAAATAAGTAGCATAGAAATAGATAAACTCCTGCCTAGGAGAAGTGTGAAATCTGCTATGACGTGATTGCAGAACAAATGGATTCAGAGTGACAGTTCTATGTGTAAAACATATCTTTATAGGATGATTGAATAAAACCTAAAGAGGTTCTTAAAGTAGATAGATTTTTGGTTTTATTGGGTCACATTGCTGTGAGCTCAATCCCACAGAACTAGCTTGGACCAAGGTAAAATGAATAGTTATATAAATGTAAGAGATGACTTCTTACAGGAATTGCACGATATAACACTCGCATATACCACAGAATGGCAAGGTTTTATAAACATATAGATAATTTAGAAAATGATATTGGGGAAAAGATGCAAGTAGTTGAAAATATTGTTTATGTTTTATAAGCTAAATATATTGCATGAACTGAAAATAACATTTAAATTCAGCTACTTTGAGCGACTTGTTTGCTTTAATCTAATGTGAATACATATTCCAAGGCTGGTACTACTATATTAATCATGACCAGAAGCTTTGACCCAGCTTCAGATATTGCTGTGTACCTGGAATTGTTTACTGACATACTGACTTGCTGCATTCCTACCAAGGACTGTGAGCTGGTAAACAAGCTGTACTCCCCACAACAATTAATTACTTTTATTAATGCTAAGCTGCATACATGTGAATGTGACTGGTGTTCACACACAGACAGACAGACAGACAGATGCACACAGACACGCACACAGATAGACACATGCAGACTCACAGAGACAAACACAAACAGATAGACAGACAGACAGACAGACAGACAGACAGACAGACAGACAGACAGGCAGACAGACAGAGACACATAGGCAGACAGACACACATGAACCTTTTTCTAAAAATGTTTTTGTTTTGGATTCAGGGGGCCTCAAAGCATTTATCTCTGGTATAATCTTAACATCAAATCTTTTGGGTGGAATATAATACATCCTCTACTTACTATATGTAGTAGAGAAAATAAAAATGAGTACAGAAAGCCATATAAATGCAGCACATTAGATTTTAGATTAAAAGTTTGGTTACTACAGCATTATGTGTTTTGTATTGACTGTTTTCTTATGTGTATGAAATTATGTTATAGGAAAAGAAGCATCACAAGTTTCCAATGGCCTTGAGACGGAGCAGAAATAGTTTGTGTCTTAATGGAGAACGTGCTTTAGACATACAGAACACTTTGGGATTTAAACTAATTGCCACTAAAACACTGAATGTGTCTAATTTTGAAAAGGCCTTCCATGTAGATACGGTAATTTAACTTTCTTTTTAACTGTATTATTCTTATTTAAGAATTATAATATATAACAGACCTAAGGTTTTAAAATAGGATTAAGTGGTAAAGTGAGTCACATTGTAAGAATATTATCATTGTGATATAATTTTATTGTTACTTTCACTACTCCATATATATAGAAGATGCAGCATTCCACTCAAAAATTCTACACCAAGCTTCCACTGAAAATACATGTTTTAAGGCCCCTCAGTACCACAAACATACATTTATGCAATACTAGCATTAAAACAGCATATTATGATGGCATAAATGGTGTGAAATTACCCTATTTCTGGCAATGAATGAATGAAACAATTACCATGGTAACAATACAGTAATGACATCATAACATGTGCCTATAAGAAAACCTGAAAATGCCAGCAATGTGGTTTTTATTAGTCAAACTAACACACTTTTCATTTCTCCATCCACAAAACTTTTCATATTCTTTTTCATAAACATATTTTGATTTTTCTGAAATTAATAAACTCTCAGCACTCTTGGTTTCATTGAAAATGTGAAGTGGAATACAATCCATATTTTCAGTAGTTTTATCATTACCTTCTATTTTACCCTACAGGTGTTGAAGCAAATGAAACAACCGCCATATTACCATCTGTATGTAACACGCGTATAATCTTTTCATTGTGACACTTTCCCTCACACACTAAACATACACTCGTCTCACAATCAGTCACATTATACACTATAATCGTTCCACCGTTAGATCCGCACTTGATGTAAATACAAGCCATCAACAATGAACTCGCAATATGCCGAAACCAAAGCACACCATAAAATATAGTACCTTAAATATCGGCGATTAACTGTGAGTTTTCAAGATGTACGATAACCCTGGTAAAGAATACTTAAATGTAACGTGGTATTTCTAAAATTCCTGAGTAAATATCGTTCTGTTGCAACATAAACACGAGGTATGCGTCCACGTGGTGTTTGTTTTGTGTTAGTCGCAGGTGATAACATCAGGTTACCGCGGAATGATACAAGGGGCGGATCTAAGGCTGGATGGGGTATAGTTATATAAATAAGTATTTTAGAAAAAGGACCATGTGTGCATGTACATATGTGGGAGAGTATAACTTGAAAACAAAAAGTTCAATAAAATAGACTTTTTTCCATCTGTATTACCAACTGCTGAAACCAAAACAAATTTGTTGACAAAATCAATCAGTGATATTTCAAAATTCATTACATGATCCTAATTCTTCATAAGTCTGCCATCTCTGTTGTAATTGTTGGGGTGTAATTTGATGTGGATGGTCTCATTGATGAGTCTGTCCCAGTAATTTGCATGATAGACATTTTTCAATGCAATAGGTACTTGTGAATGTAATCTTGTGCTGGATAAAATTGTGATTTCTTTTTCTATATTCTATTTAATAGGTAGAGATCCCAAATATAATTGAAGGAAATATGTATCTACAGCTTTATATGGATGTTGCATTGAATATCAGACACACTGGTTTCCTAGATATTATGGTGGAGCACAAGGATGTTCCCTTTTGGGAAAGATATTGGTGTCGACTTTCAGGATATATTTTCTCATACTGGAAATATCCATCTGATGAAGATATTAAGGTAATGTAGCTTATATATCCTTAAGGGCAGCCATAAGAATAGGAAAATTATCTATGTGGCTTATAAATAGATTCCTGTTGACAGCATCTTAAATATTAAAATACAATTCCTAGTTTCCCTGAGGGAAGAATAAAATAGAGAACGGAAGGGGAGTAAGCAATGCAAATTGCTGAGTTAAAATAAGTCATGAACAATATTAAATCATAATTGGTAGACTTAGGCTGAATCCAATCAAAATAGGAATTATATTGTTGTTTTAATACTCTCCATCAAGTGATAACTGAACCTATTTATTAGCTCAGGCAGTATCCATTACCTCTGATTGTAGGGTAATAATAATGATGATGGAATGAGAGGACTTACAGATTTTACAATGGATCCTGAATCAAGTTAGACCTTGGGTATACAGGGTGATTCAAATCTATGTTTACAAATTTCGGGGATAGATTCCCTACAGAAGCTGCCCATGAAGAGCCCTCCATGCTGTACTTTGAGATGTATCAGATGCCACAGCCAATTACCTTGAACTGATACCTGAATCATCGTCAACGCTTGGTCCGACATATGAGCAACTCTTAGTCTTGCTCCATCAAAAGCTTGTGCTCCAATGGTTCCTGACTCAGATTGCGACGATAAACAGCAGCAAAGTTTGGATGACTCCTGTTATCATTTTGGAAATGCCATCTGATACAGTTGTTTAGCCTTGCATCCATTACCATTTGCACTGCCATACATAAAAATCTGATGTGTTGCACTCACATGACTTTCTCTACTCTTGTACTAACCGTTCTTAGAAACTTATATTCCTATATCTTCATGTTAGTTGAGATAAACATTTGTACAAGTTATCTTATTGCTTATTTCCTTGTAGGTGTAAGGGGAATATTAGAATATAGTAGGCTTTGTGCTTTGAGATTCCGTTCTCTTTGCACACACAACATATAAAAAACTGAACAATGTTCCATTTCACGAAAGTAGTTTTCTGAAACTCACGCACATAACAAGGAATATCTCTGAAATGGTTCAATCTACAAGAAAATTTATTTGGACATAAATTGTGTATTTTAGCAAGATCTATATTTTTTGTATAGTATGATTTGGTCTATCTCTAACGGTTTACCAGTTATGCAAAAGTCGTCCAGTCCAATACTTGTGGACTACAGGGGCTATAGCCAGAAAATTCAAAATATACATTTCATTTTTCATCAAAATATCTCAACCATATGACATTTTAATCAAAATTGTTAGAGCCATTTTCAAGAAATACAAATTTTTGAAAAATTTTCCATGTAAAGGATAGTTTAGGATGGGCCTATTTTCTTCAAAATCTACGTGTCGCATCCTTGAAAGACATTAAACTTAAATACCAACTTTGGTTTTTAACTGACTTTTCGTTTTTGAGTTATGCTGTCCACAGACTGATAGACAGACACACACACACATGGACCTTTTTCTAAAATTTTTTTTCTTTTGGATTCAGAGGGTCTCAAAACATATATTTGTGGTGAAATCTCGACATCAAATTTTTGGGTGGAATACAATACTTCTTCAACTTACCAATAGAGAAAGTAAAATAATGTCTGTCTGCTCATGAAATGAATATCCTGCTATGATTGAATGAAACACTTGCAGTTAACTCAAACAACATTGAAACATTCAAGACAAATGACAACTGTAAACGTGTCTCCATGGCAACACTTTGTCTCATGTAGGACACAATGGGTCCAATGGGTCCAATGGGTCTTCTATGAATGAACGTATAAATGAAGTTGTGAGATTGGACCTGGAACACCGTTGAATGTAAACTGTCGTTAATAACGAGAAAACAAAAGATTATGGGACATATGTTCATCGGAATTTTTTTCTTCTTTTGATATCAGGAATCCATACTCAAAGTTTGTAAATGTATTTCTGAATCACTCTGTAGGAGGAGACAAATATAAACTGTTCTTTAGCCAGACAATGCTGAGCAGGCCTGTAGTGTGGGTGTTGAAGGTCATTGTATTATACAAGGGGGGGCTGCTTGGTGAGGTGTTTCTCCCCCTCCCTCCTCAGTAAACCCATGAGTGAGCAAGAGGTTTCCATTATCTGTTGCACAATGCATTATAATAAAGCTTTTAATGCAATTTTAATGACACAGTTTGGGGACACTGCACTTTCTCAGGTACCAGGTCTTTTTGGGTCACCAAGTGTAAGGGTGAGCAAGAAAAATGAAGAAAATTATAGACCTGATTGATGCCCAAGGACAAGTCTCACCGTGCAGTTTGTGACCTTGTGGAAGGTGACCAATGGTTGATCATTGATGAATTTCTTCAGAAATGGGTATTGAGCATGGGAGTACTCTTACCATTATGATAGAGCATGTTGGCTTTAAAAACTCTGTCCAGATGGTTCCTGAGATGGTTGATCAGAAATCAGAAGATTCTGTGAGACACTTTTGAACACTCTTGAACACACTCTCTATGGCCCACATTTGTCCCCCTGTGATTCTTTTTTTGTGTACAACTTTGAAAGAAGCATTTAGAGGGGGACTATTTCAGAAGAACCAAGAAGTTGAAGATGGCATGTGCAACTGGTTGATGACACAACCTAAAAGTTTCTTTGAAGAAAGTATCTACAAACTTCCAAAACTGTGGAGAAAATGTATAGTGTACAAGAGACTAAGTTGAGAAAAGTTAGAAATGATCTTGATGGAGATGGAGCTATTGGCGAAGATTGGCAAGCAACAGGTTAGCATAAAGAAAGGCACAGAAGAATTTGGCGGGAAGATGGAAGACCTCTGCCAACACATTGACATCATGCAGGACGTTGGGGAACTTCTTAGCACCCTGAAAGGCAGAGTTGATGGCAGCATCAAGGAACTGAATGCCAGGTGTGGACAGGGTAGTGCTGCTGACGTAAGTTATGCCTGTAGCTACAGTTATGCCCATAGTAACAGTTACGCCCATCTTGTAGAAGGGAAGTGTATGGCACAATGGAGATAAAGAGCCAGCTCAGGGACATCTGCAAGGATTTGCTTGTGGAGTGTGTTGGGTACATAGCCAACCAGGCAATGAAGGAAAGCCTACGAGCAAGTGAGAAACAAGTAAGTATTGACTTGGCATGGGGCACAAAGGAACCGTTGGATGCTGTGTGTCGTGGTAGAAGAGTGGATGACATCATGATGGATGGCAGAATACAGGGGAAGCTGCCCCTGGGTACTAGTGGACATGAGTGCAGCCATGGCCGTGATCTGACCTGACAGGGCAGAGGTTGTGGTTGGGTTCACCAGGGACAAGTGGCTGTGAAGTTGCACCAGGAAGGTCAGTGGGCCATAGTGTTTAATGGCTGCTTTTACTACTGGTGGCACTGCAGGACCTGTGGGCTGTTTTCATGTAGTGTGCAGGATGGCCCATCGATGAACTTAGGTGAAGGGCAACCAACAAAGACCTGTCGCAACAGGCAAGTCTGCCACAGAGGTTTCAAGCAGGATGGTAGACATCCTTCTACATGGACCAAGGGACCATTCCCAACAATGCTTCATGGGAAAGAGGTTTGTTGGCTTAGTCTACTGCATCCCGAGGTTGATTTTTGGCACCTGGTCTTTGGGAGATTTTCTTGCTAGCTCTGCTGAATAAGCTCAGCTTAAAGAATCTCCCAGAGACTGGATGCCAAAAGCCTCAAAATCTGGGATCTACAGGATCAACTACAGGATTGTGATAGAGAATACATCAGTAAAACACGAACATCCATACCAAAGAACACATCCAGAACATTAAATATAAACAGACATGCAAATCAGTCAACATGCTTTTGGGAAATCCACTACGAAATAGACACAAATTCTGAACTATTAAAAGAAGTGAACAACCTGCTAGAACTTGTCATGTAGAAGATTTTCATTCGAAAACAAAATCACATAATTATGAACTATGAAATCCTGGCTCCTGATATCTATACCAAGTTCATCATTCTATCTACCACAGACCAGAGGGAACAAGAGAACAATGCCACCAGTCAAGTTACAGCAGATGATGAAAGCAAGAGCTTTCAAAACATCTCCTATTAAATTGCAGTGTAAGTAAAGTAAACATGTCCAAAATTTGACAACATAATATTCATATATTACAACTTACATTCACTATATAAAAATTCAAAAAACTTAATCGAATGTCGTACATTTTCATACTTACTCTGTTAATTATCTACACCAAGCAGAGGTAGTATTGCATTTCACCCAAAAATTTAATGACAAAATTTTACCAGAAATACATGTTTTGAGATTACCTGAGCTCAAATGAAATGATTTACTGCAGATGATGGAAATAGAAATATGATAGACAGAGGCTATGAGAGGGAAAACATGGGATAGCATACAAAAAAACTGGACAGTCAATAGCAAAACACCAAGAAAGGAGGCAGTAGTTCTATTTCAGCTCGATTGCTTGGCCCAACATCTTCACAGAGTAGGAATCCTGAACTCAGACAACTGCACACTCTGCAATAGCACAGACTACATGAATAGGCACCATCTCCTACTCTGCAACTAAACCAAGCAAGAGAGAAACCATTGAAAGATGATGATTTACTATTGAGTTGTTTAATAAAATACTGCTCCATCTATGGACACATGCTCTCGTAGGACTATGAACTGATACATGCACCACACAGACACTAGATGGCAGTTGTGAATAGTGCTTGTTTGTTAAGTAGAGAAAGCTATGCACAAGATGGAAGGGTGAGTGAGTGAGTGAGTGAGTGAGTGAGTGAGTGATTAGGGTTTAAGGGCCCGTCAATAGCTAAGTTATTAGAGCCCCACAAGATGGAAGGTGACTATCATGAACAAAGATGAACTGCATTGTTTTTGTGGAAGGAAGGAGTCAAAAAAAGTATAAAAAAGATGTGTACACATTGGGACTTGAAAGATCCAGAATTCTTGACTGTTGGAAATGGAGAATAAAGATCCAGATGACTCACTATCATACACCTGAGAAGAAAGTCTTTGTTGGATAACATGAAGGTCACACTGTAAGGTAAGATTTGGGCAACAATAAGGAATTGCAGGCAGCTGTCCATGAGCGGATGTGTAGCGCACCCAAGCAATGGTTCCATGAGGCAATAATGAAGTTCCCAGCAAGGTGGCAGCAGCATATTGTCATTGAATCATTTTTATTAATAAATAAGATATATAAAGCTATTATTGTAAATCATTTCTGAACATCCCTCGTAATTTCGCCAGGTCCTGCCATATAGAGAGATTTGCAGTTAGTAGCTCCTAACCCATAAAGAAATTATCATCGTCGTCATCATCGTTTTAATGGATATAGAAAAGGATGTAATCAAAGTGAAAGACTAATGGTTTGGGCATGTAACCTGAATGGAAGATTGCTAAAATGATGATAAAATATGGACATCCTGTGTACGATGTATTGCTGTTATTATGTATAAATTATTTTGTTTGCTGTAGTAAATCTACAGCATTATAGAAATTCCTAAAATAAAAAAAAATTAATTTTTTTTGTAAATCGTTTCAAGCCAACTATGAACCATGTTAAACAATCCCTGCATTTATATTCATTTCTTCTTTTCTTTTTCCTTTCTATCTTTCCAATATTTCTTCATCCTGTTAATGTGATTTTTTCTTCTTTCTTCTGTTCCAATTGTAGTTGTTTTCTTATATATTTTTTTTTCAACTGGAAACCTTCAAAATTTTGTATTCACTTTAGCTTTTATCTATCCTGTATTATTTCTTCTGTTAATTCCATTTAATTCTAGTATTTCCTTATTCCTTGCATCCATTAGTTACTATTTAATAAACTTCCTGAAAGCATCAAATCTGCTCAACGGAATTCCTTTAAGAACAAGTTAAAGAACTATTTGATAAGTAAAAGCCTGTATAGAATTGAAGAATTTGTAGATAGAGCTTAGTGTAAGTGATATTTCATACATGCACAAATAAATATGTTGTTGTTGTTAGCTAATGCTGGATTTTTGACAATGAAGTCATTAATCCTCTTGCTCTCCAATATTGAAGAGAGCAATAGCAGTAATAGTAACCGCTTTTTAGAGAGCACCATATTTTTATGTTTTGGCGGTCAATCGCTCTCTCACAACCCCCAGAATGTCTGGAGGACCACACCTGTCGTTGGTTTACTGGTCTCACCGACCTGATCGGGAGAATTATCAAAATAAATTCACCGACCATATCCTCTGATCACCAATCAGAGGACGTAATACATGCCATGACAGGTCAGCATGTTAGGGGTTAATATTTAATAGAGAAGTGGAGAGGTTGGAAAAATAAAGACTCCCTAGCCCTCAGGAACCCTAATAGCATCGGGGTCGGAAGAGAACAAGAGATGACCAAGGTAAGGTCAGATAGAAAAGTTACAGTGAGGAGCAAAACACCAGTAAGTGGAAGTAATGTTCTGCTCAGCTTGGGTACCTTGTGGTCGCTATCCACATATCCCCTAGACACCAGTAAGTGGAAGTAATGTTCTGCTCAGCTTGGGTACCTTGTGGTCGCTATCCACATATCCCCTAGACACCAGTAAGTGGAAGTAATGTTCTGCTCAGCTTGGGTACCTTGTGGCCACTATCCACATATCCCCTAGACATCAGTAAGTGGAAGCAATGTTCTGCTCAGCTTGGGTACCTTGTGGTCGCTATTCACATATCCCCTAGACACCAGTAAGTGGAAGTAATGTTCTGCTCAGCTTGGGTACCTTGTGGTCACTATCCACATATCCCCTAGACATCAGTAAGTGGAAGTGATGTTCTGCTCAGCTTGGGTACCTTGTGGTTGCTATTCACATATCCCCTAGACGGAGACCCCTGAGTAATCAAATGTAAAGTGCAAGGTCTGAAACAACAAAATATTTGAACAGTGCAGGTACAAATAAATATAGAAGCAGTGCTAGCGTAAATGATCTTGGACTCTTGCAAATAACTGTAGATTGTGCATAGTGTAAGCAATCTCATACATTTGTAAATAATAAATATATACTCATTTGAAATGTAAATACTTAATTAAGAATTACTATTTTCATAAAAAATCAAGACTAATCTGTGGGTAAATTAGAAACTATGATACCGAAATTTAGATTTCAAATCGAATGGGCTTGATAAAGACACGTTTTAATTTAATTGCCAGATGTGAGATTTGCGATAAGTGTTGAGTAATAACATATGTAGATAATAGAGTAGGAAGTGTTGTAAGGTGAGCAAGATATGAGTAAATAATAGTCGTTAAATTTGTAGGATAAACGCATTATTGGTTTGAAATTAACGAGTCATGACGTCATACTACATAGTTTAAATTCACGTGTGAAATTCAGGTCTGCCAATCTTAAAAGTTGCGCGATATGTTTAATAAAATATAAAGAAAACATCGTTTAATCATAAAAAGGTAACTAGATATTCGGAATTCAAAAAAGAACATGTTATAATAGAAAGGGACATTTATAAATTGGGAAAAGGAATAAAATAGCATTTTGGATACGAGGCTTTCTTTTGGATGACGTCATAAAATTTAAAATCAGAGAGAACGTTTTCTTAGCGTGGGGACGCCAGAAAGCGTCACTACTCACCCCAGACTGGTGCTGCACGTTGTGGTGTACACACGTGAGTGCGATTCCTCTGCGTATAGAAAGTCGGCATAACTCCCGAAAGTGTATAAGAAGTAATAAACAATATACAAAAGTTTTTCTGGGGTAATCTATAACACCTACGCATACCTGAGATAAAGAAAGAGATCTCATACTGAACTCTACCGACTGAGCGAACCACATCAAAGGGCGACACAACGACACAACGTGACCACCAAACGACATTCTGCCACAACTATTGGTAAAGTGAATTCTGACGAAGCCTGAAACATATAAATATATATCTATGTAACCTGATATATCCAACAACATGTATATGTTCTAAAAGGATGAATAATAAAAAAAAGGATTCTTTATGTGCCCCATGTTGCTTGACCATTCTTACTTTCATAAGTCTATTATTATCCATTCTCATTAAATGCCTGAACTATCTTACTCTTCTTTTCCTGATTGTATCTAAAATCTTTTCACATTCTTTACTTTTATACAGGTCTTCATTTTTCCTGAGTCTAAACTCCCTTTTTCATTTTGAATTGGACTCAAGATTTTCCTTAAAAGTTTTCTTTCCTTCCTTTCTAATGCTTCTATTTGTCCTATTTTGAAGTAAAACATACACTCTGTAGCATATAGACATTCTGGTTTGATTACTGTGTTGTAGTGTCTGATTTTGGTTTTATTTAAAGTGTTTTTATTATAAATATCCTTAGTTAACTGATATGCAAATTCCATTTTTCTCAACCTTGCTTTATTTGCTTCCTTATCCAATCCATTAGTTTAAATTATTTCACCAAGATACTTGAATTTATGAAACTTATTTATTATTTATTTATTTTCTTATCCTTTGTTGCTATCATCATCATCATCATCATCATCATCATCATCATCATCATCATCATCATCATCATCATCATCATCATCATCAGCAGCAGCAGCAGCAGCAGCAGCAGCAGCAGCAGCAGCAGCATTATTGTTGTTGTTACTATTGTTGTTGTTACTGTTGTTGTTATTGTTGTTGTTACTGTTGTTACTGTTGTTATTGTTGTAATTGTTGTTACTGTTGTTGTTGTTACTATTGTTGTTATTGTTATTATTGTTGTTGTTATTGTTGTTATTGTTGTTATTGTTGCTGTTACTGAAGCAAACATTTGAATGATTGTTGACAGGGCCCAGAAGGAAATGTGGATCTTCGTACGAGCTATTCTAACAAGGTAGAGCCTGTAAAGAGGCACTTATGTGCAAGACCAAGAACTCTACTGTTGGTAACTGGGAGAGAGCCTTTACAACAAGACACTGATAGCATTTTAATAGTCTGCAAGTCGCAGTTAACACTAATTAGGTAACTCTATTTCTTTACTTAACTAACACCTATCAATTATTAAACGTGCTCCTAATTTCTTATATATTACCTATATGCTCTATACATTAGAATATATTAAGCAAAAATGTATTTAGACACTATTATTTCATTTATTTATTCCCCTAAAGAGTTACAAAAATTCAAAGGCTTCAAGACACCTTTAGTTTTTCTTGTTTTATCTTGTTTGCACAAGCTATAATGAGAATAATGTAATTTTAGAAATTATTGCAATGTGATATTACATGAGCATTGGGATAACAAAACACATCTACATTTATACAGTATTTACAATTCTCTCAGGAATGAACCAAATCTCTCACTTATTGACCAATTAAATAAAACAGTCATACTTGGGGATTTCAATGACTATTCCAAAAGATGGGGTTATGAAAAAGTGGATTCTACAGGGAAGATAATGGAGGAATTTTTGAATACCACAACCTTTGAACTGATTTATAATAAAGAAGATCCCACAACCTTCATACATTACTCTGGAGCAGGCAGTAACCCAGACCTCTTGTTAGCTACAACAGATATTGTTTCAAAGATTAAAAAACAAGTTATAGAAAATCCAAGTTCTGATTACAGAGCAGTAATTGCAGATGTAAAACTAGATAATACAAATGTCAGTCAACATCACATGAATCTGTATTGGAACCTCAAAAACACAGATTGGAATAAATATGAAACTGAACTGGAAAATAAGTTTAAAGAACAAACTCACAGTTGCATGACCAACCAGATCATATGAACAAAAATTTCTGTAAAGTCATCCTAGAAACTGCAAAAAAACATATTCCTCATGTAAGAATAAAAAATATAAAGCCGTTTTGGAATCCCCAGTTAGAAGAACTGAAAAAGCAAAGGGATATAGCTAGAAATACAGCTGAATGAACAAAACACATATCTGATACACAAATATGGCGAAAGAAATGTGCCTCACTAAAAAAGGGAATTAACACTGCTAAAATGAATCACTTTTATAATTTCTTAGAAAAAATGGATTATGGAACAGATGGTATTAAAGCCCATAAGTTCCTAAAAAATGTCAAGAACAGGAAAGAAAACAACAGCACACCTATCATGCACAACAATAAAGTATTAGTAACTGATGCAGTCATAGCCGAAACATTCAATAAATATTATGCCAATTCACATAAAATAACAAGAAATAATAAAAAGGAACATCAACAATTTAAGAAAGATTTTAAACAAAAAAGATAGAATGTGATCCTAACACTGAACATAATCTTTAAATGCAATCACTGAACATTGCAATTAATAATCTAAATAACAAAAAGTCTCCTGAACCAGATCACATACGTCCAGAGTTCATAAAAAACCTTGGAAAAACAGCAAAACAACAACTACTAAAACTCTACAATCTTTCCTGGAAAACCACTGTACGTGCCAAATGGCAAAAAGCAATAATTGTCCCACTCTTGAAGAAAGATAAAACAGCATCAGGAATAAAAAATTATAAATCAATAGCTCTTACTAGCATAATAGCAAAAGTGATGGAAAGAATGGTGTCAAACAGGTTAAATTCGTTTCTAGAATCACAAAATTTAATTTCCCCATGTCAAGCTGGATTCAGAGAGCTCCACTCTACAAATGAACGAAGTCTTACTTCTCAGTCAAGAAATCAAAGACTCCTTCAATAGAAAAGAAGATAATGTACCAGTATTTATTAGTTTCCAAAGTGCATATGATTCTATACGGAGAACAAAACTACTAAAGAAAGTAAAAAACATCTGATGTGTTGCACTCACATGACTTTCCCTACTCTTGTACTAATCATTCTTACAAACTCGTGTTCCTGTGTGTTCTTTGGGTTAGTTGAGATAAACATTTGCAAAAATTATCTTATTGCTCATTTTCTTTCACGTGCAATAGGAATATGGGAATACAGTAGGCTTTGGACAATAGTAAAATGTTTTAAAGCTTTCAAATTCCATTCTCTCTGCACGGCTAACATATAAAAAAATTAATAGCAATGTTCCATTTAACAGAAGTATAAGTTCTGCAAAATTTACACAAATAATGAGGAATATCTCCGAAATGGTTCACTCTACAAAAAAAAAAAAAAAAAAAAAAAAAGTAGACCTCTTCTACATTTTTTGTACAGTAAAATTTGGTCTATCTCTTAAGGTTTACCAGTTATTCAAAAGTCATCAGAATAAATACGACTACAGGGGCTTTAGCCAGAAAATTCAAAATATACCTTTCATTTGTCATAAAAATATCCCTAACATAAGCTTTTTTAATCAAAATCGTTAAGAGCCATTTTCAAGAAAATCAAAATTGTCTAAAAATTTTCCAATTAAACATAGTTTTGGGTGGAGCAATTTTCTTAAAAATCTTTGTGTCGCATCCTTGAAAGACATTAAATGTAAATACCAACTTTTTGTTTTTGAGTTATGCTTACCACAAACTGACACATGCACGCTTACACACACCATGCCACACACACACACCACGCAGACCATGCACGCACGCACACACACACATACACACACACACACACACTTTTCTACAATGCTTTTTTTTTTGGATTCAGGAGGCCTCAAAACATATATTTCCGTTGAAATCTCAACAGCAAATTTTTGGGTGGAATACAATAATTCCTCTACTTTACTAAACATAGTAGAGAAAGTAAAAATAGGGATACAAGGTCCAATGTTTTCATGGCTATGTCATTTCCTAACACAACGCTTTGTTGCTACCAGATATGGAAGAAATATATCTAAATATAAACAAGTAGACTGTGTTTGAGAGATAGAACTGGAACTTAAAAATTCAATGCCACAACTGGGATTTGAACCATAGACCTTCCGCTTACCGGGCGGCTGCTCTACCTCTCAATTTTGCCCACACACGGCTTGTGTGTTTAAAAACACCAACAGTAAGTTTGTTGGCATAAATAAATAATAAGTACACTGTGGCTTACCACTAGGCACAGTGCTCAGCACAACACTGAAGTGTGGAGTGTGCACTGCTTGCTCATAACAAAATATAGAAGTAGTTTTGAAAGTAAAATGAAGTTTATTAGTGTTTTATTAGAATAACATGTATTATTTTTTTTATTTGTTATTTTTTTTTTATTTATTCATTCTTAGATCAAATACATGATATTGGATATATCAAAATATACAAAATATTAACATCATTTCTTAAGTATTTTAACAAGTATAATAAGTTACACACCCAGAAGGGGTTCAAGGAAAAGTATTTACAAACTCTTCAACTGAGTAAAAACAATGTTGCAATAGCAGATGTTTCACCTTGTGCTTAAATGCAGCTTCTGAGGTGGTAAGTTTAATATTATCGGGTAACTTGTTATATAAGGTAATTCCAGAGTGTCTTACACTTTTGCTGAATGGTGAAGTATTATGTGTAACCGTGCTCAGTTTATGCCTATTTCTAGTGAGATAATTGTTTTTCAGAGTTTGTATGAAAATAAACCAAGTGTTTTCTAACAAACATCATGGCTTCTAGTATATATAGACAAGGAAGTGGCAATATATGGAGTGATTTGAATAAATTGATACAAGAATCCCTTTGTTTCTTTCCCATTATTATTCTGATGACTTGTTTTTGAATTTTAAAAATTATATTTTCTTTATCACAGTTACCCCAAAAAATCACTCCAAATTTTAATAAGCTATTGAAAAGAGCAAAGTATAGATTCCTCAAAGTGTTCAAATTTGCAATATTTTTTATAATTTTGAACATAAAACAAAGCTGGCTTAGCTTAGATGCCAGTTTTTCAACATGCATGTTCCATTTCAGGTGCTCGTCAATCCATATACCCAAGAATTTAGTAGTAAGTTTATAATGCACCAATTCATTATCTAATTTTATTCGTGGCTTATATACATTAGTATTCTGAATATGGCTGAAGGAAATGGCTACAGATTTATTGTTATTTATTATTAACCTGTTTTGTACAAACCATTCCTGCATTCTTTGGTCTAAGCTCAGTATACCGGACTTAACATCATTGTCATTTCCCATTACATCTATGGATGTGTCATCCGCAAACAGTACAACCTTATTACTGTATGAAGTTTTAATGTTTGGTATATTTTGTGGTAAGCTTCCAGTGTTTCTGTGTTAGAGAATAGCAGCAGGTTAGTTACTAATATTAGTGGCTTCATATGTTGTCCTAGTACTAGTTAGAAAATGTTTATTGCACTGCACATTTTGAAACATTACTTCTGTTGTAGTGTTTTAGAAGTGGAAATTATATGTACAGTTTTTTATGTGTGAACTGCACAAGATAAAAAATTGTTTCATTAAGTTTGGTTCCAGAGCAATCTCATTTTGTTAGGGGAGGTTTCCATCAAACTTATCCAGCATTTATACTGTGCTTAGTCCTGCTTAATCAGTAACCCTGAACATTAAAAGTTAAATTTGTGTCATTACAATCCTGTTTGGCCTTGTCCTACTAAGTCAAATGCTGAGCTCACGGACACATATGCAAAGTAGAAATGGATATCAATGCTAACATTTTTACAAAACAATTAAACCTACTGAAATGAAACTTAGCATTTTATATTTGTTATGTTGGCATCTATTAGTGAGTTATTCTGACTAAAGCAGAACCTTCCATATATATACATTAACTGTACCACATGGAACCTCAGTACTATAAAATGGGATAAATAAATACCTGGTATATAAATTTAATTTTAAAAGAGAGTAAATTTAGATACTGAGGATAAAGTTAGAGATATGTAGGTTTCAGCCTTGTCTTTTAACTAGCATACAAAATAGTGTTAAATTTAAAATAGCTACAAGAAATATCTGCAAAAGTAGTTTAATAAGCTTCCAGTAGGAATAAATGGAGTACATTAATATGCAAATTCATTATTATTAGTACATTTAACTGTGATACAAAATGCATGTGCATGCACCTACAGAAAGAAATGAAGAAACAGGATGTACAGTTTGTTTCAAATGTCGCCTATTGTAGACTATGTAAAGGGAAACCATTATGAAGTGGTGAAAGGTGAACTGTTTTAAAGGTATTTACAAAGTGTAATGAGAAATACCCAGTACTATAATTGTGTTATTCTTTATTTTATGTAATAGTGTAGAATATATCCACTCCTTTACTTACTTCTATGGCTGTAAACAAAAGCCACTAGATGGCAGTGGTGCTCCTTGCAATACAAAGTGCAGAAGTCAGAAGCTGCTTACATGGCGATAACAGTTCACATAATGTACATGATATTTCATAGAGATCTGTGAGGAACAGAGTTTTGCATTTTATTTACATTGCAACTAATGTAAGGCTGGGTAAAATATAGTTTGCTGTCAGTTGTACTGGGATTTTTGATTGTCTTCCCCTTTAGGGCTGCGTGTAAGTGACATATCCACTTCCTGTTTGACGTCATTTTGAGTAAATTTTTTACACTCACCTTCACTTAAATTGTTTTAAAAAACTGGAAACGTTTTCAAGACCATTTGGTCCCATCATCAGCCGTTGGGTGACTGATACTATCCTCTTGTTCCCTCTCTCTGCTGCCATCTGGTGTTAGGGGTGCAGAGCTTGAACACTTCATTTAAAGCTGGGATTTTTGAAGTTAATCACATTATTATTGTTTTTGATTATGTATATTTTTTCCCAAATTCTCAGTTCTATTGGCAAATTTAGAGATTTTAACAGTTTTATATTGAGGCCAATGATGTGGTTTTTATTCCATAAGTGGTGTGCCACAGCACACTTTTCAGTTTGTTTTAATTTTATGTTTCTTTAGTGTGATTTCCACTTGTGCTCTTACAAAAGTGGGGAAGGACTCAAGGTATTGCTCACAAAGAGAAACATTAGGTGATATCAGTCCCCAAAAATCACCAATATTTTAAAACACTCTGCATAATCAAAATTGTATTCCTACTCTTCTTCTTGAGTAACTAATAAGTTATATGAGTATTTGCATTCAGAATGTCACCTAAAATACACATAACGTGGGTGTTCAACATCCTCAGAAGTATATCTACCAAAAAAAGCCCTCAAAATTTAAATGTTTTATAATAACATGATGGTATTTCTTATAGGCACTTTTGGTCAGCGCCAAGTCTGCAGGAATTGGCACTATGGTGCACTCAAATCAATGATGCTCTCTCAACCTTGGAAGAATGGCACTTGTTGAAAACTGCAACCTTGAATCAACAAGTGCAAATCAGCACTACATTATAGACCTGTTTTTTAGTGATTTCAAATCAATAATTTATTGCAGTTTTATAAGTTTTAATTGGTAGAATAAATCATGCGATTATATGTATGTTTGTTTTAGAAGTAAATGAGTCGACCTACAGACACTTGTAGTTTCACTTACACTTATTTTTGTCCAGATGCATTATGAAGACCAGCGTTTTCATTCTCAACGGTTTCTCGACTGGTTGAAGAGGAAACATTTTTTGTGGTAGTGACTGTGCTGCTATCTGGGTTGCTGGATATAAACTTCATTATGTTGTCTGCTTGTGGTATATCAAAATTCATGGCTGTGTGAACATTCTTTACAATATGTATTTTCTCCCAAATTATCAGTTCTGCTGTTGTTTTTGCATGTTTTAGTAATTTAATATCCTGTTCTATGGTGTTCATCACCAGAAGTGATGGGCTATGGCTGATTTGTTGACCTGTTTGAATGTTATATTTCTAATGTGCTCCTTCAGTCGTGTTTTAAGATTTCTTTGAGTTTGGCTGATGTATACTTTTGGGCAATCCTCGCATTTTATCTGATAAACTGGATTTTGAGTTTGTTGGTATTGTGACCTTTAATGGGTGGTTTAGCAGGTAGCAGTCAATCACTTCTGGTCAACTCAGCACACCATAGAAAATGATATTAAATTACTAAAACACGCAAAACTGATAATTTGGGAGAAAATACATATTGTAAAGAATGTTCACACAGCCATGAATTTTGATATACCACAAGCAGACAACATAATGAAGTTTATATCCAGCAACCCAGATAGCAGCACAGTTACTACAACAACAAATGTTTCCTCTTCAACCGCCAGTTTTGAAACTGTTGAGAATGAAGACACTGGTCTTCGAAATGCATCCAGACAAAAATAAATGTAAGTGAAACTATAAGTGTCTATAGGTTGACTCATTTACTTCTGAAACATTGTAAAAGTTTCACTATCTATATCACTTTGTATACAGGGTAGAAGGGAAGTCATTACACTGCTTCTAATATGTGTTTCATAGAAGCATTACAAACAAAAAAGTCTAATGGTATTTTGTTCTTTGATTAGCCAATTTCGAAAAAATAAATGGTTTTTTAACCAAATTGGATACATAATTCCACAAGAATGTAAAAAGATAACAGTTTTTCACTTGTAAGTTGCATAGAGTAACTTATTTCTGACATAGCTTTGGTACCTAATAATTATGAGACATCACACAGGGTTTCGAAATACTTAATCACTTAAAAGGCATGAAGGAATGCTACAAGGAACTCCTAAAGACATGTAGTAAGTCGACAACGTTGCGTTGAGGTTGGTCAGGGAATTGAACTGGTTTGTGGAATGCCCGGCACTTTCACTTTCGCCTTAATGTTTTAGGAACTAATGCTTGTGATTGGCCTACGCCTGCAGAGTAAACACAGAAGGACAAGGCAAGATATGAGTTTGTTTTCAAGACACACTGTTATGCTGTTTATGTACTGAGCTAGGGAAAGTGATCACCCACGCAATCTACAGTGTTGCCAGCTTGTTTTTGACAAAACTAAAATATCTCCGTAGGAAATGGTCAGAGACAAAAACGTAAGATACAAAATGTGTTCCAAATACTGAGATCTATCACTAGTTTAAATGAATGTAATGACTTCCCTTCCACCCTGTATGTTAAATGGAATATGTACATCTGTTACATTTTACAAAAGGTGAGTTATTCACAAAACAAACATGTGTCCTGGAGATGTATTAGCAGGTGCTGTATATCAACAGATGGCTTCAGTATTCTGAAATTTCCTAAGAAAAGCACACTTTAAAAGTAATGGAATAAAAGTTGATATTACATCCACTTCCCTAGTGAGCATGGCTGTAATGTTACAACATGCAGACACATACAAATTAGGGATTACATTTATAAAGGTATTCAGCTGAGGTCCATAAGACCTCATTTGTTTTATTTATTAAAGAAAAAGGCACTATAAATACTTTAAATAAAAACAGGAAAGAACCTTGTAAACCACTATTTATTAAACTAAAGGTTATGACTGTCTACAATTTATTTATGTGCATATTGCTAATTTACATCAGAATGAATTTTAACAAATATTCTTTCAGGTCTGATCAACATAATTTTAACACACACTGCCATTTGCAGTGGTTTTAAATGACATTATATTTACAGTGACTCCCATAAACATTCAGTTTTGTGTAGTTTGAAACCATTGACCTGTTGTTACATTTAATTTATTTGTAAGCTTGGTCATAATAAACAAAATAAATACAACTTTTACTGCTCCAGAACATATACATAATCCCATATCAATCAAACATTCCTCTCCTTTTGTACATATTCTAAATAAAATGAATAACTGACAACTTTTATTTAAAGAAAACAATTTATACATGTGCACATAAACATTCGATTTTCACTTAATACTGTTTTTGTGTCCGTCATTACTTAGTTGGAAGGCCTTTTTGTCACAGAACAGTATTGAGATGCTTTGGCATACTGCAACTAACTTCTTTGTGTAGTTACAACTAATGTTATTCCATTCTTCGACCAGTTTTCTCTTTAGTTCCAAGGTTGAGGTAATTGGAGAAGTTCTTATCCTGTAATCTAGTTTGGCCCACAATTTTTCAATGGAATGTGTTACTGAAAGTTTATCTAAGACCGGTATCCATGGTTTCTGTAAACGGAGTGCTTCTTCCTTACGATTGAAGTTGTCTTTGTGTTTGTAGATTTCTATGGCTTCCCTTTGTATTCAGTTAACTACTATGCCCGACTACAAAGGAAATCAATAGAAATCTACAAACACAAAGACAACTTCAATCGTAAGGAAGAAGCACTCCGTTTACAGAAACCATGGATACCGGCCTTAGATAAACTTTCAGTAACACACAACAGCTGTAATAAAACCCCGCCTACACCCGGCCCACCAACTGATACGAGCCAATCACCACCTTAGTCATCGCAACAATGCCCTGCCCACCCCCACCGTATAAGAGTGCCAATGGTCATTAACGGCCATTATTTCCACATCCCTCTCTCTCTTTGCTTCCACATTTGAACTCTGACCAGTGGAGACAATGGATCGTCTTACTCTGGGGTAGTAAGGGGTAGTGATGCGCCTCCTATAGCCTCTCCTACCCAATTCCCATCCTCATCCTGCCCGTGGTGCACCCTGCTTTTAACAGATGAGGCTCTGGGGACCGAATCACAGCGGTATAACTGTTTCATCTAAAATGGAGGAAATGTCATTTACATATGTGCTGGCCTATCACAGCACAACAGCGTCCCTCAGAGGCACATGAGGGGAAGGTCGGTGGATCTAAATATCATCTATTTAGTCCTCCCGGCTTGGTCCGATGGACCCGTTGACCAACGATAGGTGTGGTCCCCCTTGCAAAATGGGGGTTTAAGTCGGGTGATGTAACTGCCACATTGTAAAACTGGTGCCCGTTAAGAAAACAGTTACATGAAAGCCATATACATGAATATGAGTCCTAAAGATAAAAAATGGATTACACTACTTTCCAATCCAGATATAATCCCCCAGAGACCAAGGAAAACAGCTGTTGCAGCCTTCCGACTATTGACAAATCATGACTCCTTGGCGGGTCATCTCTACAGAATGGGTATCTCAGCCTCACCAATATGTGTCCTGTGTAACGATCCAGCAGAAATGAACGAAGACCACTTGAAGACCTGTGAAGCATTAAGATCAGAAGAAACTACAGTTCAAAAGTATTGGAAAGCACGAATGCTAATGGCTTCATTGCCAGATGCAAGGCACTAGAAAACAACAACAACAACTCTGAAGATGCCAGGTGCAGTACTTGGCAAAACGTTGGTATTTACAATGCCTTCTAGACCACAGCCTACAAGCCTGAAAGAAATAAACATACCTAATAGTCCTCCTAATTGTTTGTGGACTGACCTGACCTTGTTCTGCTGCTCATTCACCTGTACGGAAATTAGTGGGGCAGTTAATCTTGGATTTATTTATCTTTATTTTTCTAACTATAGCATGTTCTTCTCTGACTGTTAATTTTTTTGGCTGACCTAGCGGTGCTAGCAATTCCACTCTGCCTTCATTTTTGTACCTCCTAATAATGTCACGAACAGTACTCTTGGGAATATGTAACAGTTTTGAAATTTCTGTATACTTACGACCTTTGGCATGAGTATGCAAAGTTACCTTATTTCAAATGTAGTTTCAAGCTTTTTGACCCATGTGACTGTTGTTTAATATTCAACAAAAGAAACTCAGTACTATTTGGTTGACCTATCTTTACACCAGTAAACGTTCCACCTGTTGCATAAACACAGTAGTATCAGAAGGAAGGGTGAAACCGAATGAATATGAGTAGTGACATCTGTTACTCTGAATGTAAGTAAGCATTTACTTGCCATATCAAACAACGCAGGCAAATTATTGTATATCGGCCATACTCTGGAAATTGATGAGTATTTTAAAAAATTAAATCACAGCAAACATTGTTTCAATGTACAAAAAAAGGAACCCAATGATAATTAATTCCACAAAACCGAATCATTATGGAAGTCACTGTATGTTCAGGGTCTACTTGTTTGTGAAAAGGGGACCAAAGAAAATCCAAACTCAAAACTTAATTCCTTTTATTTGTCACAAACTTATTGAGACAATATTAATGTCGACTTTTGATAATTGCACACTTAAACAGTTTGTTTTGAAGTCTCTTGATGTATGCTATTTCATATTAAGTTTTAAACTAATATTTATCTGTTACAAAAATTTTCACTCACTCCTAGTATCTGTACATAGTTGTCAAAAACAAAAGAACTCCTACAAATGAATTTGAAAAAATATAGGTAGTCAAACTGTTACAGCTGTCTCAATAAATAAACAGAAGCATGTGTTCATTACTGGCTAATAAACAGGACATTTTATTCAGTTGATTATTTTATGGACAGTGTTGTCAACATTATTATGTAATTATGTTACTTACTTTGTACAATGATTTGTCAGTTCTTATAAATTTATACCTTATGTTTTGATTATTGTGTCACCCTATTGTTTAAAAACCCAATACTTCTGCATTGAAAACAAATGACAAATATAAATATAAACTGAATAAAGAGTTAACATGTAATCTAGTGAAGAGGTGCTCCGGTACTTCCAGTTCTGTGTTACTTTCAAATCACAAAGTGGTCATAGTTATGTACAGGGCTTTCGAATTGGTTCTTCACCACTGCACAGCCTTTTGCCTGTGCGAGTTTGAAGTTGCCGCGGCCGGGTTTGTCGCTACTAACAAGCTGCACGTAAAACATGTATAAAAATCTTACCTTATAGAAAATGCCCTCCTCCGCTATACAGACACATCGGGAAAACATCCTGATTCACACGATTAAGTTGGGCCACTGTAATGTCTCTGATTTCATTTCTAATATTTTGTTTTAGTTCTTCCAATGTGTGAGGATTTTTCTGGTAAACTTCGTCTTTCAGATTACCCCACAAGTACAAATCACACACTGTTAGATCAGGGGAGCGAGAGGGCCATACACCAGCACTAATCACTCTATCTTCAAACACTTCCCTAATTTTATCCATGGAGTCCTCGGCTGTATGAGCAGTAGCAGAATCTCGTTGAAACCAACCATATGATTACTCTTCTTCTGTCAGTTCACGAAAAAATGGGGTCAAAATGTCATTTTGGTACCTCTCTTTATTTACAGTCTGGTCATAAAATATTGGACCAATTATGCATCTAGAGCTAACAGCACACCAAACTCCAACTTTCTGATCATAATGAGGGATTTCTTGAACGCGATGTGGATTTTGAGATGCCCAATACTGACTTATGAGTGTTCACATGGCCATTTAGATGAAACCACGCCTCATCTGAAAAGAACAGAGGCTGTGGATCGATTAAACCATCGTTCACTGATGAAAGAAACCATTCACAGTAACGCATTGGGATCGCCTTGTTTTAAGCACTGGACATGTGTACACATATAAAGTTTCAGTTTTCATAATTTTGTTGCTGTGTGTGCATAAGTCACTGAAACCCCCACCTGTTGTGCTAATTTTGGGAGTGATTTTGTTGGTGTATGTTCAAGGCTTGCGCCTATTTCGTCAAGTTTTTCTTCTGTTAAAACTGTACGTTTACACTTGGGTTTTTTGTTTGCCACAGAACCAGTGCTTTCGAATTTGTTCACAGTGTTATAAATTCCACCTCTGGATGGAGGGACTTCACCAGAGAACTTCTGAATATATTCTATGCCAACACGATGTGCAGACTCATATTTATAATAAGTTTTACAAATAAAAATACGCTACACCAAGGTCAGTTGCCCATCCATGGTGGCGAACAATCACTAACTGGGTGCGTGTCTATGGGGAGAAGTGGGGGTAGCATAGTGGCAGGAAGCAGGAGCATACTTTCGTGGGGACCTTTTGATGCTACAGACCCGGCTGCGGCGACTTCAAACGTGCACAGGCAAAAGGCCGTGCAGCGGTGAAGAACCGATTCGAAAGCCCTGTACTATTGTCACCAGGAGATGTACCTATGCAATACTTGTGGAAAACAATATGAGTGAGTGACCACAGCACTTGTATAGTTTCATTGAACAAAAGTGTGTTACCTCTTACCACACTTTGCCATTTTTCAAAATATACTAGAAAAGCAACGTAGGACTCATGGTTAGCAAGGTTTTTTATTCATTCATCACACAACATTTACATTGTTGAGCTAATGCTCGTGAATTGGTGACATACCAAGATTAGCATTACAAACTATGAGATAACATACATAGATACGTTCAGTATTGGACACGTCAAAATATAAACAAACATACATTTCCAGTCAAATCTTTGTGGCTAACACTTATATTTGAGATAATCCTTGATGGAATAAAAGCAGTGGTTAATTAGATGTACCACCGCCTCTGTGGCACAGTTTGTAGCACGCTTGCCTCTGGTGCGAAGGACCCAGGTTTGATCCCCTATACCAGCGTGGGGATCTTATTCCCTCTGGGAGGTCTGGCATGGGGTGCACTCAGCCTCGTTAGGTCCCATGGGGACCAATTGAGGAGCTACTTGATGGAGAAGTAGTGGCTCCAGGTTGGGAAGGCTGCATAACTGGCCGGGAGGGTTCGGGGCATTGACCACGTCCCACCCTCCAGTACTGCACCCTACCAATGACACCTGTAGTGGGCAGAGTTGGGGATGCAGGGGCTGGGCTTTAGCCCTTCATAGGCTGTTGCGCTAGGGTTTAGTTTAATTAGGTGTGCCTTGAGACATGATTTGAAATGATTTACTGGTTTTATTGCTTTGACGTAGCTTGGCAGGTTATTATACAATTTAATGCCAGAGTGTAGAATACTTTTCTGATAGAGTGAAGTATTGTGATTGGTTACGTGCAGATGTGTATTTTTTTTGGGTGTTATGTTTATGAACTCTGTTGTTCATTGCAAATGGTTTATCAACGGTGTTAATGTTTTTAAGTATAAATATAATTATTGTTTCTTGAATATAAATGTAGGGAAGTAGGATACCTAATTTTCTAAACAGAGGTCTGCAGGATGATTTCGGGCTAACACCTTCCGTGATTCTAATAATTTTTTTTTCTGTGCAACGAAAGTTGTACTAAGTGGAGACTCACCCCAGAAGAATATGACATATCTCAATGAATGAACATATGCAAAGTATGCTGCCATAACTGTTTCTCTGCTTGTGCAAGTCGTTAATATTCTAATCAGGTAGCACAGCAAACTAAGGTTGTTTTGTTTCATTGCATTAATGTGAGTGTCCCATTTCATATTACTTTGTACCCAGAGGCCAAGGCATTTGGTGCATTTAACTTTGTGTATAATTAAGGACTTGTATCTGAGGGACAGGGTGATTTTTGTTCCTGTTAGTGCGTATATCCATTGCTACAATTTCTTCTGTGTTTATAATGAGGTTATTATGTGTAAATTAATTTGTAATTTTCTCAGTGGTGTGTTGAATGGCAGTTATAAATGCTTCTTTTTGGGTTGCTTTGATCAGAACATTTATGTCATCAGCATGTAATATAGTTTTTGTAGATGGGTCATTTATTTGGAAGTTATTTACAAAAGGAAGAAATAAAATAGGACCTAATATGGAACCTTGTGGAACTCCGTATTTGACATTTAGTGGATTGGAATGATAATAGATGACCTCGGATTTGCCTTTATATTTTAATTCCACTATTTGATTTGATTACTCAGGTATGATTTTAGCCATTTATTAGCTAACCCTCTGATGCCTAGGCCCTCTAGTTTAATTAACAATTTCTGATGATCTACAGTGTCGAAAGCCTTGGTTAAGTTAAGGAAAATAAGGGATTCTGTTATAAAAGAGAAAATTGCAGTTTCATTTGACCAATTTTTCCTGAAGTCATGCTGAAATTCAGATATAGTGTGTTTCTCCAGAAAGTTTGTGTCATTTAAAGAACAGCTTTTGTAATATTTTTGAGAAAACAGATAGTAAAGCTATAGGCCGATTGCTGGACATATCGACATATCATCTCTTTTTCGTGTCATTTAAAGAACAGCTTTTCTAATATTTTGGAGAAAACAGATAGTAAAGCTATAGGCAGATTGCTGGACATATCTCTTTTTCCTTTTTTGTGCAACAGTTTGATCAGGGCTCTTTTTAAGCATATTGGAGAAGTACCTGTGCTTAGGGATGTATTGCACAAATACATTAGGGTATTCATGATTATGTACATGCACTTTTTGATGAGGAAGTCTGCTGCTCTGTCAACACCAGTGGAGTATTTTGGTTTAAGATCTCTTATAACCTGTAAAATTTCTTTATTTGTTGGGGTAAGGTATATTGATTTATGTATTGCACTTTGACTTTTCATTGTGGAGGAGGAATTGCTTACTGGCATCTTTTAGAAGATTTTCAGCTATATTACTAAAATAAGATTCAAACTACACACTACTTCATTTGGATCTACCATTTTTTTTAAATTCATGAGCTAATTAATATTGTACTCACTTTGTTGACACCTGTTTCCTTTTTAATTACCTTTCAGATTGCTTTTGTTTAATTATTTGCTTAGTTAAGAGTACTATTTGCCTGCCTGTTTGCTTCTCTAATTACTTTAGCTAAAAGTGTTCTGAGGCAATGGGACACTTGCACATCACTCTAGTGACCTAAGGGATCTCCTTATCCACGTCCTGATTGTTGGCTTGGTAAAGTAACACTCAAATCACATTCACCAGATCTAATCTCTTCAGGGACATGTTCATACTCCTGTGTAGGAGATAACGGTCAATAATGAGGAGCTGATAGCCAGTACAGAATGCTACTTGTGATTTACAACATAGTTTTGAAAGAACTTGGCAGTCATTAGTGATACTATCAGCTGTGCTCCATAGCCAATGGTCAGAATTTTGTTGAAGGTTGTTAGAAAGGGGCAATCAGCTTGGTTAGCTGCTTCATGTTTTGGCATCACAAGTGAACAAGAAGTTACTTTGTCTGTTGTACAATGCATAACTATAAAGTTTCTAACCAATGAAGTTGGATATTTTAACTCCTTTGAGAGCACAGTTTGGGGATACTACACTCTCCCAGAATTGAGTGTTTACGTAGGCCAGAAAATTCAAGGGCAGCTGAAAAATTACGGAAAATGAAGGTCATGCTCGAAGGCCAAAGTCAAGTCTCACAGATGACAATATCCGTACTGTTCAAGAGCTTATTAAAAGTGATCAGTACTGAACTGTTGAAGAAACTGCATCAGAAGTGGGTGTTAGCATTGGAAGTGCTCATACCATTATCAGTGAATATCTTGGATTTACAAAAATTAGTATTCCATGGGTTCTGAGGTTGTTAACCTGATAGCAAAAACAGGACAGGTTGGAGATCTGTGAGAGACTTCTGAATTAATTTTCGGAAGAAGGGGAGGATTTTTTAAAGCACATCATTGCATTTGATGAGACATGGGTTCATCATTACACTACAGAATCCAAAATAGTGAGCAAAGAGTGGTGAAGAAAGGATGAAGCCTGTCCAGTAAATACCAAAATCCCCCTCTCAGCTAGAAAAGTTTTTGCAACTGTGTGTTTTGACTACAGAGGAGTTTTACTCCTTGATTTTCTTCATGAACAATGTATGGTAAATGTGGGTTACTATTGCCAATTGTTAAGGTCAGCAAAAGTCATCTACTGAAACAAATGACATATGCAAATCAGAGATGTCATCCATCTCCAAGACAATGCTAAACCTCATACTGCTAATTTGACAAGGGATACATTGGAGGGCATGTGCTGGGAAATCCTTGACCATCATCCTTACAGTCCAGACTTGTCCCTCCTGGACTATCTTTTATTTGTGCCCATGAAAGAATCGTTTGGAGGAAAACAATTAGAAAACAATGAAGACCTTAAGCAGTATGTGTGCAATTAGTTGAAGACAATGTCCTCAAACTTTTTTTGAACAAGGAATACTCAAGCTTTCAAATCAATGGCCAAAATGTGTAGAGCATGAAGTTAAGTACAGAAATAGTGAAGCTGTTACTGTGTATATGTTAAATCGATGAATATATAAAAAGAATTACCATTTATATTTGAATGACCTATGCATTATGTGTCAATTATTGTTCTAAAAGGTATATTCCTAATACTTGTGCAATATAGGTTAAAAGGCATAAAAATCCATTTGAAGTGTTTTGGTAAATATGAAACATTATCCAAACCTTCATTGTACAAAATTAAATATATGCAGCTACTGTATTTTGAAATTCTCCCAGTGCCTTATAGCATAACATGGATAGCAATCTGTTTGGCGAAATTTCATCTAACTTGAGGCACCATTTGAAAAATGTTTATGCCCTTTAGCTTAGTAACAGAATGTTTATGGACAAACATTGCCTAAATCATCCTTAAAATTATTTGGTGATATTCTGATTCACCATTTATTTGTTTGTAAGAACGTGATGCATCTCACAGCCATTTTAGTTAAAACAGTATGAAATAAACTTACACATACTTATACTTAAAATGGGAACATGATTTTGACAATTTGGGTAACACTGCTGGATGGTTTGGTGACCCATGCGCTGATTGCTTTGAATAAGTAATTGAGCATATGACAACCAAAGGTATGGTTTATAGTTCTCTTTTATTTAATTATTCATCAGACACTGCTGTTATGTATAGTTTTATTTGTATTGTCAGTAAATTACAGAAATTATAAAGAATGCCTGCTTGAGCCTAAGTGCCCAATAACTCAACAAAATAATCTAATAATATAATAAACTAAACTAATAAACAGTAACAATTTTTATAGCTCACCTAAGTAATATTTCAAATGTAAATGTTTACCATGCCATGTTCACTGAGTTTTTGTTTTATATATATACACATACAGTGTGTCCCAAAATACACCAACGACGCTTAGTATGTTGTGTGGGACAGCACACTGATGAGTTTTGGAATAGGAACCCCTGTCCAGAAATGCAGTCTGGACACCGCAGAGGGTCAAAGTGTGAGAAACAGTTGTGACAATTTGTTAACATTCACTTTAGTATCTTAATACCAAGGTATGCAACCCTTTAGGCATCTGTGTACTGGGATGAACAATCTGAACATAATAACATTCCTGCAATGCACTACTTTCCTCTACACAGACTTTGGTGTGCATTCTACCACGCTACTTGTGTAATTTCCAGTACAGTAACATTTTAACAACAGTGCAACATGTACCAGTACAGAGCTTCTGAAATGGCTGACATGAGTTCCAGCACACTTTGATGTAAATGTGCGGAATCATCTCAACATTGCATATCCAAATCAATGGATTGGCAGAGCTAGACCAGTTCCATGGCCAGTACCGTTACCACATCTGATACCTCTTGACTATTTTCTGTGGAGTAGTACAAGGAGTATGGTGTGTGCCACTCCTGTACCCTCAGCAGAGGATCTAATGGCTTGAGTCCATGGAGCGATTGAAAATCTTCAAAGACAACCACACGTATTGGGCCATGTGTGTAAGGCTCAGCAATAACATAGGAGGTACACAACTCGAAGCCTGTTTGCAACGTAGACAGCTCGATGTGCTACAGTGTCCAAAACAACGTGTATTTCCTGTTCTGACAGGGGTTCCTTCTTCACAGCATACTAAGTGCTGTCTGTGTTCCTTGGGAGGGGACGTCTTGTATATATATATATATATATATATATATATATAAAACAAAATCTCAGTGAACATGGCATGGTAAACATTTACATTTGAAACATATATATATATATATATTAAAAAAAATAATAACAATAATAATAATTTATTGCACCCAATAGACTATTACATAGTATATGACATACTCTGTAATTAAAGTTAAATGTATTACAATTATTAAACATCACAGTGTCCAAAAATGTCTGTCACAATTCTTTACAAACCATACACATGTTATGCTGAAAGTCATGGGCAACCAATTATTAAAATTCAAATTGCAACAATGTAACAAAAACAACTGCAGGACTGTAATCTACAAACTTTACACCACATCTAAAGTATGATTAATTAATTAATTTCTAAAGATTAATTTAGATCATTTTTGGTCATTTAATCATGAAATGAATCCAGAAGTTAAATTATTAAAACAATTAAGTAGACCTATAGATTTATTGGTTTGGGAAAAATATTTATTTTAAAAAACAGGAACCGTGTTATGAATTTTGAAATACCTTCTATAGATAGTAATTATAGATTTTTGTTTTCAGAGATTGGTAATTAAAATGAACATCAGTAGCTATGGTTTTTGTTTTCAGAGGTTGGTAATTAAAATGAACATCAGTAGCTATGGTTTTTGTTTTCAGAGGTTGGTAATTAAAATGAACATCAGTAGCTATGGTTTTTGTTTTCAGAGATTAGTGATTAAAATGAGCATCTGTAGCTATGGCAACAAATTTGTTTGTATAGCTTGAGAATGAGTTGGAGTAAACTCGAAACATTGTCAGCGCAGCACCAAAGAACTTGCAACATTACTAAGATAAGTGAAGCTTTTAGTTTCTAATTTTGTTCTTACTTTAGATTCTTGTTGCTTCACTGTTAATAACTTCATTATTTACTTAATTTACACCACCATTTACACCATTAGCTTCTATCTTGTAACACAGGCAGTGTGACCAAACTGGTAAATATTCATGTTTTGTTTGGACAGTGTGATTACTAAAGAGGTAAAATCTGCTACTGAAATTCACCTCAGACGTCAACATACCTATGGAGATGTCTGCAGTATTAGATGAGTGAAACATTTTAAAAACGAGAAACACAAGTATCCAAGATGAGATAAGTCTCATAGCAGTTGCCCTCAAACTGCCTCCGAGAAACACACAAGCAAAGAGTGTCCTACAACATGATACACACTGCTCATGTCACTGTGGAGAAGATCAGGGCATTTATTTGGGAAACTCTTCCACATTCTCCCAACAGTCCCAACTTGACACTTTTTGACTGCCATCTTTTTGGTTCTGTTAACCTTTTAACATACCTATTATTTTACAATGTAATGGCTCTTTTTGTCACCTTTTTTATTGCTGAAATGAAATATTCTATCAAGTACTACAACAACAACAACAATAATAATGAAATTCATTTTTGAGCATACAAATGGAGATTTTAATGTCTGAATATTCCTTAGATTAAAATCATGAGTATACTCTGAATGTCTAACCTTTTTTTCCTTGCTGAAATTACATTTACAAACCAAATCTTGGACATTGAAGTACTAAAAATTGAACAGCAACAATAAATAATAAATGTTAGAACCATTGTTTATGTTTGTGGCTATGTGAAATACCCTGAAGGCCTAGTTTCGTACCACACTCTGGCACTTGCAATATCAATCTCGGATGAAACTGGTTCATCACTTTCTCCTCCTGAAGTCTCCTCATAACTATCTTCTGAACTTTTAGGCCCACTAAATTTAATATTTAACTCTTCTTCAACCTTCACTTTCACAAAGTGTGAGAAAGCAACACATAAACTGCAGGAATAGATTTTAAGAGACCTCTAGTATCAATAAAACGGGCGGAAAATTATAAATATACTGGCTGCTTCAGACACCTGTTGGCAGAAGTATACATTTAAAATTTATGCCAAAAAACTTACTGTTGGTGTTTTTAAACACGCAAGCCGTGTGTGGGCAAAGTTTGAAAGGTAGAACTGGAACTTAAAGATTCAATGCCACAACTGGGATTTGAACCACAGACCGTCTGCTTACCAGGCGGCTGCTCTAACCATTGAGCTACTGTGACAAACTGCCAGAATGGCATTGAATTCTCAAGGTCTGCATATTTAGAAAGCAATGTGTCAACATCTTTGGACAGCTGGAACAGATTTCTATTGTAAGGGAATTTTGAAACATACAGAACGATGGGAAACATGTGAAAAGAAATTGTGGCTATGTTGAAAATTGACAGAAAAGTCTGTAAATTAGCATAATATACTTGGCTTGTCTAAAAATAAATATTAAGATTTAAAAAAATTGTTGTTCACAGCTTTCAGTATGACTATCATACGTCTAATAAAATATTTAAAAATCTGCTAGTTCACAACATTTACAAATATTCATCTATATCATAAAAGGCACAATTGAGTAACTTTTTAATTGTTTAATAAACTTAGTGTCTGTTAAGGACAAATTGAAGCTAATAAATAACAGTGAAGCAACAGAATCTAAATTAAGAACAAATTAGAAACTAAAAGCTTCGCTTATCTTATTAATATTGCAAGGTGATATACTGCTGACTATAGTTTCAAGTTGCATCCAACTTCTTCTCAAAGCTATCCGAACAAGTTACCACAGTTACCGATGCAGCATACCACCTTGCAATATTAATAAGGTAAGTGGAGCTTTTAGTTCCTAATTTGTTCTTAATTTAGATTAGTGTCGGTTTTTTCCCCAAAAAACGTTTTTCTATTTCCTTCCCTTTACATGTTATCTTTAGTTCTAGTACCATGTGCTGCATTTGATTTCCTTCTGACTAAAAGAATAACTTTAAAAATATACAGTGAAACAACAGTTATATTTTTTTAATTTTTAAATGCTTCTGTAGATGAATCCTTTGATTTTAGTGAACATATAATTCTTACACATTTTTGCAATATCAGCGGCTGCTTTAAATTAGCTTAACATGATTTGTACAAGTATTTGAGTTGACCTATAGACACTTCTAGTTTCACTTAGCTTGCTTTTTATCTGGATGCATTTTGAAGACCATTGTCTTCATTATCAATGGTTTCTCGACTGGCATTTGAAGAGGAAGCATCTGCTGTGCTGCTATCTGGGTTGCTGGATGTAAACTTCAGGATGTTGTCTGCTTATGGTACTTCAAAATTCATGGCCAGGAGAACATTCTTTGTGTGCATTTTTTCCCAAATTATCAGTCCAGCTGTAGGCCTTACATGTTTTTATTATTTGATATCCTGTTTTATGGTGTGCTGAGTCGACCAGAAATGATGGCTATGCCTAATTTTTCAATTTGTTTAAGCTTTATATTCCTCATGTGCTCCTTCAGTCTTGTCTTCAGGTTCCTTTTAGTTTGGCCAATGTATGTTTTAAGGCAATCTTTGTATTTTATTTGGTACACACTGGATTTTGAAGTGGTTGGTACCATCCTTTTAATGGATGGTTTAGCAGGTTTCTCAGGTTGAATTTGTTGTACATCTTGGATGGAATGTGTATTTGCTGTATGTGTGTTGTGGGTTGGACTCACTGTTCAACGTTGTGAGGTTTTTTTTATCTGTTTTTGTCTTTTGTATGTTCTTATGAGTCTGTCCACTAGATCTGTTCTGAATCCATTTTTTTGTTGCTACTGTCTTGATGTGTTCGTGTTCCTTTATGCTGTGGAATGTAGCATGTTGAGTGACTTTGGGTTGATGTTAAGCTTGTTCTGTCAAGAAACTGTTGATAATAAACATGATGGTCTTAGAAATGCATCTGGATAAAAAGTTAAGTGAAACTAAAAGTGTCTATAGGTCAACTCAAATATTTCTACAAAATCATTCAAAAAGTTTCACTCTTTATATCACTTTATATATGTTTAGTGGAATAATTAACTTCACATGTTAAAACTTATAACTCAACAATTATACAATTTTATTACATATGTACTTTATGTTCTGTCTATACATATATAGGCCAAGAATACATCATCATCAGAAGTGCTTCTTTCTGCATTTCCAATATTATCACATTATTACATGGGAGATTATTGATTTTAAAATATGTCATGTTTGTTTTATATAGATTGTCAACCCTTTCACTGCGTTGGCCATCGCATAGACGGCGGGGCATTTAAACCTCTGTGTATTGGCCAGAACATAGACAGCAGAAGCTACTCGCTAGAATGAAGCTTTATTAGATACTGGAGGGAATCTCTGTATGCAGTTTGAGTTGAAAGAACATGTTCTGCCATCTGGTGGGATTACGAAGAAGCACTTTCAAAGAGCCAGGACCCTCTGGATAACGGACCTGACACTGGCATCCCAGTTGTACAAAAATGGCGCCGGCTGTTGGTGGTGATTTCTGAGGTGTTTCCACACGCTATCCTTCGTATTGTTTTCTATGCCTTTGAGTTATTGTTTGTTATAATAATTCCTATGTAATTTTGTCTTCATATTAGCACAGCGAGTGTTTAAAAACTTTTATCTGGGCAGTATAGGGAACGGGAATAAATCTGATAACGTGTTGACTGTGCCGTGTGCTCTCCACGTGTTTATGTTTATGTGTTCCATCTAAGACTATGGCTACATTAGCCGTATAGTATGGTTAATTTATCTGTTTGCAAGCACAATTTATGTCATGATTACAGTGGTGAGTGGTTGTTGAGGAAAAACTGTTCCAGTAGTGTATGTTATTGTTGATGTAGTATCTAACCTAAAACATCACAATGCCCCGTAACTGTTGCATTCCGGGATGCAAATTAAAAATGAGAAACTTTCAGTTAAAACAAAAGGTAAATTGCAACATAAAGCTTGTAAATTCAGTATTTAATTACTATAAATTGCAGCGTTATGTGTGTTAGTTGCCTGTGTATACATAACATGGTGAATAGTGTGAATAGTGAAAGACAATAATTTCGAGTGAACTCAATTACTGACAGCTGCAACACCAACAGTTTGTTTCATGTAAGTAGTACGCTGCTTGTATTTATACATTATCTTTTGTCTTTGTAATTTAAATGTGTAGCCATAGTTTAGAAGAAATGTGTTATGTTGCTGCATGTAAAACTATAGACTATAGCAAAGTTGCTTTACAATGCTGATTTAAGGTTATGTATTTCGTATGTTTCATTTACAGTGCTGTTTTAGGGTTATTATTTTTAATATTTCATCTGCTTTTGTGGATTCCCCCTGTCAAATGAAGTGTCATGAAGTGCTGAGTAATATATTGTTGCAAACTGAGTAATCATAAGTTTTCAGTAAAAGTAAAAGCAAAATTCCACCCTAAAGCTTTTGAATTTAGTAGGTAACTAATTATTCTAAATAGCAGCATTTGTATATCAGCCATTCAGTATATGTTTTGTGTAGGTGTATAACATTATGTACGTGGTGCAAGTGTGAAAAACAGTGTAAACAATGATTAATAATTCTGAGTCAATTCAATGTCAACATTTCTGTTTTAAGTAACATGCTGCTTGCAGTTTTGTCTATCTTCATTGTAATTTGAGTGTGTAATGTAGTTACATAATGGCATGTAAAACTGTAGATTGCACGAATGTTATTTAAGGTTATATATTTCATTGCCCATGGGTTATCGTTTAATATTAAATGTCATTCTTTTTTGTTTACTTGAGGTTATTTTTAAGACAGTGCTTTTGTGTTTAACACAGACCATATTCACAAAATAGGCGTGTTATTACACCACATTTTTATTTTACTGCGTTGAAATCGTAGCCTGTAGACGAGTTGTTTATAAGTAGTTCCCACCAAATAGGCCACCATCTTGAATCCCAGTGTCAGGTCCGGTATCTAGAAGGTCCTGAAAGAGCTCTCTGCATTATAGTGACATCTGCAGCTTAAAATACAAAGACTTGTGTATGCATTTTACACTGCAGAGAGTGGCAGGCTGGCTTAGGGATTCATGGGTGTACAAAACATGACTGGGCCTGGCAGGCAGGTGATGAATTGCTGGCCGAATTTGATGCTTTGCTGTCTGATATGTCAGATATTGATTACAGCAATGTGTTTATAGTGATGCTAGTGAAATAAGTGACAGTGAGAAAAGTGACGAAAATTATCCACCGTCAGAAGATGTGCCACACCAGTCCTATGTTTCAATGGCTAAAGAACAATTTTGTTCAACAAAATCATGGTTTTGATAACCATAATTCTGGTATCTCAGTGAATTTGGATGAAAATGCCACAGTTTTTGATGTTTTTAAATTTTTTTCTTCTTTCCAAATTATGCAGCTCAATGCTAAAGAAACTAATAGGTATGTGTGAGAAATAGTAGTTTTGAAAAATAATGGAATGAGGTAGCTCAAAGAATTGTTCTTTTTTTCAATTTTTTCTTATTCTATAGGTATAAGTCACAATCGAAACAAATTTAGTACTGTGAACTTTGGATAACTCTGATTATAAATACACTCATTTTCACTTTGATATTTCTATTTTTAGTAATATCAGTGCTCAGAATTATTAGTGATTGACAAATATTCAGTTCAAAACATTTAGTAAAATGAAATTTGGATAACCCTATTATAATTAGTTTCATTTTCACTGTGACACTTCTATGTAGTGTGAAGTTATTAGTGATTGATAATGTTACCTATTATAATTACCTATGTCTAAATTAATGAACATTGTGGACAACCCTAACTTCTGTGCGTGGCATGTGGCCTAAATTAAGCTTTTGAAATTAATGTGTTTTTGAGGAAGTGGATTATCTACATTAGTCTACGGCCTCATAGGTGAGTTTCACGATATATTCTTTTTGCATGTAATTGCATGAATAGAAAGCATTTTAAATTTTAAAAAGTCTCAGCAAGGAGGGGCTACAAGTGGAAAATATCTCAGCAGTGAAAGGGTTAACTAGTTGTTAGCAAGAAACTGGAAACTGTGCCAGAATACACATTTGTAACTAGCCATTAATGTTCACATTATAAACACTTGGACTGTACCAATACAAAAATAGTATTTTACAGTAAACAACAATCTCTCCTCTATGTGAGTACGTAGGAAGGGACTTAACAGATTAATTTAACCATGTTACTGATCACAAAGTGTATACTAGAATTATGCAACAATGAATTTCAATATTTTGTTCTCTATAAACACTGAAATGTGCCCAAAGACTTGCCAGAATTAAAACAAGGAGAAAGTTTTCAAATTCAAAATAAATTATTTTGTTGTTTAAGGACGCTGTCAATTGCCAAGATCACATGAGCATCGCTGGTGTGCCGGAATTTTGTCCCGCAGGAGTTCTTTTACCACTGACATGGAGCTATCGTCTTTAAGCACACTTAAAAACCATCGATCTGGGCCAGATTTGAACCCATGACCTAGGGATCAGTAGGCCAGCATCTAACCAACTGAGCCACCCAGACCAGCACAGTTTTCAAGACACAGTAAGTCAACAAGGGTTACTATATCTTCCCTGATCTTACTTTAGTTTGCAATATAAACAACAGAGTAACACTTCATTGAACCGCACAACTTCCTTGTCAATAGCAGTGTGTGAAAATATAGTCCCTTAACTAACATGTGAAATAGTGTTAAATTTAAAATAATCACAAGAATTATTTGTGGAAAGCTTCTAGTAAGAATAAGTTAAATGCATTAATATGTAAATTCATTATTATTAGCACATTTAACTGTGATATGAAACAGCCATAGGAGGAATGGAACATACAGTTTGTTCAAAACGGCATCTCTCATTGAGGGTACATAAAACTTTGCCAAGGGAAACCATTATGAAGTGGTGAAAAGTGAATTGTTTTAAATATATTTACACAGTGTTGTGAGAAATACTCAACACCATAATTGTGTTGTTCTTTATTTTACTTAAGAGTGTGGAACGTATCCACTTGTTCACTTGCTCCTATGGCTGTAAACAAAAGCCTGCTGGAATGCACCTTGCAATACACAGTGTGGAACATATGCACTTGTTCACTTGCTCCTATGGCTGTAAACAAAAGCCTGCTGGAATGCACCTTGCAATACACAGTGTGGAACATATGCACTTGTTCACTTGCTCCTATGGCTGTAAACAAAAGCCTGCTGGAATGCACCTTGCAGTACACAGTGTGGAACATATCCACTTGTTCACTTGCTCCTATGGCTGTAAACAAAAGCCTGCTGGAATGCACCTTGCAGTACACGTGCAAAAGCCAGAGGCTACTCACATGACAAAGTTCACATAATGCACATTTTAAGTTGTGACATATTTTTGCCAATCATAGGGACCTCAGAGGAAGACAATTTGGTACTTTGTTTACATTGCAACCTACAGTATGGCCAGGGAAGGTATAGTATATGTGTGGGATAATGGAGCGTTCCAGATGTAAGAGTGTAGCATGAAAGCAGTTCTGACAAGTCGTAGATTGTCTACTATCACATACAAGAACGGTTTGATAAGTTTGTGACATTTTAAACAAAAGAAAATATTTTTCCAAAAAATCAACTTTATAATCAACAGTCTCATTTTAACTCTATACACCTTGCTCAACACTTCTCCAATTTTTTAACCCTTCTATTTTTGAAAATCCGTAAAATAACCAGTTTGTTTCTGACATGTCTTCATTGGATGTGAATTTCTTCCAACTGACCCAATTTTAGAGGTTTGCAAAGAGGAAGAAGTAGCTTGGACCCAAATCTGCAGAATAGGGTGTATGAGGTGGCAGTTCATGGCCCAGTTCCGGCAATGTCAGACGTGTGTGCAGACACATTATCCCAGTGACAGAGAACCTTTTACTTCATGAGACAGGGTCTTTTCTTTAACAGTTCCTTAAGAAATTGTTCCAGCATTGTGGTATAATATGAATCTGTCATCATTTTTCAAGCTAGTGGATGAATATTACGCCCTGGGGAATCCATAAAGATGACTGCCATGATTTTTTCCACTGATGAAACTGTTTTCGCTTCTTGTCAAAGGAAATCCATTGCTTGGATTGTTGTTTTGTCTGAGGCTGAGAGAATTGCATCCAGGTTTCATCATCAACTGCCATTATAGCTCAGTTGGATTATGCTGGGAAGACAGTTCCACTTGTCAACTGTGAGCAGTTGGGGCAGCTTCCTCATGTGTACGGTCTTTGCTCTTCCTTCACAATATCCTCAACTTTGCTCACCATTTCTTCTGTTGTGGCATCAACTGGCTGTCCTGTGCACTTGGCTTCTTGCGTGCTCAAATGGGCACACTGAAATTCTGTGAACCATGCCATGTGATGCAGCAGAATTACTGTAATAATTTTTCAGCATTTCTTCCATTTCCTTTATTGTCTTACCATGCAAAAAATGCTTTTTGCAAATACAAAATTGACTCTTCTCCATTTTCTATGAAGCAATACAAAACTAGAGCTCTTACAGGCTCCCAACGATGCTCTAAGAAACAGATAACACTGAATTTCTGGAATTATACACAGAATAGGTGTACAACTTTGGCGCCAACAAGAAACCTATGATTTGTGCATGCTTTCTTGTCAAAGCCACAGACTTACCAAACTGCTCTTGTATATAAGCAGTACAGTATGTCCTCCCTTTAGCACAACTTCACTTTCTCCACGCTCTGACTTGACTGGCTGATGCTAATCTCAACTCTTAATTACAGTAAAACATTATACTTGACTTGTTTGTTATTTACACCCTAAACAATGACTGCACTAATACTCCTCAAATATGCTTTGTTTTAAAATTATAAACCTTCACAAGAGATTTTCACTGCTTAAGTACAACAAAAGCATTTCATTGCACAACAAAACTTAACTTACACACTTTACTAGAAATAAAGCTAAAGCTATGCAAACTTATGTAAGTTACTATATCAAGAATTAAATGCACAAAAATATTTGTTTTCTTTCTTCCCTCCCTGGGAAGTAAAAGTATACCTAAGAGCTAATTCTCAGGAAAGAGGTTTATTTACTCTTTTCCAATGAGTACTAATAATAAACATTGCTGTATGAGGTTTTCTTTTCCTTTTCAAGGAAGACATATGTGGGTAGCGTTAAGCTTTATATGCCTTGGCTCATTTGGGTATCGTTTCACTAATTTTATTCATTCATCGTCCATTACTTTGGGGGATTTTAATATACATGTTGTATGAGGAAAATAAACCATACTGGTGAAATTCATACACCATTAACATTTTGTAATCATCAATTGTGGCTGTCAATTTTAAAAACTTCAAACCTCTCTCCTGAAAAGCATTAAGCAACTCTTAAGCCCTCATGTTTTTAACACTAGAGCACCAGGAGAAGTCAATTTGACACTAACGAGAATCTAGTCTCTACTTTTAGTACAAAAAACTAATTCAACACAATTTCTTCCTGTAACATTTATTGATTTTATACCCTCACTATGGTTGCCAAACAATGGCTTGTTTCCTGATAGGAGGGGCATTCAGTAAGTCCTCAGAAAATCCAAGAGATGGGGCTCATATCAAAAAAATTTGAATTTAGTAAGCATCATCTCCTACTACATGGCAGTTAAAGGTTTAGTTATATCCAGTGCTATTTTTCTGGGGGAACTCTGGGGGATGCGTTCCCCTAACATTTTCTGACAAAATTTAAAAATCATGAAATTTCCGCATTAAAGAAGTAGGAAATGTGATTTTACAACTACTGATTGTTTCATTCATATTTAACAGGGATATTTAATCCGTTGGTTTCCATTTAAATAGGTTATATTAGCGATAGAACTGACCACAACCTCTCTGCAAGTGTCAAAAATAAACCCATAAAAACAACAGCATTGCTCTTTATCTTCTCAGCAAGTTTCTTGTTTACTATTGGTTAATTTGTGTTTATGAATATCATAGCGTGTGCATGTTGTTTCAGTACTGTTTGGATCTGAGCAGATGTGTTTCGTGTTTGTAGGTATCAGTACAGTGGTAGACATGGTAATGATTTGTTTAGTATGCCTAGTGGCTTATCCAGCATCCAAGAAAATAAAAGAGAGCAAGGATGAATGCACTTCAAATTATAATGCTGGAAGTTTGATGATGGTGGATAATACTGCAAGCGAAAACGAAAGAAGTGAACTGCCTGGCTTAGTTAATTTCTTGTTTTACATGTAGATTATTTAGACTTCAAAGTAAACAAGTCCAGCCTGAGAGTTCTCCTAAACTTTGTTTTAGAAAAAGATCACTGGTTATATCTATCACATGGTTTTGCTGTTAAAGGCAATTCAATCAATAACTTGTTTATTTCCAAAGATAAACAAAAATGAGTTTTGTGCAGTGTTTAAGGACCTCCATTTAAAAGGCTTAACACTGAAAGAGTTGTGGTGTTAGAGTATATTGAACTGTAAGATCTTTTGAAATTTGTGAAATGTTGAGGGCATTAAAAAATATGAATTTCTTAAATTTAGTTTTATCCTTGTTAGGCATTAGTGTAGTTATTTCTTTGAACTGTTTCTGCTCTTTCAACTTTTTAATTTTCTTCTCAACTAGTTCAGTTTTGAATCCATTTTAACCTGTAAATGCACAAATTATTTTTCTACATCTGCCACTGTTACTCCAATTGCTAAATTGGTTTTTATATCTCCTTCACAGTCAGCTTAATGTAAATGATTTGAATAGCCATGATTGTTAAGGCAATATACAATGGACTGGCCATCCATCATGAGTTCAAGTCCCAGCAACTGTAGCCAAATATGCCTGTGATAAAGGATGGGAGGACAGATGTAAGTAATGCATGGATGCTGACGTGGTTACATTTGGTTGCAGTTGCACAGATTTTGCTTTTTGTTTAAAAAAAAAAGAGCAGCACTACAATAATACTGAAGTAAATAAATATATTTAAGATACAATATAGTTACAAATATGTGAATTTTATTGTTAAAGGCCAGTATTATATGAACATAACAAAAATGTTCAAATACTCTAAAAATAGCTCCTTAATATGTGCTTTGTATATCTGCAAGGCAGTGTATTTAAGGGTTAAACGTTTGTACACGTTTATTTGCTTGTGTGTGGGCAATGGTATGCAGGCCTGAGTATCACAATAACAAGATAATTGGTATGCATGTGTACGCCTCCAAGAAAAACAGCACAAACAAGAAACGTTTGCCATATGATACCTATATTATACCATACAAGGGTTATTATTTATATTTTGAGCCCAATAATAAAAAAACCAATAATTTGTCATTGAAAATGCCTTTGCTGTTTTTTGAAATATTCTCCTTTATGATCAGAGCAATTTTGCCTACCTTTGAACCATTTGTCATAGCATTTTTTCCAATCTGCTTGAGATACCTCCAAAACATGGTTTTTGAATGTATAAACAGCTTCTTCTGCCAACAAAAATAAGTAATTGGATGCCAAATCAAGACTGTATGATATATGAGCCATCAATTCTGTGTTTTGAGTGTTTCAAATAGTTGACTGTTGGATGAGCTGTATAAGCATTCACATTGTCTTCATGAAGAACAATACGATGGTGCTTGTTTGTTTTCCTTATTTCACCGAAGACTTCTGGCAAACAAATGGTTGTATACCATTCATAGTTGATTGCTTTACGTTTCTCTACACACTGTTGCCACATGACCAGTTTGTTTGAAAAAACAGATGACCATTTGTTTTGAAGTGCAAACAACTTTTGTTGGATTTGGTTCATCCTGAAAGCACTTATACAGTTGACTGCTATTTGCATAGATCTATGATTGGTCATGTTTTACAGTCTTATATATACCTTTTAAAGCACTGCCATTGTAGTTCTTGAGCATTTGCATGGACCAATCAACACCAGCATCTTTTTGAGAATGTATCAAATTATGTGGGATACAAGAGAGCAAACTTTTTTCATGGCTAAATGTTCATACATGTTGACGGAACTAACGCCTAGGGTTACCACTATCTCACAGTATGTCGCATGATGATCTTGCACTGCATCAGTGTTTTCTGGCACAATAACTGATGTTGAAAGACCTTGATGAATTTTGTCACTGAGGACCAGTGGCCATGATTAAACTCGTTACACCAGCATTTCACAGTGGCAAAGGATGGAGCTGCATTGTCAAATGTCAAAGTAAGTGGATCAATGCACTCTTGTCTTGACAATCCTTATCAAAGTTATAATAAATCATTGCATTAACATTTTTACAAGTTAATTCCATACTTTTCGTTGAGACACAATTTTTCATTCACTGTAAAGAACATAAATAGCACTCTTATGACAAAATATGATAAAAAATTTTGCACTTTCCAGTGGAAACACCAAATCACACCTGTGTTGCTAAGGCTCAAAATATAATGGCCCTTGTATGCACAACAAAAAAAGGAAAATACTGCACTTCTGGCAACCCTACCTTACATCAATAAGTCTCATAGTAAAATGCTAGTTTTACTGTCATTGGTAAATGATTATTCTCATATGAAACACTCCAAAATGCTTATATCCATTATTAGATATACAAGCCAATGTCTTGTAAAAATAGAAAGGCACATGTACACAAATGAATCACTTTTTTTAGTACATACTTTTCATTAATAAAATAGAGTGGAGCTTGAGAGTTCCATACATATCTATCTAATTAATATTATTCTGGAAATGTACAAGTGTAGTATAAACATTATTTTCTGAAACCTTTCTGGGAATAGTTAAATATCACAGCAGTTTAAAAATCCTTTATCTTACCAAGTGTTTAGTCAGAATCATCAACATATTCATTTGCATCATAAGACACTAAACTTTTACGATTGCTGTTGTGCAGCTGGAGAATATTTACAATTGCTGACGACATAGCAAGATCTACAGGTTTTTGTTGGTCCTTGTTACGAATCTCTGTTTCAGCGCCCCCTTTTAGAAGAAGTGATACAACTTCTGTATGACCTCGTGCAGCAGCCACATGGAGTGGTGTATCTCCAATAGCATTCTGTAAATAAACATGGAGATCATTGATCCAAATAATATAGCTTAAGTGATGTATTTGTGAATTGTTATTTTCATGTAACAGTAATATATTTAGGTGCTTAAAGGAAAATTAAGTTCCTGTAAGTTCCATTAGAAGGAGAAGAACAAAACATTCAAGTAAAAACCATTTCAATGAAAAAATTTAAGCTGTTAACAGTGAAGCAACAGAATCTAAAATAAAAACAAACTTAGAGACTAAAAGAGGTGGAATCAGGACTGAAAAATTCAATGCCATAGCCGGGATTTGAACCATGGATCTTCCGCTTATCGAGCAGCTGCTTTAACCACTAAGCTACCATGGCCAACTTGCCAGTTCAACATTAAATTCCGCAGCTGATTCATACTTTCCCAGTTAGACCACAAGGGAATCTCACATCAGAGATAAATACCCCAAGGGCGACTTACAATAGTAAGTACTTTATGTACCGGGCTTAAATCACCTTTAGATGGTAATTATTATTTATTTATGCCAACAAGCTTACTGCTGATGTTTTTAAACACACAAGCCATGTGTGGGCAATGTTTAAGAGGTAGAATCAGGACTGAAAAATTCAATGCCATAGCCAGGATTTGAACCATGGATCTTCTGCAAGCAGTAAGCTTGTTGGCATAAATAAATAATAATTAAGAGACTAAAAGCTTCCCTTATCTTAGTAACTGCTGCAAGTTCTTGAAAACTCCAGACATATGTTTCGTGATGACATCACATTTTCAATACTGTTTTAAATAGACCACTGATAAAGCCATCATGAACATATGTCTGGAGTCTAAAATAAAAAAAATCAATACAAATGACAGTTCATGTAGCAAACGTGAGAAATAAAAATGGCGGATGCGAATATTAATTTAGTGATTGCTGTATTAAGTATAGGTTTGGGATATATTTCCACAAGTCTGTCTCAGTAGGTAGAAAAGATGTATTAGAAGTAGAAGACGTTGGTGGACACAGTCATGAGGACAGAACATGGTCCGAGGTATATTGGGTCTACTAAAAAATGAACTGAGGTTAGAGGACCAGCAAAGTATTGCTATTTTCTACGAAATGACGAAGATTTATTTCTCAATCTTTTACATCATGTCGAAGGCAAAATTACACACCAGCACACAAATAAGGAACAATTGTAATGGTTTTAATCTTAGTATGGATGGACAGAAGATTTGAATTCATTCCATAACATAAAATCTACACATACTGTTAACTGGATTTCTTATTATTTATGAAATATAGCTATTTAATAACCACCTCAGTAATATATGTTAATGGTCATGAAAAATCGTTAATGAATCTTCCAGAAAAAAATTAAACATTTTATTAAAATACCCATCACATTAAAAGTGCCATGAGCCGTACATACACAACAGCTGACTACATGTTGCCGGTGCAGTCTGCCATATTGTTACGTTACAGTCGTTGATTGGTTATTTTCAAGTTGTTGCAACTCAACCACATTGTATACAAACAGGTTGGATACAAAGAAATAGGATAGAAATTGTATCCAACTCTCAATGTCTCATGATGCACTTCTGTTGTTCACAATGCTTTGGACGGTGGAACATCGGTATTATAGAATTCCTTGTTAACGAGGGAAAATCTGCTGCTGAAATTCACCTCAGACTTCAACGTGCCCATGAAGATGTCTGCATGTGCTAGCAGTGTTAGGAGATGGGTAAACCATTTCAAACATGGGAAAACAAGTATCCAACATGAGTATCTTCCTTTCTTAGAAGTTTGAAAACAGTTTTGTTATAATCAATTTAATCATTAAGCCAGAACTGAAACTCCTCAAACACATAACCAGAAAACAAGAGCTGTCCACATGGGAACAAATCTTCATTTCAAAAAATAGAAACCAAGCATTTAATTTTGACATTCCCCAGAAATATTTTCAGCAAGTTGCTTGAATCGTCACCAAGGAAACATCAGAAGAAGCCTCGCCATCTGCACCATGGAAACCCAGTCATTGTCCGGTTGATAATGGAGGAAAGTTAGCCTCCAAAACGCGTTCCAGAAAATTATAAATGTAAGTGTTATTAATTGACTCACCTTTTAGATTAAATCCCAGATGAGCCTTGTAGTGGTTGCCCGTGCACTGCCTTCATAGATCACAACAAGGAAAGAGGTGATGAGATCATAGAGCTGATAGGTGAATCACTGTGGATGAAATTGCTGCATATCTTGCAGTAGCATATAGTGGAGTGCAAGAAATGATACAAAGCTTAGGTTGTTGAAGCGTCTGTGCTTCAGAGAAGTACCATCTGCCAAAACCTTGTTCAGGGATTTCAAAACGAAGGTGATGATTTTCTGACAAGTATTGTGAGAGGCAATGAAAGCTGCTTCTATCATTCCAGAGTATGGAATGGCACTGTTTGGATTCACCATCGAAGAAGAAAGCGAAGACAGTGCCATCTGCTGGGAAGGTTATGGGTAGAGTCTTCTAGACTGCACAGGGTTGCATTCTGGTTAATTTTCTTAAACCTGTACAAGCCGTAAATGCTGCCTGTTATATCCAGAACAGCTCCGTTATGCAGTGCATTATAAGTGCCCAGTAAAGATCATCCTGCAACAGGATAATGCACATCCTCACACTGCTTGTGTCACAATGGAGAATAAACTCCTCCACATTCTCGCCACAGTCCTAACTTAGCACCATCTTTTTGGTTTTGTTAAGGAACAAATATGAGATGGTGCAGGATATTCAAAAAGAAGGTGTCAGTGTCTTCATGCAGCTGGAATGGAGTTCTATTACAAGGATATTTTCAAACACACTGAATGATGGGGAAAATGTATGCAAAGAAATGGAGACTGTTGAAATGTGGCAGAAAAGTCTGTACATTACCATGAAGTGATTGGTTTATTTCAAAAATAAAGGTAACACTTTTTACAAATTGCTCACTACTTTTAGTATGACCCTTGTATATCTTCTCCGATCATGCAGTTCTTTGTAGTTTACAGCTGATCTCAACTTTCCTTAACTTTAGTACCCAGGCGATCGAGCTTTGCACAGCTTTTCTTTTCTTTCATACTTTTTTTTTAATCATGTTTTTTTTGGGAGAAGATACTTATTTAGATAAACTTGAAAAGCAAAATGTTAACTAAATTGCAAACATCATCCTAATTGTTGGAGCCATTTCCATGACGAGACCTTTAATATCCTGGCTAGTTTCTTGAAATTGGCCAATTAACAGAAAAATTATGGCCAAATTAAGGTCTAGAGTAATTGTGACTATTACGCGTAAAATAACATTTTATCAGGAATGACACCTGTATAGATAAACTTAATAAGAAAAACCCTGTCTAAGTACAAAATTTGATTGAAATCGTTAAGAGTCGTTTCCAAGTTGCGTGGAATATATATACAAGAATTGCCCATTTAAATGTATAAGATATTGTTAGAAAATTCAGGGATTTGGTTTCCAAGATTGTAGGCAATGACATCTAAGTGTGTGTAAATATAAGAACCCTAGCAGACATGCCAGGGACACTGATATTTCTCTGGCAGTTGCTACAGTGCAAATAAATGAAACATTTCGTTTATTCACCTGAGCATTCACTGCAGGGCTTGGAAGCTTGAGCAATTCTTCAACACAATCTACATGACCACCATGGCTAGCCCAATAAAGTGGTGTGTTGCCAGCGCTGTCGAGACCCGTTCCTGAAACTCCCTGCTGCAAACATTCCTGCAGAAAGTTCAAATTTCCTCTCCGTGCTGCTTCATGTAATGGATGTTCCACTTCCTCTGCTTGGTTTTCCACTGCAAAATGTACATCAAATACCTGTCTAAAACAAACTTCTAATGCTGAAAGCTAATGTATAGGAAGGAATATATTTCAAGGCATAATCATAACACTTTATGTTTTCTTCATAAAGCATAAATACACAATGCAACCATTATGTGACCAATAAATTATGTAAGATTGACCATGTTAACTTTCAGCAACTAGTTTGCGGTAGCGTGAGCATAGGAAACATGACCACGTTAAACTATTTGTAGTTGAGAAGAAAGGAGAGGGGAAACAAAAGTGATGTTGACACTGCAATGCAAACACATTCCAGTAAATAAAAATTTGATGTGCTGCAGTCACAAGACTTTCTCTACTCTTGTACTAAACATTCTTACAAACTCTTATTCCTATATCTTCTTCGTGTTAGTTGACATAAACATTTGTACAAATTATCTTATTGCTTATTTCCTTGTAGGTACAAGGGGAATATGAGAATACAGTAGACTGAGCAAGTCAAATCTTTTAAAGCTTTGAGATTCTGTTCTCTTTGCACGGCTAACATACAAAAAAATAAACAACAATGCTGCATTTGACGAAAGTTTAACTTTTCCGAAACTGACATAAATAACAAGGAATCTTCGAAATGGTTCACTACAAAAAATTTATTTGGACATAAACTGTGTGTTTTAGCGAGATGTACATTTTTTATAGCGCCTCATCCATCAGTGAAAAATATTGGAGAGTAAGATGATTAATGACCCCACTGGAATTTACCTGATCAACTGCAACAGCTGTGATAAAAGCTACATAGGAAAAACTAAAAGAAATTTGGAAATAAGACTAAAGGTACACCAGAGAAACATAAAATTAAAACAAACTGAAAAGTCTGCTGTGGCACACCACTTTTGGAATGAAAATCACAACTTTGGCCTCGATATAAAACTGTTAAAATCTCTAAATTCACCAATAGAACTGAGCATTTGGGAAAAAATATACGTAATCAAAAACAATAATAAAGTGATTAACTTCGAAATCCCAGCTTTAATTGAAGTGTTAAGGCTCTGCACCCCTAACACCAGATGGCAGCAGAGAGAGGGAACACGAGGATAGCGTCAGTCACCCAACAGCTGATGATGAGACTGAATGGTCTTGAAAACGTTCCCTGTTTTTAAAACAATTTAAGTGAAGGTGAGTGTACAAAAGTGACTCAATATCACCTCAAACATGAAGAATACTTCACTATTATTAGTGCTTCTATTTTTAATATTTACCATTGTCTAAAAATTTGTATTCTCTTTTGTATATTTTGTTTTTTGCAATTACTATGTTTTGTACATTTTGTGTCTACTATGTAAATGTTATTCTATGTAAATGTTATTCTGTAAACATTGTGCTTGACGTGCCGATTATTTTGTACAAGACGCAAAGGATGAATAAACAATACAATACAACGACCTTGGTCAGAAAGGGCACAGTGGAAGATTGACATAAGTCAGTTCCCACTTTAAATGTTAAATATTCTGCTCAATTTTGTACTAGAGTTCTTACCGTAGTTACTTGGAATAAGACCAGTCCGATTGCCACATCGTGCTTTCCACCAATTTTGATCTGTGACTTCATCAAACACGTAGAGTAACTCTCCTTCTTGAAATGAAAGCTCATCTGGCTGGAAAGTAAACCATATGCAATGATATTAATTTTCTTGAAGTTGATGATAGTGTTGTTGGATCACATTAAAATTGAAAAATTGGTTGATTGTTGATTAATAACACTAAAACTACACTTTCCTGGTACATGTTTCAGAGGTAATTTCTGCCATTATCAACCAGACATCAACTAAATTTGTTTGCAGAAGTTGGTCCTTCCATAGATTGCTCTGACGGTGATTCTAAGAACTTGTACAATGGGAAGAACAAGAATAGAGTTTTCCGTATGGATATTCCACAGATTGGCCCATTGTAAAGCTCTTAGGGTCACCACCAGAGCAGTCTATGGAAGGACCAACCTCCACAAACAAGTTCAGTTGATGTCCGGTTGATAATGGAGGAAACTACCCTCTGAAACATGTTCCGGGAAATTTAAATACTGAATGTTGTTTTAGGTTATTAATCGAGACCCATTTTTCTAACCTAGAGGTTATTCGTTATATTGAACAGGAATGGTTTCCTATCTTCTTCATATCCACTTGCTACTTTCATTTCTCATACCTGCTTTATATGCCCCTTTAGCCCATTGTTGTCTGTGGCAACACTACTGGGTGTAACATTTCCATACGAGGAGGGCAGTTATAGAAACAAGGAATGCAACCAATTTTGTAATGTACCAGGGCTTTAGTTGGGCCGATACTCACTGGTAGTTATAGAATTGTTTGATGTGAGTACCACAAGTTCTGAAACGTATCCTTAGAAAACTATACGATCTTTACCAGCAATCAAAAAAAAAAAAAAAAAAAAAAAAAAAAAGAACACCTGCCTAAAAGATTTAGGTCAACTCATTGATCTAACTGGATTCTCAACTGGGATATGATCAGCAAAAGGAATCTGTTATGCATAAAAACAAATTGACTACAGGACATCCCTTCGAGCACCTTGGGAACAATTAAAGAGTTAATTGAGTACCAGTAGTTTTAATTTTCTGACCAAAACTCTGAATGTATGTACAAAATTAGATCCACAGTTAGGAAATTGACTGAACTGGTATGGAATAACTCAGCTAGCAAGAACTGCACAACTTCCCCCGAGTGCTGAGATAACGACTCTATAAACACTGCATTAGACAAATGGCAACATTCCATAGCAACTGACTTCCCTCCTTTCCTTTCACCTTTGTTGTTATGTATCTCTTAGCAGCTGCATCATAATACTTACATATTGCGCTGTATATTTGTACAAGGCTCTAACAACCCGCACTTTTCCTGAAAATAAAACAAAGAATGTAATATTGTGAAGAAAACAAACTATTAACAGTGAAGCAATATAATTCTAAAAGTTTTAACAAACCTTAGAGACCATATGCTTCACTTATCATAATATCTGCTGAAAGTTCTTGAATTCCAATGCAGATTGCAGTTTCATACTAAATCTTTATGTATCATTAGTATAAACAAGATTTACATTGATGATACATTAGAATTTAATGTGAAACTGCAGTCTGCATTGGAATTCAAGAACTTTTCAAGTGAACCTTGTAGTCTCTAAGATTTACTAAAACCATTACAAAGAATATAAGTTTGTAAAAATTAGCTTCCCTTCAATGTTAAGATTTTTAACAAAAATATTACAACCTAGTAAGTTAAGTTAACCTCACTATATTTTGTTTACATAGGGTGTTATAAATTATATAGTATTTTGGATGTAAACACTTCATTTGTGTAAATGGACATGCCCTAATACTTTCAAAACCAATATTAAAATTAAACCCTAAACAGCAGGTGGTTAAACCAAAGATGGGCCCTTAACTAGTACTATCCACCTAAAATCTCTAGGTCACCAAACAAGTGACAGTCATGGGTTGTCAGTCTGTCACAAAGGGGCCCAAATTTGTATGCTACTGCATAAATTATGATTTATGTGACTTTACCAAGTCTGTACATATATTGTTTGTTGTTACACAAAACAAAATTACAAGAACTTCACTACAAATAACCAAATACACCACCGTGACACCAGAAACAAAACTAAGCTAAGAACAGTGTTGCATAGAACTACAGTCGGACAAACTTCCGCAAATCAACCCTGTCAAAGAAAAGAAGATTTTTATCCCAAAATACGCGTTAGGCACACATAAATACATACCCAAAATTCTAGCTTCCAAAAATGCCTCAAACTGGCCAAAAAATGCCCAAAGTTAAAAAAAAAACTGAAAATTTGAGATAGCACTCACGAAAAAAGACATTGAAATGCAGTTTCTGTACACTTTGCCTCTTCTCTCCTTGTTCCTCACCTTTCTCGATTTGATCCCCAAACCAAAAAAACTACACTATACCTAACCTAACCAAAGCTAAGCTAACATGGCTCTCCCACACATTACCAGCTGTAACATAACAATCTTCTACTACAGGTGACCAAGTCGACAATAAATATGTTTCTCTGATGCAATATTGGGGAGCTTTTCCACTATGGGGAACATTCTAGATTAACTTTTATACCATTTCAATGCTATTTTATTACCTTTTGACGAGGTTGGTCTGCGGAAGTTTGGCCCTAAAGTCTGATTTTTAAAACAAGATACATGGCAAATGTGAGCTTCTCCACATGGAGAGCTGCAGTGTTGTCAAGAAGCAGATCGCAGATAACCCTCAATACTTGAGACATATAAACAAACGTACGGGTTTATCACGACAGCAAAACCATGCAGATGTAATGTATATTAGCCTACTATCAAACCAAAGGTAGTTTGTTCTCAATAAGAGAACAGGTAAATTCTCTAGTCTGGCTGTGCAATGTAACACCCCAACAGTCATGAATCCTCTATCTCTACCTCTACGTTCACCTCCAAGTCCACCAACTCTTACTTCCATAACTAAGTCTTTTGATATAAAAGATTTAACAAAGCAGGCCAACAGCACACTATGCAACTGAACGTCCAAACAATCTTGGTTCCCCACATACAACTAGCAGTAACTGACCAAAGGAGTGAATTAGTAATCAGTGTCACTAATGTGGCAACCTTTGTTTATATTTCCATAGCAATGGCCTTCCTTTCTTACCCTTTAGTGCCCCCCCCCCCTCCGCCCTTGCTTGACACCTGTCATGCATCTTCTTTTAAAAATCAGACCACACTATTTTCCAAAGGTGTTAGATATACTGCAGCTGCCCTATACAATAAATTGCCACAATTTAAAAAGCTCAGAATCTATATGCTGTTTTAAGATATCTTTGAAGCAAATGTTACTGAGAGATAGCTTTTATAGTGTGAGTGAGCTAATGGAAACGCTGTAATTCTAAAACTATTCACATATTCTCATCGTTGTTAATAGGTAGCTATGATTAATGTTATTACTCTGTTATGGTAATTATTTACAAAATTGGCCGCTCAAGAAAACGAATGAAACTTAGTGCAATGGATGCAGTTTTTAAAGTTTTATTGGCACTCAAGTTTCATTTTTTATTTATGAGCAAATTTCGTACGTGCGATGCAGCGGTTTTATTTCGCGTATGCGGCAGATATTTGGCAAATAAATGTTTATAAACTAGTATAATATATGTTAGAATGATTGATTAATATATTTATGTTGAAATTGTTATTGCTGACTACGATTTTGAAAGTTTTATTCGGCGGTCAAGCTTCTTTTTCGTTTTGCCTGTGTTAGGTTAGGTTTAGTGTGTATATATGAGTGTGGTAACAGGGTCCTGTGTTATCGAAATTTTGCCCGTGTTAGGTTAGGTTTGTGGGCTCATCTTTAGAAAGTGTCCCGTAGCACTTGCCGGCCAAAGGCACTTACTGCGTATGCGCCAGGTCCTGTGTTAGGTTAGGTTAGTGTATATACGAGTGGGGTGACAGGGTCCTGTGTTATCGAAATATTTACAACTTGGGGTCGCATCTTAAGGCCCTGGTCCTCCCAATACGTGTCTTATTCTGCCTCCCCTTGGACTTCCCTGTTCCGACATATAATATGATGGTGCAACAATGCACTCTCTTCGTATTTAAAGGGCAGGTAAAGGTTGTAAAGGTACAATATCCGTACGAGTATAACGACTGCATTGATAATTTTAATAATGTAAAACAAAATAAATGTAGCATTTTATGGTAGTTTTGCTTATTATTCTACAATTTTACTTCGTCTGTGGGTTATCATGTACATATGCGCCAGAGGATGATAATATATTTTATTTAATTCAATTCAACTTTGACACGCCCACTTTTATATACAAACAATGCTCGAACGGATTTTCATTTCAATACCTGGTTTTGGGGCCGGTTTTGGAGGTAGCCTGTTGCCTGAAAGTACAGCGACCTTTTTTTCCATGTTTAATATTTCCCTTGTGCGTCCGTTTACTTCTTAAGCTCACATATATTATTTCTGCAGGTGGTTGAGTTGTTTTGGTTTTACAACCTGAAAATCAAAACAAATTACGACAAAAGCACACGCATAGTCATTGTCATTTGTTCGGAACTTCTCTGGACAAGTAACACCAACGCAATGTGCAAAAACATTTTTGGAAAACAATGTGTTGTTTTTTGTTAAAATCATTTATATTTTTATTCCAAGCATTTCAAATTATAGTTACATGTGCTCAATCTTTAAAATTCAGGTTTACGATGTTGCACATGTATAAGGCCGCATGATTATGCCATTATGTAGTTGGCCAGCATGGTCTATTTTCACAGTTCAAATGTGGGTTGACCGCTACTACTAGGTGTTCTGTGACTCACAATCTGTGGCACCCTCTGACCTTACTGTTCTATTTTGCGGATTGCAAACAATGTGGCTTACTTAAATGTTTCTTTTAATAGAATTTATTATTTGAAGCAATTCTGCAAGTTAAACGTTTCCAGTCTCACACCAACATTTCAGGTAGTTACTTTACACAACAGCAAGATGACAACCAAAAGAAAGCCGGACTCTCAGGTTCCTGCAGAAGAGAGCGACTTGCTTCTTATTCGCCCTTTGTAAGCAAAGCAAACAGATTAATAAGTAGCATGCAAGTTTTAGAAAAGCACTGGATTTGTTTAGTGTGCTTTTCGATCTCTTCAGAGTGCACTATTTAGGAAATAAAAGGATATTTTAGGTTATGTTTGGCCCTTTTCTTTTCCTGTGTTCTATAGCATCGGGCTTTCTTGTATCCTACAGGATAACCCTTCTTTAAAACAACTAATAACTCATTGGCATAGGCGCTTATATGTTAGGAATTATAAGATGGTATCAGAAACACCTGTGCTTTTGTGCCCTTACAAATTCCTGGGTAGTGAGATTCAGTGGTATGTTCACTCGCAGAGGTACGGATTTACGCGACGTGACACCACAGACCACCACATAGACTACCGTCCTTTTCTTCATGAGAAAACAGGTCCTTAAAATGCGAATATCGGGAATGCGTGAATCAATTAAAGAATTTAAGGCTTTGCTGGTATGTTGCCATGGTAGCTCTGGTTAAGAACAGCTGCACATAGACTGAGAGATCCGAGGTTCAAATCCCGGGTATAGCATTGGATTTTTCATTTCTGATTAAACATCAGATCGTTTTTATAATTTTACGTCATTTTCTATTTTCAGGAGGGCATATTTTTAACTTTTATGTCGTTAGTACCTGAGCGACTGAGCTTCGCTCGGCATTTACATAAAAGAAAAGCGGTTAGAGAAAACTATGTGAACGTAATATGTTGTGTGGTAAAATGGATTGCATAAAAGCCTTCTCCATGAAAAAACACTTAGATGTGCCAATTTTCATGGCAACAACACTCTTCAACGTACAATATGTATAGGCGTTGATATGTGTGAAGTTGATAAACGATAGACAATAACATATGAATTATTACGTAAAACAAAAGTGAGTGGAGAGAATAGTATAAATGTAATACGTTGTATTTCTGTTTCAAACATATAGGCTGGACGAGCTGTAATGCATAAACTAATATAGCTAGGTCAACTTTCTTACTGTGTTCTTATAAGTCTGGAAGAGGACTTTTAAATTCTAATTCATTTGCTGAAATTGATTAACAGAGAAATTATGGCCGAAATAAGGTTTAGACTAATTGTGCCTGTTACGCATAGACTAAGATAGTTAAGTCAACTTTCTTTAGGTTTTATGAATGCTCCTGGCTAGGCCTTTAATATTCTGGCTTGTTTGTTGAAATTGGCCCACTAACAAAGGAATTATGACCAAAATAAGGTTTAGAATAATTGTGACTGTTACGCGCAAAATCACGTTTTTTCAGGAATGACACCTGTACAGATAAACTTAAAAAGCAAAACCTTATCTGAATACAACATTTGATCCAAATTGTTAGAGCCATTTCCAAGTTGCGCAGAATATATTTATATATAGAAGAATTGCTCATTTAAATATATAAGATTTTTATAAAGATGTTCTCAGGCTTTGAGCCAGATGTAGTGATGAAGAGCCATCGACGTTTTGGGAGTGCACATCACTCCCATCATCAGGATGATGAATGACCAGTAAGAGTGAAAGAACCAGTATATGTACTGTCCGCTAGTACACACCGAATAGAAAACATCCAGTCTAGTGTGGAGGTGGTTCACCGCTCCGTTGGAATCTGTGTTTTCTGAGCCGGTCGATCTCCAACTTTAAGGCTGGTTTCCAGGAGGGACTAAACTGCAATCCGGCATCCTGGTTCAGTGTGCTCTTCTCAGAGGAGATGGGCAGAGCCTCCTTAAACCTTCGTTCCCAGAAACTGCTACATTTTGCCACAATGGTTATTTCTTTGAAGTTAGTTCTGTGGTCTTTTTCAAAGCAGTGCCCCGCCAGCCTTGACTTGTCAGGCTGCATTAAGTGTATGGACCATTCATGCTCCATGACTGGTGGAAATGGTCCTGCGGGTTTGCCCTATGTACGGCGCCCTACATTCATAGGAGTTACGGTATACCCCTGGTACATTAAGGTCCAGTTTGTCCTCTACTGGTCTCACTAGGTGTTTGATCTTCAAAGGCGGTTTGCGGATGGTTCTGATATTGTGTTTGGTGAGAATTCTACTGATTCTGCCGGATCGATTGCCAGTATATGGGATGCCGGCAGTGGCGGTCGGCTTGTCTAGTGTTAGCTGAGATTGTGGGTTTCCTTTCTTGACCTTGGAGATTGAGGATTTAATATCCTCTATGGAGTAGCCGTTTTGGCGGAAAGTGTGCCTCAAGTGCTGTAGTTCTTGCTTTAGGTGGCTGGGATCGGAGATAGACACAGCTCTGTGGGCCAGAGTGTTGAGAACTCTGACCCGTTGTGATTTATGATGGAAACTGCGAGTATTCAAATAGAGGTCAATGTGTGTTGTTGTTTCTGGAGGCCAGAATGTCCAAAAATGGCAGAGTTCCGTCCTTCTCCACTTCCATGGTGAACTGAATTTGGGGTCGGAGGCTGTTGAGATGTGTGAGGAAGCTTGGAAAATTGTCTAGTCCATGTGGCCATATAGAGCAATTGCTCTATAATAAATGTGTCGTCAACATAATGGTAGAAATGAGATGGCTTGAATGGGGCTGTGGCAAGCATTTCGTGTTCCAGGTGTAGAAATTTGCTATTGCTGGTGACAATGGAGAGCCCATAGCCTAAGGCTTTCTTCAATGGTTTCTTTGAGCAAAGTTTCTTGATTCTCTGTGACCTTATGCAGCACACTTTGTAAAATGGGAACTCGGTTAATTGGGGTTCTACTGTATTCAAATGGGAGCGTTCACAAACAATGGGGAGCTTTGCAGGCTCTGGAAATTGAAAAGAAGACTTGGCAAAGTTTCAACTTTCTCCTTTCTGTTGCTGGGCATGGCATGTTAGTTTCATATAGTGCATATTAGACTTTTCGCTGTAGAAATTATTCAAGACAGCTGCGCTGTGAAACAGTCATTAGAGCTCTATCTAGTCGCTAGCTAGAACAAATATCATTGGTCAGTTAGAAACAAATGCATAGTGTCGACCTCCACTTTCTATCGATAATGTGTCTTCCAGTTCTCATTGCCGTTTTGAAGCAACCTTAA